>CM033345.1:25216309-25270443 GCA_019395295.1 Osmanthus fragrans
GATAAAAAACTGTAACTGTAGAATTAATCAAAACTCTAACCCACAATCTAGTATCATATCAGAGAACACAGTACTACCTCGATCATGATTGATGTGGCCAGTGCGATCACCATCGTTTGCAATGATGTTAAAGTCTTCCCTAACTAACCAAGGATCATCCACAACGGGGGAGATGTGGTGAAGACCCTCCTACATATCTCTCCGAACAGCAGCCTCGTAGGAGGCATGGACATGAGTCAAGAAGATGGTGTTTGCTAGTCTAGGATCCTTAACTCCAACATGAAGGAACTGTGGGTGATCATCAAGAATAGTAACAATAGTCTCTAGGTTCTAGAACATCCATATCTTATTCGACTCATTTTGAACTCTAGTGTCGAAGTGTAGATAGCATTGAATAAATGCAAACCTCCGCTTAAGAACAAAGGGCTCCAAAATGAGCAAAAGAAATACCTGATGAAGCTAAATAAGTTTCTTCAGGCATTTATGAGTAGCTAAACTAGCTATACATCTCACATTCTATATGATGATGCTCATATAGACGGAGAATGTGATGAGGTATCCCGTGACTGACTCCTAGTGACCCTTATTGGGAGTGGGATGTTAGAAGTTCGTAGGTGTTTTCTCCGATCAACTAGGACAAAACCATCATCCATTGTCCTCTTAGCCATGCCAACCAAATCATCAGAAGAAGATCTATAAAATCGCCCTACTGATGGACCTCAATATGTGTTGAACTCTCTATGTCGGTCTGTTCTTGATGCAGAGAGGTAAAAAAGCCTTCACATTTTGTTGACAAATGGGAATAGCGGTAGTAGTAATATGTGCCAAAGTCTTGCCTGGAGTCGGTCTTGAAATAAGTGTAGCCCCGATACCCGTGTCCTCCGAGTAATCTAGTATCTGTGGTCTCTACACCATAAAATCCACTAGGGGATCATAGTATGAAGTATATGTAGGTCTGGCAACCCGTGGTGAATTTTTAGCTCAAGCAACTGTAGGAATAGTAGGAGGCAATACAGAGCTGATATGAGGAACAACTATGCTAGTAACTGACTGTACTGTACTAATTATGGAGGACATCGCTGGAGCAAATAAACAAACCTGAGTATGTATAGTAGTTGTGGTTGGCTGAACAATAGTAACTGCAGGTGGTGCTAGTGGAGAAGTAGACTTAATCTAAAAATCCGAAGTGCTAGCGGAATACTATATCCCTTAATCTCTGCGAACTGGGAGCCATCTATTTGGAGGCTCAACAACTAACTCCTTTTCTTTTCCCTTATCCTTGACCAACACTGCAATAGGCCTAGTGGTAGGGTGAACTGGTGCAGTGAGAATAATTGGAGTAGCAAGTAATGGTGCAGAATATGACCCAATCATACAGTGTCCATCAAGGTGACCAAGATGCCTGTACCAAAAGCAGTAATCTGGTATCTTATCATATAAAACGATCAGCTAATATCCATCGCTTTTATCCTTCTCAATTCTAACTTTATCAGGGAGTTTACAATCTAAACCTACCTCAATGCATACCCGGGCCTCACTAGGACATCGTAGATCATATGTCGCCTTATCAATGCGAAGTGGAACTCTAGTAGCATTGGTTAAGGTAAACAAACTTCTCTTCGTCCCGAAAGTAAATGGGCAATAAATGAAATGAAACCTAAACAAGAACAATATGGGTCTCATGTAACTGGTGTCCATTTGATAACTAGCATTAGACATCCATCAATATACTAAGTAGTTTGAGGAATAACTACGAATAGTCATCCTCGTTCTCCAAATGAATCAAAATGTGTGTAGCATCTATGAGGCCTATCATGTAATCACCACAAAATCCCAATTTTATAAAACTTCCGTGTACCTGGAAGGTTTGTGATGGCAGAATTGACGAACAAGTGTAAACTTGTATGGCGCAGATTGAAGATCCTTTTCCTACTCAATAAATGGTATAGCAGGCTCACCGTGATATATGTATGGTCATTAGAGACTTGTCTCTACTCAGTGGAGTCTAGGGGCATGCAAGACTAGAGCAAATAACTTTTTCAAGCTCCGCTCAGCCTGAGAGATAACTGGTTTGCTAAAAAGGGCAGCAGCATATGATTTCTTACTATGAGCATATGATGGGTGAACAACTGGTGTAGGTGGAACAACTGCAATACCTAGCAGGACTGCATCTGGTGGTGCTAGTTACACACGCACTAGGTGACACGCGCATCTAGGGATTGATTCAAATCTAAGTGATCCAACCTTGGGGTTTAGTTTGTTCTGGGACCAATAGAGTAGTCTTTCTACTCTGAGAATGTCTAGAATCAATAGGGTGTGCTACTTCAAAATGTGTGCCATCGGGTATGATTTCTAAGGCATCGCTTACTGGATTTCATGTGTGCTGGAGCTAATGGTAAAGTTCCCGATGCTCCAAACTGTCCAAAAAAGTAGAATTTATTGTTTCGATATGCATGCCTTTATATATAGATTCCAATTCATTGGTACCGACCAATTTGGTTTGAATAGAGCTCCCACTAAGGGTTTTCAATGCTTCTGGATCCAATGGTGATGTTGCTCTACCTAAAATTTGGCCAAAAATTAGGAAAATCGATTGGACAGCGCACAGTCAAAGACCATATTTGACTCAAAAATTGGATCGATTAATGAATGTTTTTAAGCAATTGATAGTTGACCCATAGTAGTATGACTTTGAATTGAAATCCCCATGATTGAATTTGTAGAATCAAGCACCGGAATACTGTCAATTGAAGGGGGTTTTCGCAAGAACACTATGCGTGAACAGGAAGAATGGTTTGCATGATCTACTGAAATTGGTGGGATCCCATTGTGTTAATAGATGCACCATGATAGAGAAATATTAGGTAGCGTGGTCCGTGACTTTGGCATTACTGCTGGCATCGAAAATAGTGTTTGAATGTCGCGTGTTTGCTGGGTCTGAAGAACAGCAAGGAAAATTCTGATTGTGTGTATTTTTTTTGATGATGTAGGACCATGAGTAGGAGCATCTTCGTGAGTATGATCAACTGATGATGTGATAACAGCATGGGTATCGCCAATTTGGCCGAAGGGACGACCTGAGGCTCGGATATTAGTTGGGATTTGTAGAAGAAGTTGGAGAGGTCATGTTGGTAGTGATATCAGGTGGTTTAGGTGGCGGGAGGGTGACGTTTGTAGTGGTTGAAGTTGATGGCTGCATGAGTCTCAAGCTGGAGTCTTAGGCCATGATATTTATGGTTAAAACTTCGTTAAGCAATGGCTCTCTCGATATTGCAAGATTAATCATTAAATTATTTAAGCTGTAAGAGTTACTATTGCAATATTGAACTCGATTGAAATGTCGTAATTAATAATGTATATTGGATTTGAGAAGAAGTTAATTCAGATTTGGAGATCCAAGTTGAGCAAATAAAATAATAACTATCGCCATTGAATTTGAATGAATTTCATTCCTTTTGTTTTGAATTTTTGGCTTGTGGACGTGTGATGTATATGGACTATCTATGATCATTTGATTTAGTTTTAAATTATCCTAATCTTAACAAAGTTGTTACTCGAGAATTTGAATTAATGGTTAGTTATTAGGATATGTAGTTGTATTAGGATAAAGAATCTCAAGTCCTATACTATTAAAATTCCTCTTGCACGTGTGTCCTCAATTATCTCCACACTTTATTGTTTCATTCATTTTTCCTTTGATAACATAGCAACAAAGATATATACACATAAATCAAATAGTTCAAGAATTAAAATTCAAGTAAAGGAGACATACATGGTGCTTAAACCCTAACATTTGTTTTAAAAGACGTGAACTGAGGCCTCTGTTTCTGTTTTATATCAATTCATATTATGTTTGAACACGTATAAATGTGATTATATGTTATATGTAAGGCTGCACAAGAAAATAGCGAAACTGCAAATCGAATCGAAGTCGTTGGTTTGGGTCCACGTGGACCCGCATTTTTTTCTCTCAAATCGAACCAACCCGTTTCAAAATAATTTGATTTAGGTTTTAATTTTGAAAAACCGCAAAAAACAAAACTGAATCGCATTTTTTAATTAATTTTTTTTTACGAAATCATAAATTCTCCTATAATTTTTTTTTATTTAAGTATAGTTTTTTAGAATTTAAATTTTTTTTTGCTTTGGATTTTTTTTTTAAATAGCCATTAATAATATTTTTAACCCCTACCCATATAGCCATGTGCAGTGAACAGACTTAACCAAAAGGTCAAAAACTAATTGACAATTGCTAGACAAAATTGATTGAAACGAAACCCTATTAGCATAGCTGACTTGGAGGGATAAAGTGAGAGTTGGATCTAAGTTGATATTCAAGCTTCAGGTTTGTGAGATTTGGATCTAAGTTGATCTTCAGGCTTCAAGTTTGTGATTCTTTCTTTTTTCTTTGATTTATTTTTTTATCATCGATAAAGCCTGGGTATTTTATAGTCCAACAATTTTAGTCAAACAGGCTATGATTATCCATTCAACAACATTTTCCTATATCGAATACAATGTTATGTTCGAGCCACATTAGGATTAGCTAGTTATGAATTGTGCTCTTATCCATTTTCATGTGCTTTTGTAGTTATTATTTTGTGTGGTTAGATTAGTTTTCAGTAATTTCTGGGTTCAGCTATGGAGGATTGGTATCTTGTAATTTCCAACAGTTACAAGATTAGTTAGGGAAAAATGTTGTGAACTGGGAAGGCATTGGGGTTTTGTGTTAAACTGGTGAGCTTTCAAGGGTATTGATAGTCATGAAGAACTTGTCAAGTTTGTTCAAAATGAAGTTCGAAAACAAATTACAAGGTACTTCATATTGTTTGAGTTACCTTTTCAACAAGTGGAAGATGAAGGTTTTCAGTGTTATACGAGATATTTTTCCCAAAATTTGTATTTCCTTTAAGGGTGACAATAGAAAGAGAGATATATATAATTTGTTCCTAAACGAAAAGAAGAAATTGAAGAAAGAGTTGGGTCAACATAGAGTTAGTTTGACTACTACTTGTTGGACACCAATACAGAATGTTAGTTATTTGTTTTTAATTGCTCATTGGGTTGATAATGATTGGAGACTTTAAGAAAGGATTATAAGTTTCATTCAAGTCCCAAGCCATGAGGGAGATATGGTGGGAAAGGAGTTGACTGCTTGTCTTAAAGACTGGGGAATAAATAAGATTTTTTGTGTGACTGTTGATAATGCCTCTTCCAACGATGTAGCATTATTGAGATTGAAGAGTTATTGTGAGGAGAAGAAAAACGGTCTAGTACTGGACGGAGAAATGTTTCATATGAGGTGTTGTGCTCACATACTCAATTTTATTGTTTGTGATGGCTTGAAAGAAATAAGCCATGCTATTTCAGCTATTCGTAATGCGGTGATGTTTGTTAGATCTTCTCCAGAATGACTAAAAAGGTTCAAGGAGAGTTCTAAGGAAGCATATATTGAGTCTCGAGCTTTGTTCTGTTTGGTTGTCACAACTAGATGGAATTCCTCATACTTGATGTTGCAAGCTACTAAAAAGTTTAAAAAAGCACTTGTTGTTTTGGAAAACGATGGAAACTATACAAATTATTTTAAGGAAGAAAGATCCGATGGAAGAAATATAAATGGACCACCAACACATGTCGATTGGGATCAAGCAGAAGTATTTGTTAGGTTCTTGAGAAGTATTTATTGATTGGGATCGAAAAGTTTAATCAGTTTTTGTTGATTGCAACAATTCTTGACCGAAGGTACAAGTTGGAACTTCTTAAAGTCGGGTTTAAACTTATTTACGATGTAGACATAGCAAAAATGCTGTTAAAAATAGTTGAAGAGACACTCCACAAGTTTATGCATGCTATGAAGAAATGACATCTCCAATCACTCCACCATCGACTTCATCAAAGGAGACTACCAAAAATAGTAGTCCAAGTCCTTCATTACCTGTTTTTGGTCTTTCTAACCAGATTCCTTCTATTTTCAAAGCTAAACTTATGTAAAACATGCAATTTGAGAAGAATGATTTGGTTGATTATTTGTCTGGTCGTTGTGAAGATTTTACCGATCGCAAATTTGACATATTATTATGTGGAAAGAAATTGAATGCGCACAAGTACAAAATTGTCTCCAAAATTGTGAAAGATGTATTAGCAATTCAAATATCCACGATCGCTTCAGAGTCAGCATTCTCCACGAGTGGTTGGATTCTTGACCCCTTTAGGAGTTCATTGGGTGCAAAGATGTTGAGGTCTTAATATGCACGAAGAATTGGTTGCATAGCAGCAATGAACCTATAATGTTTCGTCAATATTTAGATAAGGTAGAGGCATTGGATGACTCGGAGAAAGCTATACAAGCTGACATTTGTTTTCTATTATCAAATTTGATATTTTTATCTGTATTGTTTCTTAGTTGCTTATTAATATCATTAATAAGAACTAATAAATATTTGCATATTTGCATATAATACAGAAGTTGAATCATGTGTTACAACAAGGGATATTGATCCAATGTTTATCAAATGAGAGTTAGTACTCTTGTACTTATTCTGGTATAGTTGTTTGTAAAAGTTTGAGTGGAGTACTTGTTGCTAGATGCTAACTTAATACAATTTTTTTGCCTTATTGCTTAATATATTGAATTTCAAACAAATATGAATGTAATTTAACATCTAACATTATTAGTTTTCATTTAAATTTATATGTTAACTTATTTTAAACATATTACTATAATGTCGATAGAAAAATCACGGATTAAAATCGAACCAAACAGCAAATAACGGTTTGGTTTGGTTTGGTTTGAAAAAATTTCAAACTGCATGAAATGGTTTGAATTGAAAATTTAATACAAACCGTCCAAACCAAACCATGTTCAACCCTAGTTATATCTGACTCCTTATGGGGTTTGAATATGAGCTAGTGGCGTAGTAGTGCACCAGATATGTGAAATTGGTGGCGTAATAGTGCATCAAATGTTGGTATATCGCCTAATCATCAATATGCTTATTCATTAAAAGTTTAAATGACATGAATATACGCTTAAAGTATGATATATTTGGATTTAATTTGTATGAGTCTATTGAGTGTTTTTATGAAATACTCAACCTCTAACAATTTCAGATTAATACGATCAATGGTGGCATAGATGAGAGCGATGGTGCTTGAATGTGAACTCAAAAAATCATCATTTAATTCATTTTTTTTCCCAAACCATTATTTAAACTTCTAGAATATTTTAATTTAGTGTTTTTGGGAAGTCTAAAGGCTTAATTATTTGATTGAAATTGGTTCAAATTGGATATGATATTTTATTGTGGTTTATTTAGCTCATTTGAGTTTCAAGACTAGTGTTTAATTATTTTTAGTTTTTGTCCCTAAGTTTAAAAACTCACCCTGATCAAAACACTCAGAATTTTTAGGCGATTCTAGTTGGAGAAGGTAGCCATATGGATTATCTATCTCTTGAACTTGGAATCATGAATTTTGATTGTGTGAAACTCAAGTTATGGATGTTTTTTCGAGGGTTGCGAAAATGTACCCGAGAACAAATATATCCAACTTTGAAAACAATTTTGATACGTCTATTGATTGAATTTCCTATGAATTTTTAACCTGTAATTTTCCAATGTGTAAGATGCCTACAGTTTAAATTTTAGACTAATTTGTCTGCTGAATGATTTTTTAAATTTTTTTTCAAGAAAGCTGTCTAGGCTGAAATTTCCTATTTATGTGCTAAAAAGTTTTCTTCAATTTTGCAACGGGTCCCTAAAGTTGTAAAGCTCATGGTTTAAGTTAACTTCCATGTTTTTATGAACAGTCTAGGTAAAATTTTGCAAATGTAAGGTTTTAGTAATGTCACGAGTACCTAGAGCTCAGTTTTACTTTTCTGTAAACTTGTGTTAAAATTTTAATTGTTTCAAATTTTCAAAATTTTTAGGATGAATCAAAATTTATACTAAATCACGAGTCACCTCTGTTCCCGCCTTCTGTCATGCCAACCATGAGGTAAATGAATTTTTGGATGAAACTTTGATGTTTTAGATACAATATTAGTTATGTTTTGATCATATTATCGTGTCTATTATGAGCTATTGAAAATTTCATGTTATGTTAAAAGTATATATTTGAACACGTAGTATGGATATTATGTGTACCTAAAAATGTTTAGGTTAGACAATTTATGCTTAAAAGATATTAGAAACCCACCTAACTAGACTTTACATAATTGGTATGCCAGTTGTGGCACACTGATAAGAACGTGTAGGGGGATGATTACATCTAAGAATGACCCAGTTCGTAGGTCAGCATTCATTAGACACTGCGAGGAATATCAACGGGACTCGAGGCACAATATGGGTCAACATTACGGAGGGTAGAGAAGAGAGATATCGATAATGATGCACCACCTCCAAACTCTGATGATGAGGAGTAGTTGTAGGATAGTATTTATCGTTTTTTCCGATTCAGTTATTATTTTTGTCAAAATTGAGGTTGAGTAGGATTTCTCATTTTGAGTTGGTGCACTAGGCACTCTTTTATTTATTGTATCCCTCGTGAAGGATCTAGTTAATAATAAAAGATGTTATTTCCTATTTGTGGTTTCCCATTGTATTGTGCAATGTGTGATTACTGTGTATTCCCTATAAATTACAAACGTATTCTATTTTTTATGAAGGAAAATGGCACCGACATCATATGCGAGAACAATTAGGGAACTGCAGCTAGCAGTGGAAGAAATGAGATGGGTCTTAATGGAACAAACTACTTCGACAACATAAATGACTCTGATAGGACAAGATACATTGATAATGCCACCCATCGCAACACAAACTGCCTATATTCTCCCTATTGCTCCAATACCAATAACTGTTTCGACTTTGCCAATCATTGAACAGTTTCGCAGATACGCCCTCTAAACTTTGATGGTAGTAATGACCTTTTGACAATTGAGAAATGGTTCCACAAAATTGAGAAGATCTTTTGACACATCTTATGCTCGGATAACCAGAAAGTATTGTGCATCAAGTTTATGTTAGTGGGAGGAGCCGACCACCGATGGTAATCTGCTTATTGTACCTGTAATGAGGTGGAAAAACATAATATAACATGGGATCAATTTAAGACTGAACTGATAGAGAATATTTCTCCCAAGTTCTTTGTGACTTCAAGGAAGCCGAGTTCTTGCAGTTGACTCAAGGGGATATGGACATTATTGAATATGAGAGAAAGTTTGAACAACTATCTCGGTTATGCGCCACACTTGGTTAGCATCAAACAGATGAAGGCTTGGCATATGAACAGGTTCTACATCCTGAAATAAGGCACATTGTGAGTTCTCATGATTTGATTACGTTCGGAACAGTCATGTAGAAAGCCCAGACTATGACTTATATTGGTGCAAAGCAGAAAATTCAAAGTCAACGGCATGAGTTTGAGAAGAAAAAGTGGGTTAATCAGAATAAGGATGAAAAATTAGGCTCAGACAGGAAGTCTAATGATAGACTTAATCATGGTCATGCTAGCAATGTCATACCTCTATGTCCAAAATGTAAGAAGAATCATAGAAGAGAATATTATGTTGGGAAAAAATGTCAGCTATAGGTGTGGTCAGTCAAGTCACTATGGTCAAGAATGCCAAACATTATTAAATAAGAAAAAGGATCAAGCAATGAAAGGAAAGACTCAAGTTTCTCCATTATTCATGTTGAAGTTTCTCAGGATCCGGACGTAATTGCAAGTATCTTATCTATCTCTGGAAACCATGTGCATGTCCTTATTGATTCTGGTGCAACGCATTTGTTCATATTTGTTATATGATTAGTTAGAATTGGTGTGATATGTGAAAAGAATGATAGTATACTAGAAGTTAGTATACCATCAAGAAGAACCATAGGTGTGGATAAGATAGCTAAAGCAGTAGAGATAGACTTTGATGGGTTAGTCTTAAAAGTAGATCTGCATGTAATCGAGATGAAGGACTTTGATATCATTTTTGACATGGATTGGTTGGGTAGCAATTGAGAAACCATAACATGTATTGAGAAAACGATAGTATTTCAAAGACTTGGTGAAGAAGAATTTAGGTTTTATGGATCCAATAGTAAAGCACTTCCCCGCCTTTTTTCAGCTATGTAAGCTGAGAAATTGCTAAAGAAGGAATCTTGCCACGGATATCTTTGTTAACCTTACTAACAAGTTAGAAAGAGAGACAACTATGGATAGTATACTAATAGTACAAGAGCATCCCGATATATTCCCAGATGACCTACCAGGCATTCCACCTAAAAGGCAGGTAGAATTTACAATTGACTTGACCCCCAAAACTGCGCCAGTGTCGAAAACACCTTATAGAATGGCTCCTAAGGAGCCTTAAGAGTTGAAGATACAGTTTGAGGAATTATGTAGTAAGGGTTTTATAAGGCTAAGTGTGTCCTCAAGAGGAGCTTCTGTACAGTTTGTTAAAAAGAAGGATGTGTCAATCAGGATATGCATAGATTACAAATAATAGCTAGATCCTGTTGACAAACAGTACAAGAGCTCCATCTTTGTGTTTTGAATTTTTGGCCAGCTATTAAAATTTCTCCTGCACATGTGTCTTCAATCATCTCCACATTTTATTGCTTCATTCATTGTTCATTTGATAACGCAGTAACAAAGAGATGCATACATAAATCAAATACTTCACAAATTAAAATTCAAGTAAAGGAGACATACACGGTGCTCAAACCCTAACATTTATTTTAAAAGAGGTAGATTCAACCCCCGTTTTATGTCAATTCATATTATTTTCGAGCATGTATAAATGTGATTATATGGTATATGTGACTCCTTATGGGTTTGTTTTGTCTCATTATGACCGCGAAGTTTCATTCCTTGCTTATATAAAACTGCTATTTCCTAGCAATTTTATTGATAAAATATTATTGTCTTATGTTGTACGAATTTGTTCATTTGACGCTTTGCGCCTGCATTGTTTCTAGTTCGTTATTTTTTTATGCTCTGCATAAATGTATTTATAATGGGTTTGTATCAACATTTGAATCCATTGTTCGTGCGCTGATTTCTCATTCCAACAACACAAATTTCTAAATGAAATTTTATTAAATTATCGTATCAACATTTGGTACTTTTCCTTCTCCAACATGGTTTTTTTCATAGATGTGTATATTGTGCACTATAATATTGATGCCATGTTATTTAAAGGTAAATAGACGTGTCATCATCCCCCTTTTGATAATGATTTCCTTTGAGATGGAAATTAGTCCCCAAGTTTCTCTAGCGGAATAGACCTCGCCTTTGAACTGAAATTCTTTTGGCGCAGTTAAAACTCCCCTTCGTCCATTCGAGATAGGATTGTCATTTTTCGTTGGGACTAGCTCCGCATTTTATTATCAATTCTCATTTTTTTGCGACTTTGTCACGAGGACAATATTTCTCGTTTTACTTCTATTGCTCATGCTTCTTCTAGTACTTGCTAAGTTATCTTTACTAGCGGATAGGTTTTTACCAATCTCTTCACAGCATCAGAGACTTGCTTTTCTAAATAAGGATTTTCAAGCATGCATTGATCTTTCCTTCACCATCATTCTTGTTAAGATGCTTGGTTTCTAAGGAACCCAACTCTTTGTTTTGGCGACATCGCTTACGATATTCAGTTGTGAGTTCCTGAGGTTTTCCACCCTACATTGGATCAATTTTAGGCGAGATGTTAGGATATTTATTTGTGAAAGATAATGAAGGCTAACGTGAAGACTGCATTTAAACTCCATCATTTTAGTTTTATTTTAATATATTTTATTGCAAGTTGTGCAAATCTATCAACCTTTGATTATTGTTGATGATGTCATATTGTATTTTATATTCACTTGTTATCCTCTTTGTATCTTGATATATAGGAGTGCATGGCTCGAAGTATAGGGTGATCAATCCAGAAAGATTTTCAGTTCAATCAAGAGTTTTCTCTCAACTTCTCTTCTCTCTTCCATTTTTACTTCCAGTTTTGACAAAATCAAAAGGATCGAATTTGATCCATTGTTAATCTTGCAAATGATATTGAAAGTGTTTGTTTAAAGCTCATTCTCATCATTGAGTGGAGCTAACAAGTGGTATCAGACCCTTTGGATCGTTGGAAAACGGACCAGAAAGAATGAGTATGAAGAAAAAGTTGAAACCAGTAGCTGAAGAAGAAGAAAACTATATATAGTAAATGAAGGAAACCGGTAAGCCAATATCCGGTGAGTGAAAGATTCTCTTCATATCCGGTAAGACATTGTGAAATACGATAAGCCTCTCAAATTCGGTATTTCCAAATACGGTATTCCCAAATCCAGTATCTCCAAATCCGGTAATTTCAATATCCGGTATTTATCACATACTGTATTTCTATATCTGGTATTTGCCTTCAATATCCGGTAAGCTCCATTTTACCAAATCCGATAAGTTCCATCAATCGGGTATTGTCATATACATTATTCTGAGTTACAAATGTCTGGTTCAAGCTTATCTTTACTACCTTTGCCTGCTGTGTTCAATGGTGAAAATTATGACTTTTGGTCAGTTAAAATGAAGGCATTCTTAATGGTACACGACCTTTGGGATGTGATTGAACAAGGATATGATCCACCTGAGGCTAAAGGAAATTATACTACTGCTCAGTTGAAGCAACAAAAAGATCAGTCTATGAAGAACATGAAAGTCTTGTCTTTCTTGTTTACAGCTGTATTAGAAGAAATTTCCCCAGAATAGTTGCTATAACCATTGCAAAGGAAGCTTGGGATAAGCTTGAGAAAGAGTTCAAAGGTTCAGAAAAAATCAGGGTTGTGAGATTGTAAGCCTTGAGTAGAGAGTTTAAAAATCTCAGGATGATGGAGACTGAGAAAGTTAAAGATTATACCTCAAGAGTGGTTGATATTGTAAATCAAATCAAGTTAAATGGTGAGAAGATTTCAGACAAAAGAGTGGTTCAAAAGGTGTTGATCACTCTGCCTGAGAAGTATGATGCTGTTACAACAGCCATCGAGCATACTAAGGACCTGTCAAGTCTCACCTTAACTGAGCTAACAGGTGCCTTATTGGCTTATGAACAAAGGTTAGTAGCAAGGAATGAGAAATCAGTGGAAAGTGCCTTTGCTGCCAAGCACAAACAGCAGTACTCCAGAAGTAATTTTGGAAAGAAACATTTTGATGTAAGAAAAAGAAGGGAAGAGCAGCAGCAAATAGGGAATGAGTAGAGAAACTCGAGACTCATATCCTCTATGTGGAATTTGTGGTAAATCAGGCCATTCAGATAAATTTTGCAGGAAAACACACAAGTACAAAGTGTGTAACAAGGTTGGTCATCCTAAAAAGTATTGTACTAGCAATCGACCAAATCAAACTCCTATCCATCATCAGCCTAGAAATCAGGATTAGCAAGCTTCATTAGCTCATGAAAAGAAGGTTGAAGATCATCTATTCCTGGCATTTCATATGACAAACATGGTGGAGGCAGATTCATGGTTTATTGACAGTGCTTGCACAAATCACATGACAAGGAAGGAGGAGATCTTTTACAACTTGAATCCAGATTGCAAAGCTACAATCAAGATGAGAAATGGTGAAGTTGTATCTGCTAAAGGAATGAGAACCATTGCAGTCCAAATGAAGAAAGGTATGAGGTACATTGATAATGTTTTACTTGTGCCTGGCTTGGGTTCAAATATGTTAAATGTTGGTCAAATGGTTCAAAATGGTTATTCATTACTTTTTAAAGATAATTTGTGCACAATACTTGATTCACATAATGTTGAAATTGCTTGTGCACCTATGAAGAATAAAAGTTTCAGTATCTATTGGCAAAATGTGATTGCAAATGCTGCTGACGTTAATCTTGATGAATTGAATCTGTGGCATAAGAGATATGGTCATTACAATTTTAAATCCTTAGCCTACCTACATTCTCAAGGTTTGGTAAGGGATTTTCCTGAAATTCGAGAGCCAAGAGGAGTTTGTGAGAGTTACAATTATGGGAAGATGCATAGAGAAGCATTTCCTACTGATGGAGCTTGGAGAGCAACACAAAAATTGCAGCTGGTGCACACTGATATTTGTGGACCTATGAGAACACCCTCATTGAGTCAAAATTTGTATTTTGAACTCTTCATTGATGATTGCACAAGAATGTGTTGGGTGTACTTTATAAAGAACAAATCTGATGTGTTTCACATCTTCAAGAAGTTCAAAACCTTAGTTGAAGGTCAGTCAAGCTGCAAAATTCAGATATTAAGGTCTGATAATGGAAAGGAATATACTTCGAAGATGTTTGATTAGTTTTGTGAAGAAAATGGGGTGCATCACTAGCTTACAGTTCCGTATACTCCACAGCAAAATGGAGTAGCTGAAAGGAAAAACAGATCAGTGATGGAGATAGCCAGAAATATGCTAGCTGAGAAGGAATTGCCAAAGAAATTTTGGGCTGAGGCTGTGTATACATCAGTCTATTTGCAAAATAGACTTGTAACTAAAGCTGTGAAGGACAAGACTCCTATTGAAGCTTGGAGTGGTGTGAAACCTACAGCAAAACATCTCAAGGTATTTGGATCTTTGTGCTACATTCATGTTCCAGATCACAAAAGGAGCAAGTTGGGTAACAAAGCTGTGAAAGGAATTTTCCTTGGCTATAGCTTTCAAGCAAAAGGTTATAGAGTGTATAACTTGAAAACTGAAAGTATTGCAGTTTCAAGAGACATAAAAGTTTATGAAAGTGCTAAGTGGAACTGGGAAGAGATTGAACCACAATAACCTTCAATTTTTGTACCTATCATCCAACAGAATAATCCAGTAGCAGAACCAGAAGCTCAGCCACCGGCAATGGAATCCAGTGCATCAAATGATGAACCATCTGAGTCCACTTCCAGTTCTAGCCTACCTCCTAGAGGAACTAGACCCTTGAATGAAGTTTATGAAAGATGCTACATGGCTATTGTTGAGCCAAACAACTATGAAATGGCCGCAAAACATCCTGAATGAGTTGAGGCAATAGAAGAAGAAATGAAAATAATTCAGAAAAATGAGACTTGGATATCGGTACCAAGACCAACTGATAAGAAGGTAATTAGAGTGAAATGGATTTACAAAGCCAAAGTAAATCTTGATGGTTCTATCTACAAGTACAAAGCCAGACTTGTAGCTAAAGGATTTGCTCAAAAATGTGGAATGGATTACTTTGAAACCTTTGCTCCAGTAGCAAGGCATGATACAATTAGATTACTAATTGCTTTAGCAACTCAAAGAAAGTGGAAAATACATCAACTTGATATCAAATCAGCTTTCCTTAATGGTGAACTTGAAGATGACGTTTTTGTAGAACAGCATGATGACTTTATTTCAAGATCAGTTCCTGATCATGTTTGCAAGCTAAGGAAGGCTTTATATGGCTTGAAGTAGGCCCCAAGAGCTTGGTATAGTAGAATTGATGGATACTTGTGTGGACATGGATTTCAAAGGAGTGAAAGTGAACACACTCTCTATGTCAAATCAGATTCTCTTGGAAATGTTTTAATCAGCTAATTGTATGTGGATGATTTGTTGATCCCTGGAAATAATTTGGAGTTAATTCATTCATTCATTCATGAACTTGAGGAAGAGTTTGAGATGATAAACTTCGGAGAAATGAAGTATTTCTTTGGGATCGAAATTGAGCAGAGATCTTGTAGAGGCCCAAATCTTTTCTATAAAGCTAGGCCCATAATTGTGTGATTAACTTCACATTAGGCCCAATAAAGGAAATATAAGCCCAAAAGATAATCCAATACATGTTTAAAGGTAAAATGATGTTTATAAAGTATTTTCTTAAAAACAATTTGATGAAGATTGGACGGAATGCAAAGTATTTCATTTTGTGGCTAAAAGTATACTTCAAATATTTTTAGTCTCATTTGAGACCCATTTTCGACATAGAACATTCGAATTTTAAAATTATATCATAATAAAAGTTGTAGCTCTTTGAGTTAGCTTTCCAACGCACTTTGAATCACCTCAATTGAATATCGGGAGAAAAAGTTATGATAAAAATACTGGAGGCTGTGCAGTGACGACCGGAAAAGCAGAAACCTACGATTTTTTTGAATTAATGGCCACTACTTGCACTACTTAATTACCCTATTTAATCTGACCTTTCACCCACCCCAAACCTCACCTATAAATACCCTCTTCACTCATTTGATTTTTCACACCAAAAGCAATTTCAATTTGCTTTCAAAGTTGAGAGAAAAATAGAGAGTTTGGGAGAGAAAAGGAAGGTGGTTTTTCAAAGTGTTTTCCAGAAGTTTTAAGTGTGGGCAAAAATATTCTGCAAGAAGGTTTTTGTGATTTCAAAAGGTGTTTTCAAACAACAAAGAAAGGTCCAAACGTCCAAGCTTCGTCAAAGTTTTTGAAGTTCATCCAAAGTTTTCAAAGTTCTTTTCAAAGTTCATCAAGCATCAAATCGAGGTAGGTAGAGGTACATAAAGTTGTTATACGTGTTTAAGTTATAATTTCTAGCAAGTAATGTTCTATGTTAAAGGCTAATGTTGTGTGTCAAATGGCATTGTCGGTTCGGCATGTGCCTTTCATGTCAAATGGCTCCGTCGGTGCGGCATACATTTAAAGGTTAATGTTGTGTGTCAAATGGTATCATCGGTTCGGCATGCACCTTTCATGTCAAATGGTTCCGTTGGTATGGCATACATTTTCATGTCAAATGGTACCTCCAGGTACGGCATGTTTTATGGAAGCTCCAATGTTAATTGTTATGAAATGTTTAGCTTAATCACGATTGCACCTATGACGCCTATTGAGTTTTCAACTCACGGGTTTCTACCCTATATCTACAGATTAAATGTTGATGCACCGGGTTGGATGATGGAAGAGATGGAAGGAGATGCAATAAGCCTATGGGAAACCGGTGAACAAGTGATTTAGATTTAAAGTCTTTAATGTTTCAAATGTTATTTCCAATGTTATTTCTTTTGAGTATCTTGAACAAGTCATGATTTCACCAAATAAATTATATTTCATTATTTTGGAAAGTTATAAAGTGTTTTAATTCAATATCCTTCAAAAAGAATGTTTGTTAAGATTTAAGCTTCCGCTAAGATATGTACACTTGTTACTAAACCACCGATTAAGTTAAGTAAAGTAAGTAGCGTCCCGGTCCACTAAGGGTTGGGGCGTTACAGATCTGATGGAATTTTTATATCACAACACAAGTATGCTGTTGACATTTTAAGGAGATTTAAAATGATGGATTGCAAGCCAGTTGACACTACTATTGAAGTAAACACGAAGCTATCAAAGGATAATGGTGATCAGCCAACAAATGAGAAAAATTACAGAAGTCTTGTAGATAGTTTGTTGTATTTAACTTCAACAATACCAGATTTAATGTATGCTGGAAGTCTGCTATCCAGATTCATGACTAATTCTACACAAGCTCACTTTGCTACTGCCAAAAGAGTCCTCAGATACATTAGAGGCACTCTTAATCATGGAATTTACTTTCAAGGAAAAATTGGATCAGATTTGGTTGGTTATTCTGATAGTGATTGGGTTGGTTCAGTAGATGATATGAAGAACACCTCTGGGTATTTATTTATACTAGGGTCTAGTGCATTTAGTTAGAATTCAAAGAAGCAAGACATTGTTGCTCAATCAACAGCAGAGGCAGAGTATGTGGCTGTATCAAGAGCTGTTAATCAGGCGGTTTAGCTGAGGAAATTTTTTAATGATTTGCATCAAGTTTAAGTCAATCCTACTTCAATTTTAGTTGATAATCAGTATGCTATTGCTGTGGCCAAGAATTCAGTTAACCATGGAAGAACTAAGCATATTAAAGTCAGATTTCATGGAATCAGGCAAGTTGAGAAAGAATGTGAAGTTAACTTGCAATATTGTCCATCTCAAGTCCAGATAGTAGACATGTTCACCAAGCTACTCGCAAAGGCTCGTTTTGAGGAATTGAAACATCAAATTGGAGTACTAAATGGAAGCTTCAAGGAGGAGATTGAAGGCTAACGCGAAGACTTCATTTAAACTCCATCATTTCAGTTTTATTTTAATATATTTTGTTGCAAGTTGTGCAAATCTGTCAACCTTTGATTACTGTTGATGATGTTATATTGTATTTTATATTCACTTGTAATCTTCTTTGTAACTTGATATATATGAGTGCATGGCTCGAAGTATGGGGTGATCAATCAAGAAAGATTTTCAATTCAATCAAGAGTTTTCTCTCAGTTTCTCTTCTCTCTTCCATTTTTACTTCCAGTTTTAACAAAATCAAAAGGATCGAATTTGATCCATTGTTAATCTTACAAAGGATATTGCAAGTGTTTGTTTAAAGCTCATTCTCATCTTTGGATCTAAAGCTTTACAAATAAAGCTCTAAAATATTTGTTAAGTTCATGGTCGATGGAGGAGGTGATAGCCGGTATTAACTGACCGGATTCACATACATAAACATACATGGTTTTCTGATAAGAAAACCAGAGGAGAAGAAGATATTTTAAGGCTACATTTTGATATATTAACTTCTTCATATCGAGTACAACAAAGGGGTGCATATATAGAGCCTTTTACAAGACTTTCTATCAACTACACTACCTACTCTTACACTACCATACCTTGACAATACATTGCTTACTGCCATATGATAGCAAACTCTACTAAAATAGGTCATACTAAGTCTAACTTTACACCACAAACCAAGTTAGACATAAACTAAAAATTACAACTAAGTAAAAAACGAAAATACATGTTTGGTTGACAACTAAAGTGTCACCAATACTTCAACAGGTTGTCGTACCTCCTTACTTGTTCCGCTTCTTGGCTGTTTTTCGTACTTCATAGAATTCGTTCATATTATGACTGTCAGTGCAATGGATTTTATAAAATTTTGATCTCTACTTGTTGGGAGGTAAGTAGGCCTCACCGATATCCTAGGAAGAGAGTATGACAACAATGCATATCGAGTCCTCAAATTCTTTGGAGCTGTGGTACTATGATCTGGATAGTTCAGATGCGATCGTCGTTTTTCCTCTAATCTCCTCAACATGATTTTGTTCTACCACCTTCTGATATTCCATCCTCCTTTGATTCTCTAACACATTTTCTACTTGAATCTCGTTAAATATAAGGTTCGCTAAAGTCCTCAATTTATTTCATGCCACTTGTATCTTTGCTCTTGTCCTAAAGCTATGAGCGAGTGAGAAGATGCTACGCATCAATCGGTGTGACTACTCTTCCAAAGCTATAGGTTGAGGTCAAAATCTTTTTATACAACTCTGAGAGAGGGGATTACTTAGATTTCCATTTTAAGCCTATTTAAATGGGAAAGAGAGAATGGATACCTTTTACGAGCTCCATTCTAGATGAGAATGCTTGGCCACAGGCCGTTCCACAGCATTTCTTTTGCTTTTTCATCTGGCTCAATCTTACTAGCAAACATCTCATCTTTAAATCATGTAAAATAACTTCTAATAGATTTTCCTTCCTTCTACCTGATGCTACTTAAGTTCACAACTGGCTGTGAGTCTCAGAACACGATGAATATCCCCAAAATGGTACACACGTATAATATACTGACCAAATATCCTATTCCTAAGTCCTAAACAACTGAAAGGCCTTAAATCGTAGAAGAATATGTATATGTCTACAATTTTCATACTAAATTCACTTCTCCAAATTAACCTGTCCCACTGGCCTGTTTACAGGACCTTGTCTGTTCGACCTAAATAATGGGCATTCGAGTACCTTCTAGTCGATCCCCTTCCTCTCTCTGTTTCTCATCTTTGCCAGTTGCTTGGTTTTTTAAAAAATGCATCTTTTTAGAAGGATTGTAATTCTTTGAAGTGCTCACTTCATAAGGCAATGGCTGAAGCCCTTGCAGATCAGATTCAGGGTCGTGTAACATACTATTATACTAACATCAATAGAGAAATCTGAAAACCCAATAAATCTCTAGAAACCAAGAGAACAAAGTCAGGCTCTTACCTTTTTGAAACAAAATATCGAGTTCTTCTGACTCGCGGACCATAGTTAGGGGTTCTTGTGAAAAGTGAAGGGAAAAGGGAGCTAGGGAAGGAGTGGGGAGGAGAAGGGCTGTCGGCCAGAAAATGAGGCCGTCGCTGGTCTAGAGTTAGAGTCTTGGAGATGGCGACTTGCCGGACGGAATCTTTATCGCAAGAGACAGGAGTATTGGAGAGAAACCATTGATGAAAATGGCGTACTTACAGTTTACATTAAATTTATAAAATAAAAAAAACAAATGGGCCAAAAAAGGCCCCTCATTTCTAGGGCCTGAGGCAACGGCCTCATCCGTCTCAAGGCAGATCCGGCTCTGGCTGTATCATTTAGAGATTCATTTGTTGATAAGGAAACTGGCCACTGGTTGAATTTTCTGGTAACTGATATATCACATTCTTTGTGGTGGATTGGCCTTTTGTGTGAATGACTATCATCTACATTTTTATAATTTCTTGTCATCTGATTCATCGACTAGTTAAGCCTCAAGTCGTGACGGCTTTCCTGTTCAATGAGGTTTACAATCTGTGATTTTTACCACTTTTCTGCCAGGGTAGCATCATAACATTGTGATACCCATAATTGATGGTTGCTTTTGGAGGAAAAACTTTAGCATCATGCATTCATTTTCCTCGATTTTTTCAGTTCATTTTTGGCTTCTCATATTTTGCTCGTAGATACGCGTTTTTCACCTCCAACATCTTCAATTGTTCAGTCAAGCACTCCCTTCCCTCGAAGATGGCATTGGATAGGGAAAATTTCGGCTAGGGATCTTGCTGGCATTGTCTCCTGCTTTCTCTTTGGATTTACGTGACTTTTGACCGAATCACAGCTAGATTCCTTTGTACTGACTTTTAGTACTTTATGTATTCCCGGATCTTCTTCTACTCCATTCATTCTTAAATATTTAAGTCAAATTCAGAATTTATAAATATAGATGGATGCCGACCAAACTCATCACAATTCAAACTCTACAAATTTTAAATACTCTCATAATCTCTTTAGCAGTATAATTTTATAATTTCTATACAATTTTTTTTCTTTATTTTTAAATATTTCTTCAATTCTGACTTTCCTTGTATCTATATTTTTTTCAATATTATACTTGAAAATGTTCAAAGTAAACCTCCATGCTCTCTTGGTAGCGTAGGGTGGTTCTTCTACTCCGATGATCCAAAGTTACCTGCAAAATGAGGGCGGAGCTCTTCTCCCCGTTGTACCTCCGGTTATCACAAAGACAAATATATCTTTTTGGAGTTAAATGTTTAGTGAGTGCTTAGATAGTAAAAAGTTCACTAGTTTATACCTGACCCGCCTTGGGGGTATTTATAGGTGGCTGGGGTCACGTAACTGCCGGGTGGTTGCAACGCCACGTGTCCCACGTTGTGCTCCCACTTCTCCCACATTTGGAGAAGGTGGCCACTATCCTCCTAGTGGTTGGTTGTCTTTGCGATAACCGCTAGGCTAGGTGTATTCCCGCGACTAAGTGTTGTAGAGCACTTCGTAGTGGCAGACAGCTTAGCATGAATGTAGAGCACCCTCATGAGGTCGACGGCTTCATGCGGTAGGCATGGGGCTCGACGTCTTCACGTGGTAGGCATGTAGTTGACCACCTAGGGGTCGT
The DNA here is from genome assembly GCA_019395295.1 of Osmanthus fragrans. Taxonomy (NCBI): domain Eukaryota; kingdom Viridiplantae; phylum Streptophyta; class Magnoliopsida; order Lamiales; family Oleaceae; genus Osmanthus; species Osmanthus fragrans. The sequence goes on from CM033345.1 coordinate 25,237,962, forward strand.
CGTCATCTAACGCGAGCATAGTGAAGCCCACGCTGGTAGATGTGGGGTGCATTCCAAGTGGCCTTACCCTTTGTCGCTGTACCCGGTACTTGCTAAAGGATAATTGCTAAGGGCGTATTATATCACTAGTCCCCTGCCTCTTGCCGATATTTATTGGCAGGGGGTACGCTTTTTTTTCTCGACCCTCGACCTGACAAGTGAATTGAATGGCCCAAGTGACAGAAAGAGGAGAAAACGTCGTCCAAGTGGTGAAACTGACCGAAAACCCTAATCTAGTTGGCATCCCATGTGTGATTTCAATTTTGAGGGGATATTTCCCCCCAAAAATTCAAAATTTCCATCTATATAAGGAGAGTGGTCTCCCCATTATTCCTCCTCCTTCCCACATTTCCTTTGCTTCATCAATTGACAAAGTAACTCTTTCCTCTCTTCTCATTCCATTCTAACTTTCTTTTAGAGTTTTCTTCCTTCAAATCATGTATAGAACTTTCATTTCTTCATCTTCTAGCGAGAGTGAAAGCGAGGGAGCGAGTGAGTCGACCCATACATCTTTGGAAGGGCCGGTCGGAGATAATACGGGGTCGACCAGCAAGGGTGCTGGTAGACCTTCAACCCTTTACGGGTCCCCCGTCGAAAATCCTTGAGCGGTTGGCCAAGTTTCTTCCGAGTCAAATACTTTAACTCATTCATCCGATACTCAATCCTTTCAACCGATTTCTCCAAAACGGCACAGAGGGTCGACTAAATCTTTAAGCCAAAATATAGAGATTGGGCGAGATGCTGCGGGTGAGGAGGTAAATCTTGAAATTCCAAAAAGTTGTAGCCTTTATAACCCCTCCCCCCTCCCCCAAAATTAGAAAAGTCACTTAAGAAATATGAAGGCGTGAATAACTACGTCTATAGAGCTCCTAGGCCCAAAGAAACATTTCCCAGATCTGACCCCCGTGAGGTCACTATTTATAAAGATATCATGGACGATGGTTTCGATTCCCCATCCATCCTTTCTTCGTGTCCTTATTCAATGAATTTCACCTCACCCCCAGCCAAATCAATCCTAATGCGTGGAGAAAAGCGCTGTATTTTTTGTACGTCTGCCTTAGGGAGAAGATTCCACTCTTAATGGAGCTCTTTAGGTGCGTCTTCGAGATGCACGAGTTGGTCCAGTGCAACGCCTTTGTCTACTTCACCACCAAGGTCCCCTTACGCTTCCCCACGTTCAGAAATTCCAATAGCTGGTGGAATTTTTGCGATTTTTCTTTGTCCGTCCCCATGAGGGTCGATTCACTTTCAACACCTATTGGAGATATCCTTTAATTCGCCTCTTATATGGCGAAATCGAGATCACCCCCTTCTGAGAGCACAGACCCAAAAATTGATTAAAATTCCACCGCTTGCGCCCGACTTAGGGTCAGTCCTAACGATAAGGAATATGTTGCTAGTAGGGATCGGTCATCCTACTGGTAGGTTTTCTACCTTGCTTGCATTTCCATACTTGCAATTATTATTGGATTATTGTGTTTACAGGCTTTGCTGACTCTACTGCCTGCACATGGATATGGACTTTGATTTAGACCAGGTATTGAAGTCCTTGCCAGAGCCTGGGAGCGAAGAGAGGTCTGCATCTATTGATGGTAAGTTTGGAATGCTTTACTTCTAATTTTATTTTATGCACCTCTTTGCTTGGTGTTTGGTAAGCTTGATAGATTTTTCTTCATGTACACAAGGGTGACTTTCAACTTAGAGGAAACTGTGGACACCTTGGTAGGATGTGATCCCGAGGACGGTGATGACCCATCTTCCGTTCCGTTGTAGAGAAAAAGGCTGGTGATGGGAGAGGGCTGCGCTGCACTGCCAAGGAGGCATCTCTACCTTTCGATGAGCATATTCTACCCCCAGAGACTGGATAGGGTAGCCCCAGTCACGTTCTACCTGAGTGTGAAGGCTCTCCTCTTCCAAACTTTCGTTGCCCCTTGGCGACAGGCATCGGCCCTAGAATATCGATCCCCCATTGGAAGAATGGGCATATCCTAAAGATGGCTGACTGTTGCTCGACGGGGGCGTGGATCAGATTTGCATGGCGTTGACATGCATCACACTTCCTTACCAATTTTTTGGCATCCTCCTTCACCGTAGGCCAGTAGTACCCCTGGCGGAGAGCTTTGAAAGCGAGGGTTGTTGCCCCTTGGTGGTTGCCACAGATCCCCGAGTGTATCTCGAGTAATACTTCTTGGGCCTCAGTTGGACGGAGGCACTTCAGGTATGGCATGGTAAATCCTTGCTTGTATAGCTGTCTGTCGATCATTGTAAATGAGGCCGCCCAGACTTTCAATCTTTTGGCTTCAGATATATCATTGGGGAGTTTGTCTTCTACCAAGTAGTCTACCAACGGATCTAGCCAGCTGTTTTCGCGCCCGCTAGGTCGGCTATGAGCAAAATGCTTGGCTGCTTTAGGACTTGTACACTTGCCATGCTAGGCAGATTCTTAGGATTTGCTGATGCTAGCTTGGACAGGGCGTCTACCCTTTCGTTGTCTTTGTGAGGAACTTTGGTTATCCTGAAACTTGTAAACCCCCTTTGCATGTCCCTAACTTTCATTAGATAGGAAGCCATCCTCCCATCTTTTGCTTCGAATTCACCTATCAATTGGCCCACAACCAACTGATAGTCACTGAAAATTTCAACCGATGTCACTTCAAATCTGACTGCCAAACCTAGGCCTGTGATAACTGCTTCATATTCTACATCATTATTTGTTGCCGAGAATTCAAAGCGCAAAGAATATTCCAACTCCTCTGATTCTGGACCTATCATTATAATGCCTGCTCTGAACCCTTCTGCCTATAAGGATCCGTCCACGAAAATTTTCCAAACCGCCTCGGTTGGCTGGGGATAGTCAGGTGGTGGTGTGAGCTCTGCAATAAAATATGCCAGCGCTTGTGCTTTGATGGCCGTTCTTGGCTTAAACTCGATGTCAAATTCGCTCAACTCGATAGCCCATTTCAACATTCTACCCGACGTCTCGGGGTGATGCAATATTTGTTTGGCAGGCTGGTCAGTCATGACGTGCCCGGAATGAGACTGGAAATACGGTCTTAATTTTTTGATTGCTATGATCAACGCAAATACCAATTGCTCTGCAAGGCTGTAGCAAGCTTCTGCTCCCCTCAACACCTGGCTTACGTAATAAACAGGCCTCTGCACCGTTGGAAGTTCCTTTACCAGTATCGCGCTGACTGCATGTTTTGATACTGCCGAGTACGAACTCAATACATCTCCTGCACATGGTCTAGTCAAGATCGGTAGCTGCTGCAATGAATGTTTCAAGGATTCTAGTAACTCCTCACACTCCTTGGTCCATTCAAAGTTGGTATAGGCCCCAATTGCCTTGAAGAAGTGGTAGCATTTATCTGCTGCCCGACTCATGAAGCGATTCAACGCCGCTACCCGGCCAGTTAGTCTTTAGACATCCTTCCTATTTTCGGGGCTCTTCATTTCTATAATAGCTTGAATTTTATCCGGGTGTGCTTCGATGCCCCTTTGCGTAATCATAAAGCCCAAGAATTTTCCACCTGTTGTTCTAAGTACGCACTTTTTCGGGTTGAACTTCAGTCTATTTTGTCGGGCAATGTCGAATACCTTCTGTGAGTCTCTAACATGGTCATTGGCTTTCATACTTTTGACAACCATGTTATCCACATATGCTTCTATGACGCTTCTGAGCATGTTCCCAAACACCTTATTCACCATCCTTTGATAGGTTGTCCCGTCATTTTTTAGACCGAACAGCATGGCTGTATAACAGTATGTCCCCGCATCAATTACAAATGAGGTCTTCTCCTGGTCCGCTTCTCCCATGGAGATCTGGTGATACCCCGAAAATGCATCCAGAAAACTTAGTCATTCGTGACCCGATGTGGCATCCACCAGGTGGTCAATCCTTGGTAGGGGGTATGAATCTTTCAGGCACACTTTGTTGAGTCCAGTGTAGTCTACACACATGTGCTATTTTCCATTCGATTTCTTTACTAGGATGACATTTGCCAACCACTCGGGATATCGTACTTTCCTGATGAAACCCACCTGTAGTAGCTTTTCAACCTCGGCCTTGGCTGCAGCCTGCCGCTCAGAAGCGGGATTTCTCTTCTTTTATTTTATCGGCTTAGCATCGGGCCACACACCAAAGCGATGTTGTGCCACAAATGGATCAATCCCTGGTATGTCAGTTGGGCACCATGCAAAAACATCTAAATTGTTAGACAGATACTTTACCAATTCTTCTTTTTCTTCTAGCCCCAAGTCTGCCCCACGCTGAATTCATGATTTCCTGTTACCTGAATTTTTTCTGTAGTATCGAGGGGCTCAATTCGCCCCCTGGGGGGCTCAAGATCTAACATCATCACCGGTGGTGCTTCCTTCGCCCATATACTGTCAACGTAACACTTTCCTTGAAGAATGCTGGTCGTCCCTCACACATCCCACCCCACGACTAGTAGGAAACTTCATCACTTGGTGGTAAGTAGAGGGAATACCCCCAGCAGCATTTAGCAGGGGTCGGCCGTAGATTGCATTTTATGCCATGGGAGTCTTGACAACCAAGAAATTCGTTAAGACCACCACACTTGCTGGGTACATCCCCAACGTTACCGATAACTCCACAACTCCTTCTGGCATCATAGTAGCCCCTCCAAGTCCGAGGAGGGGGTGGAAATTGGTTTCAATTTTTTTGAAGAAATTTTCAACCCAACAAATGCTTCCCAAGTGAGAACGTTGGCCGCGCTTCCGCCATCGACTAACACCCTTTTGACGTCATAATCAGCAATATGGCCCACTATCAGTAAAACATCATCATGGGGAGTTGCCACACCCATTAAGTCTTCTTCTCCAAAAGTGATGTTTTGATCAAACCTAGCCTTTTTTTGAGTAGAACAGAACCCAACTGTGCGGGCGTAGTTCTTTCTTGCCGAGTTCGAGTCACCCTCGGCTGCGATTCCCAATAATTACATTTATAACACCGGCCCTTGGTGGTGGTCTGTCATCAACCTTCTGCTTACCTCGGTCATTTCTCGAGTATTTGCTCAATAGGCCTCGCTTCAAAAGGCTTTCTATCTCTTCTTTTAGATGGATGAACTCTTCTATTTTGTGCCCATGGTCTTTATGGAAATGACAATACTTTCCCTTATCTCTCTTGCTGGTCAATGCTGCCATGGGTCTCGGCCGCTCGAGTTCCTTTATGTCCCGAATCTCCATCAAGATCTTGCTTTGCGGAGTGTTTAAGTAGGCGAATGTTTTGGCCTCTTGTCCCTTGGCCTAACGGCCCGGTCCTGAGTGTACCCCTTACTCATGCATTCATTTCTAGTCCTGTCGTTATCAGCAAGTTTACGCACATCACCCGACTTTCGCTTATTGCTCTCTATCTTCCACCCCTCTCTAAGATTTTTTTTGACCTTCTCTGTTTCTTCTGCATCAACGTACTTGTCACCTTTCTTCAACAGGTCATGCATCGACTTAGGGGGATTTTTGGAGAGTGACATCTTGAAGGCCCGATTTCTCGTTTCATTCATTAACGCTGTCACCATAGCAGACATCTAAAGATCCTTTATGCCAAGGGTCGCCCGACTAAACCTAGCCAGATACTCCTGCAGGGGCTCATCTTTGTCTTGCACAATCTGCATCAACCCAATGGCCGTGTTGTGTTTTCTTTTGCTACTCATGAAGTATGCCACGAAACTCTGAGAGAGATCGTCAAAAGTTTTTATGGACTAGTGTAGCCACCCAATCTCTAGCTTCTCTCCTAAGCGTTGGGGAAAAAGACCAACCCATCACCGCGTCTGGGGCTGCATAGAGCCTCATTAAATCAACAAACGTCCGTAGGTGGTCTAGCGGATCCGTGACACCATCATAGGCTTCTATCATTGGCTGTTTGAAACCCTTCGGTAGCGGAACAGCCATGATTTCGAGCGCAAAAGGATCTTCCTCTAGAACCATCTGCCTGCGTCTATCCTTCCTCCTAGTTAGTACATCGTCTATCTTCTGGGTCATCATTTCTTCTATCTTTCTTTCCAAGTCTGTCTCGAGATGAGGAACTTGCCAAGCTGTGGACCCAGAAGCCCCTCCATCTTCCATTGTGGGCTGAGTGACGGGCGAGGCGACCATTTGCGCACCTGGGGGTGGTTGCTCAGGTACGGGAGTTGGGGCATTTTGTATTTGACTCTGCAAGAGGGTCAACATGGCCGCCATTTGTGTTTCCAAAGTATTAAGTTGACTCTGCGTTACATATTGAGGTGGTAGCGGCGGATCATGCCCCCTAGCGATCAATTCTGACTCTATCTCCGCCGTGTTCCCAACCAAGCGCGTATCCCTCATTGTTCGTCTTCTTGACATAGCTTTTTTGTTCAGTGGTCTCCCATAGACGGCACCAATGAAAATGTTCAAAGTAAACCTTCGTGCTCTCCTGGTGGCATAGGGTGGTTCTTCTACTCTGATGATCCAAAGTCACCTGCAAAATGAGGGCGGGTTCTTCTCCCCATTATACCTCCAACGTAAGAATTAGAACCAGATGGAGAAATATATCTTTTTTAAATTAAATGCGGAGGAAGAGCTTAGATAGTAAAAAGTTCACTGTTTATACTTGACCCGCCTTGGGGGTATTTATAAACGGTTGGGACAGCGTAACTGCCTGGCGGTTGCAACGTCATGTGTTCCACATTGTGCTCCCACTTTTCCCACGTTTTGAGAAGGTGGCCACTATCCGTCTAGTGGTTGGTTGTCTTTGTGATAACCGCTAGGCGGCCTTTATCTAGCTAGGCGTTTTTCCGCTACTAAGTGTTGTAGAGCACTTCGTAGTGGCAGACGGCTTAGCATGAATGTAGAGCGCCCGCGTGGGGTCGACGACTTCATACGGTAGGCATAGGGGTCAACGTCTTCACGTAGTAGGCATGTAGTTGACCACCTAGAGGTCATCGTCGTCATCTAACGTGAGCATAATGAAGCCCACGCTGGTAGACGCGGGGTGCATTCCAAGTGGCCCTACCCTTTGTTGCCGTACCCGGTACTTGCTAAAGGATAATTGCTAAGGGCGTATTATATCAATACTGTTGTTCCCTTGTTTCTAAATATTTCTCTACTTTCAACTTTCTATTAGTTGTGTTTATTTTTAAATTTTTGACAAAAATTATTATGAATTACAATGGATTCTTGAACTCTGATGATGTTAATTAATTAATCTGTAGTTCTAATACTCTTATCTACGAGTTTTCTCAAGCCTGCAATCCTCTAAATAGAATAATACTGGTATTATCGAACCGATAGTAGTTTAGCATGGTGATGAGTTGGAAGAACCAGTTTCTAGAAAAAGACGGAAAGCCACGTGACAAAACTTTTGAATAAAAGAAAAATTTGTAGTGCTTTTGAAATCATAAGTATGAATGAAGTTGTGTGTCAAAATATTATGTATTTTGTATTTTCTTGATATATCACAGCATAAATATCTACTTAATCAAAATTCTTTATTAATGCTCACCCGCCTACAAGGACGGAGCCAAAAAAATGATGTTAGGATAGGCTGTAATTTAATTATTTTTTGAATGAACTCATGCCATAAGAGATCGAATTTAAATTAAGCTCGTGAAATTCTTGACAAAGAATGTGCGAAACTTGAAGAAATAACAGAAGTCTAGATGTCTTATCCTAAAATGTACCACTAGATTTTTGTATCTTTTTTACCAAATAGAAAATAAAGGTTTACCTTAAGAAATAAAAATTGGTAGACTCACGATTAGAATAAGAAAAGGATCCATATCCTGATGTGATCTGGAATGCGCTACAAACTATCAAGAATTTGGCGAACGTTGGGAAGAGTTCTAAGCCAGGTTCGAGCCTTCGAGGGGTTAATACAAGCCACACAATTAATGGTTCAGGCCATGGAGTACGTAAGATGAGAATTGACACACCAAATGACAAGTTTTATGAAGGGAACGAATGTCGAAAGCAATCGGGGCAATTGATACAAAACTGCCCAAAGGAGCCAGCGTGAAGTCATGCGACTGCATGGATTTGGAGCTCATGTGGTTGCACAGACCATAACTGAGCTCAAATCGGGAGCTCAAGTTTGATCCATGCGATCGCATGGAATGTTTTTTTGGCAAAGTTTTCTTTTTTGCGCGAGATAGTTTATTTATGTTAAAACTCTTGTTTTTAGTAATTTCTATATTCTTAGGAGTCTTAATTCCGTTTTCACCATATATTTTAGGGTTAGTATTAGGAATTATTATTTTCAATTGTATTTAGACTATAATTTTGAGATTAATTCAGATGCTTGTTTGCTTCCAATTTCTTGTTCTTCTTGAACAATCGAACTTATCAAGAATTTCATTCTTGTGACGTTCAATCGAACTTATCAAGATTAATAATCTTGTGGCGTTTACAAACATGTGTGAGGTTCATTAATTGCGTGATCAAAAGGTCGATAAATTATTGTTTGTTGGTTGGTTCGTCATTTTTGGATTAAATCCAAAACTTTGACTTGTTAGCGCTCTTGGGATCCGTTGTCAATCTTTTGTGGGTTTTGTAGCCGTCACTGCTACGTGGGTTCGCATCATATCCACAAATAAAAAATTACTTAATAAGTATTGTTCTAAAGAATTTTGACGATTAGTCTCTGAAAACAACTAAAAGTTGTGGCCTAAACACGTAATAAAAAAAATTCACTATATGTTATTATTCTCAAAATTCTATTTGGTGTGTATTGATATCTTCTATACCACCACATTCCATAGTTAGTGAAGAATTCAATCAAAAGTGAGAAAATCTACTAAGAATTTTGGGGGTCCAAAGAAATTGGATTTAATTAACATCCATGTTTAGCTCAACTTCAAGAATATACTTATAATCAGATTAATTCATAAATAAATAAGTTTTAAGAAATATTACAAGATCAAATCTAATGTAAGACATTTATTTTGATCATAACATATATTTCATGGTCTAAATGAGTAATTTTTTTCTAAATCGCACAAATTTCGTCAGGTGCTGAATTCGTCCGTCTGCATCATACCTTTATATGTTCTTGATTAATTACTATGATTACTTGCTTCTACTTGAGTATTTATTGCCCTTAGCCTTGGTGAGTACATGATGTAGGTATGGTATGTGTTTCAGGTTTGAAACACGAGATAATGTCTGTGGTTCCAATTTTATTGTCTATCTTGATTATGCAAGTATTTACTTGGTGTTTTGATTAGGATCAAGGTGGAGATTTGTTGGGTTTTAATACCCAATAAATCTAGGATGATGATGTTACTCTTGGAAATTTTCAATCGACATTGACCAAATGATTGTATTAATTATCGACACTTCAATGAAATGGCTCGACCCAAAAATTACTTGGGATAGTTGGAAGTGGCCTAATTTAATTATAAACCCTCATGGTTCGTTCACTTCTTGGAGGCTTATATTGGTTGCCCACTTGTTGCCTTTGGTCTTGGCCCATCTATATACTTAATGCATAACTATATGTGTTGCCTCCTTTCTCCTTCACAGTGTATGTTATTGCTCTCTCCGCTTGCTAAAAAACGGTTGCTCTTGCATTTTGCTCTTCATTGTCTTCTCCATTCATTTTCTTGCCTTTTGTGGCTGTAATAAACCGTCCCTTTGTGTCCTTTCGGGGTACAATTGTAGCAATTGAAGTGAACAAGTGGTAGTGAAAAAACACTTTGGTGGAGCCATCTTCGGCAACAAAGTCTATCAACTAGGGTTAGAATATTTTCTCCTTTATATTTATCAATTTGCAGGCAGGGGCGGAGGGGGGGTCTCCGGGGGGAGTCCTGGACCCCACATTTTCGTTTGACAAATATATATATATTTTTTTTGGTTTTTTTTTAAATTATTTACTTTAACATTTGTCAAACCCTAAATTTCACAATTCTCGATCGTCTTCTCTCTCTCTCGACACTCACACTTCTTCCCGCCTCACGCCTCTTCTCCACCGGCCGAAAAATCTTGGCTTTTCTCCAAATTGGCCGGTGGTTTCCGCACTGGTGAATCTGCAAATCGGCCAGTGGAAGCACTTCTCCTGTCGTCTACGCCTGTGTTGTCATCGAAATACCGACAGTCCAGCACCCAGTTCTCCACCGCCACACCGTCGCACCGCACCGTGTTGTCATCGAAACCGGCAGTCCAACACTCAGTTCGTATTTTGCCTTGTTGTACGTTCGTGTAACATGTTCCTCTGCCTCAGTCGATTTATATTTATTATCAATTATATTTTTTTACAGAATTTTCTAAGTGAAGTAGTGAACTCCCTATTGCAGCTAAGCTTCTGGGATTTGAAAATTATATCCCTCCCTTTGCAAAAGCACAAGGCCAGGACTTCATCAATGGTGTCAATTATGGGTCGGGATCAGTTGGAATTCGAAGCGAGACAGGCCAGCAATTGGTAAATATTAACCTCTATATGAACGAAATATTTTGCGAGTCCAAACATGAAAAGATATTTTGTTTATGTAGTTGATCATTATTCCCTAATTGTTTAGAATGTGGATAGATGTATTAAATCCTTATTGTTTGATCAAATATTGACTATGTCCTTGATATCTACTTAATACTGGCCATTGGGTATTTATTCATTTTTTAGTGATGTTCTGAAAGTTTCTCTCTAACACTATTTGGGGGTTATGACAATTTCAGAAGTAGTATCTCCAAAACCAAAAGATTTTTCATGGTGATGGAGAAGTATTTCAAAAGAGCACGGGAACAAAACATTGATCAAAGGAATGTTCGGATTGATGAAAGTGATGAGATGGTTGTTGAGATTGGGGATGAAAGTGATGAAAATGAAATTGAAGATGTTGATGAAATTGGTGTTGGGGATGAAGGGGATGAAAGTGATGAGATTAATGTTGAACAGTTGCCTTCAGATCCTTCATATCCTAGTTTCTTCTGTCATTTGTCTACTAGTGTTTCAGTGATTTCTGTCCTCTTAAGGTATAGTCTTCTACTCCTTGCTGATTTAAAATTTAATTGGTGAAAAGACTATTTCCAGTCAAATGACATCAGGACACATCCACATCTAACTATATTTGCTTATGTTATGGCAAATGAATATGCTATTTGTTCATGTACGGCAACAACCACAATTTTCTGCCTTTGGGTGTGAGATTTATGAAGTGTAATGCTTCTGTTGGTTATCGTATTGTGAGATAATTGGTATTGAGTTATTTAGCGATAGAAGCAAGACAATGACAGTTTACTTGTTTAGCCTTCCTGATGTGATCCGGGGTAGGCAATCACTTGGTCGAGTCATGGAGTGCGCAAGGTTGAAGTTGACATGCCAAGGAACAAGTTTCATGTTTGGGTCGAGACCGGAAATCAATTGGATCAACACGAAAGTTATGCAATTGTTTTCAGTCTCATATTGAAACCTATTTTTGACATGGTAAATGATCTAATTGGAAGATTATATCTGAAGGAAAGTTGTAGATATTTAAGTGATCTTTCCAATGCACTTTGAATCACATCAATCGAACGTCGGTAGAGAAAGTTATGACCAAATTGTTGAAGGCTGTCCGGAGGGCCACCGGGAACCCTAAGCGGTCGCTTAGGGTTATTAGCAAGCTATCGCCCAGCCATTACCGAAACTAATCTGGAGAAAAGTTGGTCTTCTAAGCTACCGCTTGAAATATAACAAAGCGACAGCTTGGTACAAATTTTGGGCGAATTTTCTTATTTTTGGCAAGATGTTTATTTTGATTATAATTCTTATTTTTTGGTAATTTCTATATATTCTAGGACTCTTAGAATTTCGTATTTTCCATATTTCCTTGGATTTATTGTTTTAGTATAAATAGGATTTATATTCTTCATTGTAAGGAACTTTTTAGAACTTTGATGAATTAAATTAATGGAGATTTTTATCTTTCGAAGCTTGGCTTCAAACAATCGAACTTATCAAATATGTTGAATATTTGTGGCGTTCAAAATATCTGGTCGTGGGTTCTTCAATTTGTGAGCAAGGGGTTCATTGTATCGTCGTTATCTTTGGGTTACTTGTTTCATATTGTTGGGTTCAAAATCCAAAACTATCCGGGTGAGATTTCGAGGCTTGTGATCAAGAGGTCGTTGGTTTAATATACCTTCGGTTGTTTGGTTCAACGTTTAGAGGTTAAATCCTAAACATTGGTCGTATTTGGGCGTTCTTGGGATCCGGTTCATTCTCCTGTGGGTTCGATAGCGTTCGTGCTAACCGGGTTCGCGTCACTTCCCTTTTTGTGGTTTCCTTCAAAAAAAAAATTCAAGGGCGCTGCTCCCGAATCCCCGTAGCCCCCACCCCTTTATCTATATATCTTCAAATTTGGACCCCCCCACCCCCCATTTTAAAAAAGCTGGCTCCGCCACTGTTTGAAGGTAATATGGCTATTAGCACATTTCTTGCAATAGGCTGCTTATGAGTGGGAGCGAAGACTCAACTTCAAAGGCAAGGGATCATTTGATAATTCGACTGATTTTCTTCTTCTTCTTCTTCTTCTACTTTTATCAGTAAATGTAAAAATATATTGATCAAAATTAGTTTACAAGAACTCTAGGTTTAATTGTTTTCTTTGAAACTATTTATTATGTAGTTAAGAATATCATTATAAATAGAAGATATTGATTGACCGCATATACATCTAGGAATTCACGGTCCTTTGGAAACATCATTCATATAGAGGCTAACAATGCTAATTTTATTTTTTTGTGGTTCTTATCCTAATGTGATTTTCGCACACAGATTTGGGACACCCAGACACAAGTTGAAACAAGACTTCCAGGCCATGCAGACGAAGTAATGTTTATCTTCTCTAATTCCTTCTACTACGTCCCTCTTTGTGGGATTCCGTGCTTATGTTTGCTTTTCCCAGGGCGGGCCAGTGATGGGAATTATAAAATTTTCGCTTCAGGTTTTTGCACCGACTGAAGTCCTGATGGTGAGAAAGTAGCATTTGGTGGATGTTCAGCTACTAGATATCCATGACTTCAGAACTCTATCCTAATTGGATTCATCTCTTTCAGTGAAAATGTTGTTGTGTGACTAGTCTAGATATTCTATCTTTGCTTGACTCTCGTACCACTAAAATTTTGACATCTCAATACAATTTTGAACTCTGTCCACTGATATATAGCATATGCGATGAAGTGCAGAAAGAAATAGAGTTTATGGTAAAGTGGGATCGGCACAAGCAAAACAAATCATTTTGGGCAAATTTCGTCGCTTAGTCCCTCGTTTAGGCATTTTTGTTATTTGTGGTAAATTTTATTTTCGCAATATCTCATTCCATAAAATTCGGATTCGAATTCGTATTCCGTTTGTTGGAGGACGATCCTGAATATTAGGAGAATCAATTTTAGTTGTTATCTCACTTTTTTCCATTTATGGAAAAATATCGTTTTTTATTTTTATTATTTATTTTCCGAATTTCTTTAGAATTTTACTATTTAAAGCATTGTAAGCCCTTTGAGGCTGCAGTTTTTTAATTGAATAAAATTTTCGTGAGATTTCTCATATTTGTGTCGTTGTTCAACTTTCCTATAATCTTCCACTACGTTAGTTGGTATCAGAGCCGAAGTTATTCCTTCACCATGCCACCAAGGAGACGTCAAGAAGCCCGTGAAGCCCCAGTAGATGAGGTACATAGACGTGATGAAATCAAACAACTGCGTCGACAATTGGACTTGCTGACACAGCAAATCGCTGCACTTATATGGCAGCAACATGCGCCGGTGACCCAACAGTTTGAGGATTCCGATTATGAGAATCCGTTTGCGTTGCTTGAACAACCATTGGATCTGCCGGTTTGCAGGAGAGGGGGTGGTCAGGAGGACAACAGACGTTGAGAATTAGGATTTAAGGTTGATATTCCCAAAAATCCGCACAGAGGACTCTTTGTTAATGAGGGGTATAAAGATTATGACGGTCCGTCTGTATTTGATAGTGAAGGTGTAGAAGAAGCAGCAGAGGAGAAGGAGTTTGTGGTTGGTGATATGGGGCAGGCGTTGGTGGTGAGACGGTTTTCTGACTCCCCTGTAAAATAACACTGACTGGTTGCGTAACAATATCTTCCAGTCAATGTGTACTGTTGGGGAAAAGAAAATTGTGTTGCTTCCCAATAAGGGCTAAGTAAAAACAATTGGGAATGGCGCCAATTTACTTACCAGAGCAAAGTTCGAGATAGAGATGGAAGAGTCTGGTATAGTGTATGTGTTGGTAGGTAAGTCAGTTGACATAGAGCAGGAGGTCCCTCACAGAATTCGGCCATTGCTAGAAGAAGTTCAGGAAGTCTTCCCAGAAGAGCTTCTAGATGGGGTACCATTCCATGGGGATAATTATGATGATGATGTTTTTTCCCCGCCAAATTCGAGGGCGAATGGAGAATGATGAAGTGCAGAAAGAAATGGAATTTATGGTAAAGTGGGATCGACACAAGCAAAACAAATACTTTTCCATTTTTTGAGGAATTTCGGGATTGTCCTTTTTGACGAATTTTTAGTCAAATTCGATTAGAAACGGATCAATCAAATTTAGACCCTCATTTAGACGTTTTTGCTATTTATGGTAAATTTTATTTTCGCAATATCTCATCCCATAAAATTCAGATTCTTATACCAACTGATGTAGCGGAAGACTGTAGGAAAGATTAATAACCTCTCAAATATGAGAGAAAACTCACGAAATTTTATTCAATTCAATAAACTGTTGCCCCAAAGGGCTTACAATGCTTTAATCAGTAAAACCCTAACAAAATTCGAAAAATAAATAATAAAAAAAAAAAAAAGAACAACTAAAATTGACTCTCCTAATATTCAAGATCGTCCTCCAACAAATTGAATTCGAATCCGAATTTTATGGTATTGCGAAAATAAAATTTACCATAAATAGTAAAAACGCCTAAACAACGAAATTTGCCAAAATTTGCCCTGCATCGGGGCACAGCCCCTGAGTTGCGTTGATTGACTCGTTTCTAATCGAATTTGACTAAAAGTTTGCCAAAATCGGACTATCCCAAAATTCCTTAAAAAATCGAAAAGTATTTGTTTTGCTTATGCCGATCCCACTTTACCATAAATTCCATTTCTTTCTGCATTTCATCAATATGTGATCCTCCTAGATTTTCCATCTCACCAGTGCTACCTCTCAAGTTGGCATGAAGACATAGAGAGACAAATTCAACATTTTTTCTCAAGCTCTTCGTAAATTATATCGGCATTCAAGCTATTAGAAAATATATTGGCTACCTACTTCACAGAAAGGGGTAGTTACTGTATTTTCTTATTCACTAACGAAGTAGCAGTCCTCTTCAATGTGCAATGTTCGTTTGAGAAAAATTGAATTTGTATCAATGTGTATGGTGACTCCATTATTATAAAATTAATTTGTAGCACAACATACACTAAAATTCAAGTCATTGAGCAAAGCTTGATGTCAAATTATATCACTAACGATAGTAGCCATAGTTCGAGTTTTTGAATTATCAAATTATTATTTTTCAATTAGGTTGACCTTGAAGATGAACTTGTTCTTGTGCAAGGGGAAAGCACATTACTGACATTATGGGCCGATTTAATACGACTTTTGAAGAGTTAAAATGGGTTTTTCATACCTATTGGATAATTTTCTACAAATGCTTTGTCCCATTAAAACAATTTTCAGAGAAAGTTGGTTCAGAATAACTTCTTAAGAAAGTTATTCTAAAAAGTAAAAAATGCAAAAGCAAAAACAAAAATCGTGACCACCTCTTTCTCTATGTGAACTATATGCTATATATAGGATTAGAGATAGCTTTCTTGGGGTATTTAGTTTTCCTGTTTGAGGAACATATGTTTATACATTGGTGGAATTGTAAACCGCGGAAATTCCATATGAACTCTAAAGACGAGATGACAGTACTTGCATTAGTGGGGTAAATGACGAAACATGGTTACAACGATTAAAATGACATTACCCAACCAGAGAAATGAGTAAATACACATTGTCATTGATGAATTGAATCAATAATACATTGTGGGAAGTCCATTCCCTCTTCCTTCCCCCTCTCCTGCAGGACGGAGAGCTCGGAATTTGGCAGTAATGGAATGTTGAGAAGCTACGACCATGTGACTGTACAACCAAGTGAGCTTTTACATCAACCTCCTGCAGTGACTCTACTGTATCGTGAGCATCTATTTACCAAGGTCGATGAATTATATCAATATTCCCTTTCATAAACCTGCCTTCTATTCGATTTCAAGGGCATTCTATTGCAATTGACCCTTCAACATATTCTACAACTGTACAAAAACTCTTCAACATATTCTACAACTGTACAAAAACTCTTCAATCAGACTAGTAGACTCATTTGAAGGCTTTCTGAGACTCAAAGTTATAATGTGGTCTATATACAATTTTGTACAGTTCATCGTATCCAGCAAGAACTCCAGCCCCAGCCACCCCAACAAGCATATTTGCCGTAACTCCTCTAAACAGTGTAGTAAAACCTTCAAGGCGAATGATTTCGCGAAATGCATGCATGGCATTACAATACTTTACTGGTTGTCCAGAAGTTAGCATCATTCTCCGTCGCACTGTGTCAAACGGATAGGCGCAGACCCCAGAAACAGTGGTTATACTCCAACCCAAGAAGAAACTAGCAAAGAAATTGTCCTGCATATAAAAAATTAGTCTTCAACGACAACACCTTACAAAGAAATTGAACCACACAAGGCACAAACACTTTAAATCTAAAAAAATGATGTGTGGACATCATTTTGTTTTCTAGCTTTTCTTAGTTAATTAAACATGTTCATAATATCTATCTACCGTTAAAATTTTCATTAAAGAAAATGATTCCATAGTTGGCAGCGGTTCAATGCATCAAAAATATTATGGCCAGGGCAAATTACATCCTACCAGTGAGACAAAAAATATCCACACAAAGTGATACCAACCGAGGAGATTCACTCACCTGAAGTGGTCCAACCAAAACAATAGGTTTCATGGTGTCGTAGATCCCAAAATACATGCCTCGATAAAGAGTTATTCCCATGATTGAAGCCCCAAATCCCCGGTATAGACCGGCTATTCCATCAGTGAACAAAGTCTTTTTGTAAACATCTATTAGCCCTTTATATTGCTGTTTACCATTGATGGGATATTCCCTACCATCTGTGGCCAGCCGAGTTCGTGCATAATCCAGGTGATAAAGAAATAGTGAGGTAGTTGCTCCGGCAGCACTCCCAGAAGCAACATTTCCAGCAAACCACTTAAGATATCCATCCTTCTCTTTTGAACATCCAAATAGGGTTTTGAAGTAACCTTTGAATGCGAAGTTGAAAGCCTATTGAAAGTTTAATAATGTCTCCTCAGAAATGATATACACAGTCATAAAGGACCATATAATTCGTTATGAAAATTTATGTCATTTACAAAAAAATTGAATGTAAAAGGTAGAAACATCACATTTAGGGGAGAATTGTATAATCCCAAATGTACTTGTTATGAACAAAAAAATTGGCTACTTGTTGGCAGATATGAGTCAGTTAAGGAAAGAAGAAAAGAATGCAAGCTAATTATATAGCTATTTCAATGGACGAAAATATTTAACAAGTTATGCATTCCATGATTGAAAAGCTGCACAATATAATAGTTAGAGCTACCAATGTCTTTACTAACGGTCTAAGAATAGATCTCAAAGAAAAAATCACTTCGTGGTAAAATGTTAAAGAGTCAAGTTTATTATGGATAGTGGAAAAAAGATTTATTAACCAACCAGCCTTAAAAGTTGAAAATCACTGATTCATTATCCTTCAATCACATTATGAAGCAAACCAAAACATAGGTATAGCTCATCATTTAACGCTGTAAGAAGCATATATTTAAAAAAATTCTCATTACACAAAATTCCAGGGACTATACTATTCATGTATGAGAATGCAATGAAGAGGATGGAACAAGGTTAGCATGTTATGTCAATGTTCAAAATTAAAAATTGTCATGATTGAAAACACAACAGAAGGTCAGTCATGAGGAAAATTGTGAGCACATTTCTTCATAGAGCAAGAAAGCATTAGACAGAGAATGTTGCCTGCAGAAACAAAGTTTTTACCATGTTCAGTGCCATTGCTAAATAACAGTCATAAACAAAGTTTTATTTTTATTTTGTACTTTTGTTCTTTTCGTTTTCCTTTGTTTACATCTTCTCACATGCTTTGAGTGCCTATGTTTATTTATGTTACAACCTGAATTATCCAGTGAAAACATATTATTCAGTTGTATTTACATTTTAATTTTTTTAAGTCCAGAATTTCACCAACCGGTAGATTGTTTATTGACATCACAATGAATTTTAATTTAGTTACATGAGAGGTAAACTTCTCATTAAGCCAGAGCAGGCATCTAAGTAAAAACGGCAATTCATAGATAAATTTACAAAAACATTAAACTGCAGAGGCAATATTTTCTCAATCATCAATAGTAATAAGAACTTGAGCGACTGTGACATTCCATTAGAGTAATACAATATGGGGAAAAGCAACATCAAACCGTTTGACACACAAACTCAATGCTTGTGAAATAAACAAGATTAAAATCAGTAAGAAATTACAAAAAGGTTAAAAAGCAAAACGATATACCTGAGTTGGAAAATATCGTATGACATTGGCCTGGTTACCCCTCCAAAAGGACAAAATACCCTCCTCTCTAAGAACCCTCCTGAAGCAATCACCAAGACCTATATAGGGTCTTTGAAGCTGTCCCCTTTTTATCAACTCTCCTTGATTCTGTAACAAAAGCTTCACTCTCTCAATTGGTGCAGCAGCACTTTTTGCTATAATTGCAGCAGACCCTCCCAAAATAAAATTCACGGAAAATTTTTCAGATCGTGTTGCCATATCAAATCCCTCTCCCTTGCCCTCTCTAGACCTGCGCAGTGAACATCCAAATGATGTTTCAGAAATTTTTTATCTTTTCTTTATCTTTTTTCTTTATGTTTTCCTTTTAATTCTCCCCCTTGTAGGTTGTTACCACGTTTTAAATTAAAAACAGATTCTATGAGGTACTTTTTGAAATGAGATAAACGGAAATTTTAGTGACTGGAGAGTACACCAAGGGGCAAATTTAATACTCATTTGATAGGGTTCCAATCTGGATGAATTCAAGAACTCCAACAAGAAGACAGCATTAACTACAAAGTGTTTTCAGTTAGTATAAAACTACAAAAAAAGTAAAAAACTTATGATAAAACAAACACAAAAAAAGAATAAGATAAGAAATGAAGTGCTATCAATTATAATACTGCTTAAATTTTAACCATCACAAATAAGAATTGGTAATGAAGCACTTATTTTTCTAATTCGTAATTGAATGACCATGTTGATTTAAAAATTTCCAAGATAAGTGTTAAGCTCAGCTAAGATGCTACTCCTTGCTGATGTTGGTACATGATCAAAATTTGCATTTTGCAGGGAATTCAGTGTAAGTAAGAGGGCATCATTTTGAATTTATATACCAACATCTGTTTGGAGCGTGTTGTGCCAATTCGTTTGTCGGTCGGTATGCATTCTATCCTTGCATGTCATTTTAATAGTGGTTCTGCAGGATTGTGGAATTAACATCTAAAATGAATTGTTACAGAATATCAACGATTATCAGCAGTGGAGATACTGATTCATCTGTATAGAATATGGGTATCACTATTAAAAATATTCCCTATCCAAAGTTGTTTTTCTTCAATTTTCTCAACCTCTCTCTCCTATTGTTCTGATTCTCTCATATTTCAGAAAATTCTCTATTTCAAACTGCACTGAATCTGAATCATGAGTTTATGAAATCAGAACAAAAGATGAAATTTTCCAGCCAAAAGCCACGCAAGAATTATCACAAAATCGGCTCACTTATTTCTGAAATTTATGAATTAGACTTAATTGAAGTATCTCAAGTTCAACTGAATCTGAATCATGAATATAACGCACATACCATTGAATAACCTTCGAGATGAAATTGAATTAAAATTAGGGTAATTTCGAATTATCCAACCAAAAGCCACCCAGGTCTCATCACAAAATCGATTCTTTACAACAGTAAATCCACGGCGTACATAAAAAGCAGTCCTGTTATTAAGAAGGCGCATCAATGCAAACTATATTTATATTCAAAGAAAGCAAAAAAATTCATCAACTGGTTCCCATTCCCCAAAAACGAAAAGACGCAACAAAGCTTCGAACCCAAAAAACAAAAACTTCCCAATATAAATATAGATATATTCATATATACACTACATTTATGTAAATATACAGTACACAGACATATACGCGCACACATATATATAAGCAAAGGGATCGAATTACTTGAGGGGCAAAGAATATGAAAAGGTTGAAGCGGAGGGGAAGGATAGTCGCCCTCCACCAGGCACCAGGAGGAGGAGACGGCAAAAAAAGGAGAGAGGAATGTGGGTGTGAATATTTCCTCCATATTTTTTTTATTCAAATAAAAGGAGATAAATTTCTTATTTCCGGTAACTATTAAACACGGGTACGAGAATCAACTGTTTTTCTTTGGTCCAGATACGCTGGAGTTACTTTCAAATAAAATTGACTAAAATATTTTCATTACACATATATTTAATTAATTTTGCGGAATTAATTAAAATATAGTTATTTTTAGAAAGAATTAAACTTCCGAACCTAGCCTGTATAGGTCAGACACGAGGACATAGTGAGTTACTTTCAAATAAAATTGACTAAAATATTTTCATTACACATTATATTTAATTAATTTTGCAGAATTAATTAAAATATAGATATTTTAGAAAGAATTAAGCTTCTGAATCACCCACCCCTTCCCCAATGTGTGTGACATGTACACAATCACTCACCCCTCCCTTATGTGTGTGACCTGTACACTGTACATGAAGCACAACCCTTTTAAAAATTAACCATTTAGTGTACTTACGTTTAGTTTTCTTGATTCAATCTTCTCTAATATTCTTTCAAGAATTAAAAATTTATATGTGCACGATAAGAATTAATTCAACAACTAAACATCAATTCAAGTGCCTCTTTATAATATAAAATTTGGCTTGGATAAGAAAACATCACAATCCCAAAACCAAAAGGAGACATTTTGCTTGGATTATGTACTGTTTTCTTAGTTCTAATTCAAACCAAACACTTCCATGGCACATGTCCGACACGTTCCAATTTAATTAGTTAATTCTTTTACTGTCAATAATAAATTACTACCCTTATAATTTATTTCCGTTTATATTTTGAAGTCAACGAATGAACAAAATCGAATCCAAATTAAACTAAGATCCTACAAATTAATCCTTATGACATCAAGATAATTTATTAATTTTGTTTTATTCCATTTAATAAACGAAATTGCACTATCAATCTAATCAAAATAACTGAAAACTATATAAACAATAGTTAAACTTGTTGTTTTTACATATTATTCCGTAGATCAAGTGAATATTCAGAATAAGGTAAAATGGTTTTGTTTTGTCCTATTTCCTATATTTCATTTTTTTTATCTAACAATTCCATGTGATCACATAACAACATTTATTCAATAGTCGTTAGTCCATGTTGAATTACTGAGCTCCAATTTAACTGTTTACTAGAAAAAAGTGTCGAGTTCATAGATCGGGCCTATCGATTAGATTAAGAATTCTATATCGCAAACATATGTTTAAAATAATAATAATAATAATAATAATAATAATAAACGGGCTCGGCTCGGCTCAGCAAGGCCCAACCCAAAAGCTCGGGCCGAGCCTCATTTTTTTCGATGAGGTTTTCTCGGCTTGGGTCGGGCCAGTAAAAAAGCCCGATTCGATGTGTCCGAGCTGAGGATTTCAGCTCGTTGACACCCCTAGGTGGTGGGGATGACACCGCATCTCTGATTGTACGTATCTGTGTGGTTGGTTGGAGGTGGAGGTGGAGATTTGGAAGTGATGGTGGATGTGGTTACTGGTGCAAGTGGTGTGGTGTGGTGTGGTGTGGATTGCGATGAGATGAAAAGTGTTGGCGATCAATTATTTTGATAGTTATGATTGATAAAATGGTTAATCTATAATCAAATAAAATGTGTGATTTGCGATTAAAATTGTAATTGTAGCACATAAATTTTGTTTTGTGATTGTGATTTTGTGGGATTTGTGATTAGCATATGATTGTGGCCATAAATTGTGTGTGATTATAATCGTGACCTGAATAAAATTATATCTCACAAACTTTTATCAAGGATCATAAAATATGACCACCTAATTTTTTTTTGGAAAAAATCAAAAGTTTGTTATATATGAAATTGTATCTTCAAACCTTTGTGACTATGATAATTCCCTACGATGAAACCTACTTGTTGATCTAGACTACATACATGGGGCTTTGAGGCCTATGTAAAAAGTAGATAGCGGAGCCAGAAATCAGCCAACCAATGAAGGCCCTATTATTTGGCATTAACGAGCAAATGGCTCGTTTTGTTGTTGATTGTCATCTTATATCTTGGAAATTACATGAGAGACTTCATTTTAAAAAGTTATTTAAAATTTACATATCAACATTTTTAATATCATATATACTACAATATTCAAGTATAAATTGTTGACCCCAAAAATTGTTACCAACTGATATCAATATTGGACTCGTGACACGTGGACGGAATTCGACGAGATTCGGTCGGAGACGAGGGTGAAGCAGTAAAGTACGACGAGTCGGAATATCAACGAGTGATTATCGTGTCAAGAAGATAATAGATTGTAGATGATAGTTTGTAAGATATTTAATCAAGATAAAGACTTGTAGCTACTTGTAAGAACAAGATGAAAGATCTTTAAACAAATATATATAATTCGTATTTGTCAATAGAGTTCAAGCACAATCCTTTTCAATATCAAATTTTAGCATCCTTAGTAACGTTACAAGACTTGCTATTTATAGCAAGGAGCCGAGAAGCCTACCGTTGGATCATATCCACGTGGCAACATCTTATCTACCTAAACCTCTAATCACACATTCACTATATTAATTACAATGACAAGAGATCGGTCGCCCTACATTCTTAGTCTGGTGTTAATTAATACAAATGTCCTATCAGTCACTCTCAAATATATCATCTAGATTTGTTTGTATTGAGGACCTCGGTACATGAGGTGGGGCTTAGGATGTGGAGTAGTCCGGTAGAAAGGTTCGACAGTTACAACAGGCACTTTGAAATGTTGTATGAAGGCAATTCGACTTGATCATAGAGGCACTTCGCTCTTGAAGAGGAGGACTTCGGCTACTTCATTGGGCACTTCGGCAAAGGCAGATTTTAACCTTGTTTGATGTGATGCTTCCACGCGACGGTCCCATTTTAATGGGATAACACAAATGAAAAGTAAAAAAGCACACTGCATATATAGAAAACACCGTATTTCGCGCCTTCCAAACAGCCTCTATAATTGATGCCAAAAAATCTCCGAATTGCATTACTCAATTCGCTTGTAACTTTTTTTTTCCCTCCTATTCTCTTTAGCTATGATTGCAATTTATATGTGATATGTTGAATTCATCATAAACCAGAAAGTACACTCCATGGCAGAAAACATCTATGCAAAGAGATCAAGAAGCTACTTAACTGTCCAACTTTACAAACATGGATGTTAGAAATTATTTGAAGAGTATGATACGGACTCCGACTTGGTTCCATGAAGCCTAGTTTTTAATTATTTATTTGAAATTTATTTGTACTTTTTTGAAAAATATGAGAGTATAGTTGCAATTTGTTATTTATTTTTCTTTTCTTTATTTTGTTTTATTTAAATAGAAAGTATATTCGTCATTTTACAGATTTTAATCGAAAAAAATGAATGAAAATGATGATTTCCACAATGAAATGTGATAATAATTGTGAAATTCCAAAATGGTAAATAACACAAAACGTCTATACCTTTCATTTTTTGATATTTTCATCCGTATTTCTACCTTTCATTCCATTTTTGACGATTTTACCCTCCTTTCAAATAAAACAAAAAGAAAAAAAAAACGAAAAGAAAAAAAATAGATAAATAATTGAACTATAACCCCAAATTTTCAAAAAAAATTACATATTAGTCGCAAATATACATGATCTATTATCAACCTTTTATCCTCTTCATCACTTTCCTTGCTGGATCTATACCTAAAACTCAAACCCACACAAATCCACCTAAAAAATGTCATCAACTTCAAACCTTTTACTCAAATGTAAGCATTATAATAATCAAAGTCCAACACCTCAATAAGAATTCTCTTATTAAATGAATGGTTATGTGCGCTTGGTTTGACATTCTAAAAATGCGCTGAGCTCGCTATCATACCCGACTGCATGTAAATTTGTTGCTATTCCTTGTGTTTGTGGTCCTTGTGATTTTCACGTTCTTGATTTTATGAAAAATCCTAGGGCTCAAATTGCCAGAATCGACAGAGATAAAAAAATGAATTTGTTACAGTTTCAACCCGAAGGGAATTCTAATCCTAATTTGAATTATTCTTATGTGGAAATATGTGCTGGTCCTTTTCATAATTGGGAACTTTTCGCTGCCGACGATCGAGATATATTGCAAAATTTGAAGATTTTTGTATATTTCGATGTCTCCATAAGCAATGAATCATCCCCTTTCGCTTGCATTTTTCTTCCCCATCCAGATCCCTTTGATCCAAAAAAATGGGAACTACTTCAGTGGGCACATGTTTAAGCATTCCATTCTACGGAGTTCTCTTGTCACCCAACATCTAGTGGAGGCCAATTTCTTTGTCATGCCCTTTCCCATCAATAACATGCGTAATTATGCACTGTTACACTCAGAAACATCCATCTCCAATTTTGTTGCCCAGTATACGTTGAGGTTAAGCTTGGGCGTGTTAAGGATCGAAAACAGAAGTCTTGAGAGTGTTCAAGGGATAAAATATTGAAACTGATGACATTTTTTTAGGTGGATTTTTATGAGTTTAAGTTTTAGGCATAGATCCGACAAGAGGAGTGGCGAAGATGATAAAAGGTTGATATAGTTATGATATATTCGTAACTGATTTGTAATTTTTTGAAAATTTGAAGTTATAGTTGCTATTAGTTCTCTATTTTTACTTTACTTTACTTTTTGTTTTATTTGAAATGAGGGTAAAATCGTCAAAATGGATGAAAATGACCTTTTGCGCAATGAAATGTGAAAATAGGGATGGAAATGCCAAAAAATGAAAAGTATGGACGTTTTATACAATGACATTAAAATGTAGGGACGTTTTGTGCTATTTATCCAATTCCAAAAAATAAAAGGTATAGACATTTTTTACAATCAATAATACTGAAAGGTATGGGCATTTTGTGCTAATTACCATTTTAATAAATTATTTGGACTCATTTACAGTTTTTTTTTTTTTTTTTTAAAGTTTGGGAGTATAATTGTAGTTTGTTCTTCAATTTTTATTTTCTCTTTTATTTTTGTTTTATTTAAATAGGAGGATATATTTGACAATTTACATTTTTTAATTGAGAAATTACATGAAAATGACATTTTTTGCAATGAAATGTGAAAATATCAAAAAATGAAAAGTAGATACGTTTTGCACAATAATATTAAAAGGTAAGGACGTTTTGTACCCTTTGCTTTTTATACACATAATATGGGAAAAAATTGTTTGAATTTTTAAAATTTATATGTTTTTAATATATCTTTTGCAAATTGGTCCTCAATGACATAAAATAAATTTTTTTTTGTCTAAAGTGATTTCTATTTCTATTGTACTGTTTTAAAATATAGAATGATAAATAGTAAAAAATTCGTTCTACCAAGAAAAAATGAACTTTAATTTTACTCGCCTCATAATAATAATCGACTAGAAAATAATTGCCTTTGCCGATGCATACAATTAAAGAACGAGTGCGATAAAAAAGAATCAATTTTTTTCTTATATACACAAACACAAAGTAGAATTAGTCAACACAACAATCAATTCAAAAAATAAAATTTTATAAAGATCATAAAAAATGGCTGACAATTCAAAGTTAACAGTCCCGACAATGATTTTTAGCCAATAAAAAAAATTTGTTACGTTAAGTTTGGCTGAATTAATTAAATATAATTTTATTTTTAAGAGTCGTGATAAGTATTAAAAATTATTAAAAAATAGGATGCATTGTTACATCAACAAAACACTAATAAACAGTACTATTATAAATTGATAGAATATATACTTAATAAATTATTTCATTTATTATTGCTAATAGGAGAACATACTTTTAGGTAGTTAAAAAGTCTTCATCGTGCTGATCTAGCCTTATATATTTATTTTTTGTAAGTTATCAATGAAGACCATATGAAGAAAAAGTTGAAGAAGATTTGAATGTTGACCCCTTTTTCACTCAAAGATAAATTAGGTGTCTTTCACTCGTGCATTTCTTTTCTTGATCTTTTAAATAGCACGCATGTTGTAACTCATAAGGTACTTTGAATTGTATAGTTCGAGATCAGGACAATGAAGAAGAGACTAACTGAAATCTAGAGAAGGTTTTCTGATGAACATATTTCTATAATTTTATTTTAATTGTTAGATAGCAAAAATATTAAATTATGCCTATAGAACGAGGTTAACTTTGTCAAATTATTAATTATTAGTGTATTAATTTAGAAAGGTCAGACTAGAATCAATATTTCATAAAAGTGGTAAAAGTAGGATCTAAGTAAAGAAATGGTGCATGTAGAATCTTACGCGTGACTATATAGTTCAGACGAAACTAATATACGAATAGGTATGAATGAATAGAAAAATAATTTTTACAACAAAATACTTGCCAACGACTAACATGTTTGATATCTCATTTGATTTAATGAGTCTCTTGATGTAACATTTCACATGTCCACGCTCTTGTCTCTCTTAAAAAATTGAAGTGAAATTCTTCCAGCACAATTTTCATATTTTCCGCTCATTTTAATAACACTAATGCCTCTTGTACAGAAAATGCCTCACAGAAGTCCGACAGAATTTTGAAATTTTTTGACAGCTCTCTAGTAAGTGTGGTTGATTGACCAATTTGGTCAAAAAAACATTAAAAAGGAAAAGCCATTTCCCCCCTTCATTTCCCCCCTTCAGCTGTAGAGAGAATCCATATTTCACCCGCCCCCGCCGAATCTCCATCTCAGACCATCACCCTCCGGCGATGGATTTTTTATTTTCTTCAATAACTGTGGACATTCACCCAACATCACCCTCCGGCGACGGGTTCTTGAGAGTGGAAGGTGGGACACCAATAGTCAAGCGCATGCAATTAATCCATGGAGTTTCTCAACGATCCTGGAAAAGGAGTCTTCATTTACAGCAGCACAGCACAGCACACCACTCTCCACCACCATGCGTTTCAAATATGCTATACTTACTTTAATCCTCAAAAGCTTAAATACAATCATTTCAAGTCAACAATTATAGCCTCATTTTTCTTCTCCACCCGAGAGTAATGAAGGATCAAATTCATCCCATTAAACTCCTCTTTTATTGGTCCCATCAAATTCATCCCATTAAAATCCATAAATAATTTTATTCAACACACTTAATTGTTTCTTGCTAATGATTCTAATCAACCAACAGAAATCTCCAATCCAACAACCCATGTAGGATAAAAGGATGATATGAACTCAAAGGTAGCTAATTGCCAAAGTTTCGGCCTCCAGCTTCAAGGAGTTCAAGTAAATTACAGCTTTATCAATTATTAACAGTGGATCCTTATTCTTTAACCCAGGAATGATACTCACCAAGAATTTTCAGTGACTCTCAAATCTTAGACTTCTTTCCTCTTTTAATGGAATCAATATCATCATAAAAGTTCTCACCGGCACAGCTTGATTCCTCACCATCCTCGTAATTTTGGGGACTAACCATTTTCACCGTATAGACGGCAGCCGGAGATGGTGGAAGTCTTCGGAAATTCTGGTTTCACTTTTTGGGAAAGCGGACAAAGAAAGAAGAGAAATGATAAGGGGCCTCTGTTTTTTCTCTTTTTGGTTAGCGAAAAGGATGGGTTTGCTCAGTTTTTTTTTTTTTTTTTAAAAGATTGACAGCTCATCTGAAATAATTCTGTCATACTCTTTCTGTACGTGTAGCGGCATTGTTTTAATAATTCTAAATGAGAATTATGGCATTGGTTAGTAGCCATAATTGATTGAATACTATGATTAATCACTCTCCTGTCACCACATTTTAATCAATTTTCAATTTATATTTTGTCCTTTTGCTTTTGTGGCTTTGATTATTTCTTAATCATAGTCATTATTTATATCCATCACGATCCGTTTAAAAATGAAATCGGAATATCCAATTTTAGGAAACACATTAATTTCTTTCATATATTTGTTTGGGCCGCGTTCTTTCCCATAAAAATATATTTTTCAACAGTGATTTGACCACATTTCAACCATACATTTTCAATAAAATAATAGTGCATGCAAATTCAAAATTTTTCTTTATTTTTTAACCACACATTTTTATCAGTACACTATTCAAAAATGTATTTTTTTTTTACAAGAATGAAGCTCAAACAAGGGCATATACGGAAGATTATATAAGTGTCATACCTTCCATGGTAATACACATTAAATTCCATCTTTTGAAGATCAAATTACTTGTTGGAGCAGATAAATAACAAGATTCCATACTTAAGAATCGGGTTAAGAGGTCAGAAGAAACGTGTTGGGAATTTGCTTAATCATGTACGGGAAAAATAAAATAATTTCAATTCCCATCAATGATCTACTTTATGTTTAAATAGAAACTGTGATAGGAATTATATCTTTTATAGATTTTGCAAACTCCTTTGCTGATCTTGTAACACAAATAATCACGATTTGCAATGCACAGTTGTCCAATTGTCCAGCTTCCAATGTAAATCCACACAAGGAATAAGATTGAGAGAACTAGAGTTTTCTTTTCTTGTGCTAGCAAAAATAAATATGTTCTCTCCTGAATTTTCCAAACCCTAGTAACCTATTAATATAATTCTAAGTAGACTGGGCATGTCTCCTAACTTAATCAAGTCCAATATTTAATTAATCCAATTCATTAATTCGGGCTTATAAAAAAAAAATTCAATTAATTAATTGTCCAATAGTTGTCAATTAATTGGTAAATCTCATTCTTCTAGTTCTCCTTTTGTGTGTGGCTCATTAGCTTTCCAATCACGATACTTAACGACATAAATTATTATTTCGATCTAAAATCGATAAATTAAAATACCCCTTTTTAATTTATCAACAATTCATATTCGTCGTCCCAGATTGACATCTAGTAATGTGTTAGGGCAATACACGTGACGAAAAATGTCGCGTGGTATGACAAAACCAAACTTGTTCATTTACCGTGAAACTATAATCATTACGTCAATATGATCCGATCAATTACGAGATATGAATATGTGTCAATCTTAATTATTGACCATATCTTTTATCACACAATTAAATTAATGTAAGTCGAAAACTCTTTTTCGATTAATGAGTACACCTTGACCAATGATTTTATTATCAACCTAACTAGATGAAATATAGATCACAATCTCTTACTATTTAAAAGTGACGAATCCTCTATTAATCATTCACAACCTTCATATGATTCTTGACATACCCGAACAATGTCGTATTAATGGCCCTTGGCAGAGCAACGTCCAACATTATTAAGTATGATTGTCCTCATATAAGACTCTATGATGACCTTAAGTCAAAGGACCAATTTCACTCCGAACGTTAGAGATTAACCACTGACAATCAGATAGTTATCCATGTGAAATCTCACCAATGGGTCTCCAATGTTTTGTTCTATAACAAAACATCTATGTATTCCTTTAAGTATCACCACACTTTAGTTTGTAACGATATATGTATCTCGTTATTAGTTACGACTATAGATGATTTAAGATTCAATCATATGTAATTTGTATATATCACAATCGCAACTCTTTGTGATTAAGAAATTACTAGGATTTGAATTTATGAACTCTATCATTTAATTTAATTGAATATTAATTAAATAATAGATCTGCAATAAAATTGCATCAATTATATTTTAAAAGTATTTACGTCCAAAGTTGATTGGATTTAGGGTATAATACTTACAAACTCCCACTTGCACTAGATCCAATCATTTATGTATCTAATATCATAAGAGTTTAATGACGATCATGCTTATACAACGACAACTATTTGTCATTGGATCTGCAATATTATCATTTGTAAGAATTCGTTCTTTCTTTACGTCATTTCTTTGTATAATCTCTCTGATGAGATGATACCGCCTTAACACATGATTGGATCATTGATGAGATCTTAATTCCTTCGCTTGCGCGATGACTCCATTGTTATCATAATATAAATGTATGTGATCAAAAATATTAGGAACTACTCTAAGTTCATTAATGAACTTCTCGCCATAAACAATAGTAGATAAGGTTTCCGCCATTGAATCAACGGTGATGTCCTGTTTTGAACATTTTCAATACACTGCTTAAGAGTAAACCAATATCCTGATTGAGATTTGCTATCATTCTAGTCTGACTAGAAGTTAACATCAGTGTATTTATGAACTCTCAGTCCATTTTCTCCATATAAAATCTTCTCAACATTTTATCTATGTAGATTGGGACGCATTAAGCAATCTTCTAGATTTATCTCTATAAATCAAGTTACTTTTTTCGTATCTTTCATGAAGAAGTCCTTCAACAACCACATTTCAACTATTGAAACGTAAGAATGTCATTTCATCTAATAATATGTTTTTTTTTACATAAAAATTATGAATGCAATAATGCTCCCACTATTTTCTTGTAAACACACAGTTCGTCTTCATTTTTGAACAAATAAAACTTTTTGATTTATTCATCAAATCGAATATTTCAGTTCCAAGAGGCTTGCTTTAATCCATATACGAATTGATCAAACTTACATACCTTGTAAGCATATTTGGATTCAAAACTTTTGAATCGTGTCATGTACACTTTCTCTTGCAAGATCCTATTAAGGAATACATTTTTGACATCTTTTTGCTATAACTCATAGTCATGGTATGTAGCAATTTCAAGTAAAATTCGAATGGACTTTAGCATGACTGTAGGTTAGAAGGTTTCATCAAAGCTAACTCATTGTATTTGTTTGTAACCTTTTGCTATTAGCTAGCTTTGTATGTATAGATGTTTTCATACATGCCGACCTTTTCAGGTAAACCCATTTACAACCTACGAGTTATATCCCATCAGGCTGGTCGATTAAGGTTTAAACCTTTGTTCACATGCATTAAGTTCATCTCAAATTTCTTGGCCTCTTGCCATCTTTTTGAATCAACATTTTGACTTTTTTTCCCGTACAATTAGTAGGTTCATCATCTTGATTAGTAATGCCTAATTAGTAATCATGGATTCGCGCCTTCTTGGAGGTCGAATGATTCTACAAGATTTACACGGAGCTGACGTGTCCTCATGAGTCTCTACTTCCTGATCAATAGTATGTCTCTCAGCAGGTGTGGGATCAAACTCAAGTTTATCTACTTGGTTAACTATATCTATGGATTTTCAAACTCTTTCAAGTCTATCCACTCCTAGAATGAACTCTTTCTTTAGAAATATGGAATGTCCTAAGATGAACACTTTTCCAACGGCATTATAGAATCAATATCTAAATATCTATTTTGGATATCCCACAAATATGTATTTATCATATACAGACTTAAAACTTATCTGATTTAGTGCGCTTCACAAAAGCGTTACAGCCCCAAACTTTCATGTGAGATAAAATGGGACTACTGCTTTCCATAACTTATATGGAGTTTGGTCCACTGATTTAGATGAAATATGAATTAGTATGTAGCACACAACAATTAGTGCATGACCCCTAAACGATTTTGGGAGGTTTGCATGGCTCATCATTGTTATACCATATCTAATAATGTGAGGTTCCCCTGTTCAGATACATCGTTGTGTTGCGTTGTATACATCGAAGTCCACTATGAGAGAATCTCATTCTCTTTTAGATAATGTAAAAGCTTTTCCTTTAGATATTATCCATCGATCTGATCTTGGTGTGAAAATATCATTACCTATTTATTTATCTACTTCTAGCTTGAATCCCTTGAACCTTTCAAGAGTTTCATGCTTGAATTTCATCAAGTATTCATGACTATTTCTGAAATAATCATAAGAAAATGTGATGAGATAAGAGAAACCTCTTCTAATGGCAATTGGCATGGGTCCACATACATTACTATGTATCAAGTCCAGTAATTATACAGCTCTCTCTCCTTAAAAAGGAAATTTGGTCATTGTGTCTCATATGTATGATTTGTATTTGTCAAATGATTCAAAATCAATTAACCTCAAATATATATCTCTATATAACTTGGAAATGCGCTTCTCATTTATATGACCTAGTCTGCAATGCCAAAGATAGGTGTTATTTAGATTATCACTTTTTATACCTTTTGTTTTCTA
>CM033345.1:25270943-25652366 GCA_019395295.1 Osmanthus fragrans
GAAATAGAAATAATGTTTTTAGTAATGGCGAGAATCAAATAGCAATTTTCTAATTCTAATACTAAGCTTGAAGGTAATGGTAAAAAATATGTTCCTATAGCTAATATAGCAACTCTTGCTCCATTCTTTACGCGTAGGTCAACTCTTCTTTTTGGCAGTGGTCTACTTTTCTTTAGACCTGCATATTTATACAAATATGAGATTCACATCTAATAACTAATACCTAAGAAGCTAATGAAGTAAGCATATTAACCTCGATAACAAGTATAGTTGAAGATGAAACTTCAGAATATTTCTTTCCCTTTAAGCATGCGAGGTAAGCCTTGCAGTTCATCTTCCGATGACCTTTTCACTTCACAGTGATAGCACGGATCATCAGGCTTTGTATTGTCTTTTTTTGCTTTGACTGTTTTGTTATTGCTCTTAGCTTTCTTGGTTATCTTCTTAAAACCCCATTTATTTTTCTCTTAGTGCCCTTAGAGGATTGAATGGCTAAGACATGCACACTACTAGGTTTGACATTGGGCTAACAGTCTTAAGCATGTTCATCAACTCTAGGAGTGTGTACTCGAGCTTATTCATGTTGAAATTCATGATGAATTGTGAAAAAATCTCTAACAGAGATTGCAAAACCAAGTCAATACTTAGTTCATGGTCCATTATTGAACCCAATTGAACCAACTTTTCAATAAATTCAATCATCTACAGCACATGAGCACTGACTGAAGATCATTCTGCCATTTTCCACCGGTACAGTTGCTTGGAAGTCTAATATATTTCCATACGTGATTGTTCATCATACGACTCCTTGAGATGAAACAATCATAGTATAAGCATCTATACCCTCATGTTGCTTTTGAAACTCAGGTGACATAACTGCAAACATCACACATGCTACAGTATTATTGTCGCTATTGTAAGCAACCACCTGATAAGTGTGGGTTTCGCACTTATTTTATCTTTTAACTTTCGATATTTGTTTGGTTTTCAATTATATTTCGTCGCTTAATTTAGTCATTTTTATTTTGTAGGCGAAACCCGACCCAAGTATTGATGTGAAGGATTTGAGCGAGAAAAGAGGCAAAAGATTTATTATGCAAGAATGCCTAAGTTTGGAAAACAATACCATTAGTGTTCCTATGAAGAAATGTGGATTGAGGGGTGAAATCGTGTGAAAAACCAGGAAGAAAATGAAGCTGACAAAGAATTGGCATGTGCGTACGCAAGGCCTGCGGGGCGTGCGTACGCACGCTTGGCAAAACCAGCGACTGAAGGTAATTTGATTTTACTATGCGTACGCACATAAAAAGTCATGCGTACGCATGGTATAAATCTGGGGCAGAACCCTAGAAAAAACACATGATGTCTAAGTTTAAATTTTCTCGACCCATTTCAACCCGACCCGTCTCCATACCTCTCTACACTATAAAATATACCTTGGAGACCATTTCTAGAGCAAGTCTTGAGTGAAAATGCCAATGTCGTGACACTTAGAAGTGGAAAAATTTTAGAGGAGGCACCAAGGGAAATGAATGTTCATGTTGAGGAGCCAAACCAAAAGGAGGACTCATCTAGCGAGAAAGTGGAAAATGCTCCTCCAACCTCGGAATCCAAGGTAACTCCTAAACACCCCATATATACTTATGTTTCCACCCCTCCATTTCCTAGTAGATTTGCTAAGTCTAAGAAAGAGGAACATGAGAAAGAAATTCTAGAGACTTTTCGCAAGGTGCAAGTAAACATATCACTATTAGATGCTATTTATCAAGTGCCATGTTATGCTAAATTTCTCAAAGAATTATGCACTAATAAACGCAAGTTAAAAGGCAATGAAGTGGTAAGTATAGGAGAAAATGTCTCGACGGTTTTACAAAGAAAACTCCCACCAAAATGTAAAGATCCGATAAGTTTTACCATCCCATGCATTATTGGTAACATTAGAGTTGAAAGAGCCATGCTAGATTTAGGAGCATCCATAAATGTCATGCTATATTCTATTTATGCTTCACTAAATCTAGGCACACTTAAGGAAATCGGTGTTATAATTCAACTTGTGGATAAATCTAATGCCTTCCCAAAGGATGTTTTGGAAGATGTTTTGGTACAGGTGAATCAATTGATTTTTCCGGCGAATTTCTCTGTGCTTGACATGCAAGATGAATCTACATCATTATTGCCACCTTTGCTTTTGGGAAGGCCATTTATGAGAACAGCGAGGACAAATATTGATGTACATGACGGTACTTTAACAATGGAGTTTGATGGTGAGATTATCCGTTTCAATATCTTTGAAGCGATGAGGTATCCTAGTGATGTTCATTCTTGCTTTTCAATTGATATTGTGGATTCCTTAGTACAAATTTTTTTTGACTTATCAAATGAAGATGCATTGAATACCACTTTGATTAAAAGCATTGATGTTGATGATCTCACTAAATTGAGTAAGAATTTACAAGTATGTGAGAACATTGTTGAGATGGTGGCATCACTTGAAACACTTCTAAGTGTCCCATCGAGGTATGATCTTTCTTATATTACTCTTCCGATTTCTGAAGAAAAAATTCTACCTTCGGTGATGCAGGCCCCCGCTTTGGAACTCAAGCCTTTCCCCGAGCATTTAAAGTATGTATACTTGGGAGAAAGGGAAACCTTGCCGGTAATCATTGCGGAGAACCTTACAATGCTTTAAGAAGAAAAACTCATCCGGATACTCAAAGAGCATAAGTTGGCTATCAGTTGGACAATAGCTGAGATCAAGGGGATAAGCCCGTCCACGTGCATGCATTGAATATTGCTTGAGGATGAAGCAAAGACATCAAGGGAACCTGAACGCCGCTTGAATCCCCCTATGATGGAAGTGGTAAAGAATGAAATCTTGAAATTGCCAGATGTTGGTATAATTTTTCCTATCTCTGATAGCAAGTGGATAAGCCCGGTTCAAGTAGTTCCAAAGAAATCTGGAATCACGGTGGTAGCTAATGAGGAAAATGAGCTTGTACCAACTCGGGTCCAAATGGGTTGGAGGGTTTGTATTAACTATAGAAAACTTAATTGTACAACTCGAAAAGACCACTTCCCCTTACTCTTTGTTGATCAAATGTTGGAAAGGTTGGCAGGTCATTCTCGTTATTGTTTCCTTGATGGTTATTCAGGTTATAACCAAATTGTAATTGCACCGGAAGACCAAGAAAAAACAACATTTACTTGCCCATTTGGTACATTCGCCTATCGACGCATGCCTTTCGGTCTTTGCAATGTTCCGGCGACATTTAAACGATGCATGATAAGTATATTTTCTGATTACATTGAGAGCATCATTGAAGTGTTTATGGATGATTTTAGTGTTTATGATAATACTTTTGATAAGTGCTTGCAAAATCTCACACTTGTACTTAAGCGATGCATGGATACTAACCTAGTACTTAATTGGGAAAAATGTCATTTTATGGTCTGTCAATGGTAGTACTAGGTCATATCATTTCATCTAAGGGGATAGAAGTCGATAAATCTAAAATTTATTTAATTCGTTCTCTAACCCCTCCAACTAGTGTGAGGGAGATTCGATCCTTTCTTGGTCATGCATGATTTTATCGAAAGTTTATCAAGGGCTTCTCAAAGTGTGCTAGACCACTGTGTAGGCTATTGCAAAAAGAGGTGTCATTTCACTTTGATGAAGATTGTAAAACGGCATTTGAAAATCTAAATGAACTTTTGACGTCGGCACCTATCATCCAACCACCAAATTGGAGTAAGCCATTCGAGTTGATGTGCGACACAAGTGATTTTGCATTGGGGCAGTTTTAGGACAACGAGATGGAAAGACACCACATGTTGTCTATTATGCATCGAGAACTTTGAATGACGCCCAACTTAATTACTCCACCACCAAAAAAGAGCTTTTATCAGTTGTTTTTGCCTTAGAAAAATTTTGCTCATATCTTATTG
Source organism: Osmanthus fragrans (assembly GCA_019395295.1). Lineage (NCBI taxonomy): Eukaryota > Viridiplantae > Streptophyta > Magnoliopsida > Lamiales > Oleaceae > Osmanthus > Osmanthus fragrans. Next base: position 25,274,889 of record CM033345.1, read on the forward strand.
ACACTAAAATAATTATCTTTTCTGATCATGCAGCTCTTAGGTACTTGCTCACTAAGAAAGATGCAAAATCGAGACTCATCCGATGGATACTCCTCTTACAAGAGTTCGACCTTGAAATCAAAGACAAGAATGGGAGTGAAAATTCTGTAGTCGACCATCTCAGTCGCCTTATTCATGAGAAAGAGACCCTTCCATCGCAAGAAAGCTTCCCTGATGAACAATTGCTCCAAGTCTCAGACACACATCCTTGGTTTGCAGACATCGTTAATTACTTGGTCACCAAGAAGATCCCAAGTGACTTGATCGATACTCAAAGGCAAAAGCTCAAGAAAAATGCCAAGCACTTTGTGTGGGATGAGCCATATTTGTGGAAGCATTGCCCGGATCAATTGATAAGAAGGTGCGTACCTGAAAATGAATTTCATTCTATTCTTTCATTTTGTCATTCCTATGCATGTGGCAGACATTTTGGTGCCAAGAGGACGGCTCTCAAGGTGCTTGAGAGTGGGTTCTATTGACCTACCCTTTTTAAGGATGCATTCCTTTTTTTATAAAACATGCGATAGGTGTCAAAGGGTTGGTTTGTTGGGTGGCCGAAATCAAATGCCACAAACCCCTATATTGTTGAAATTTTTGATGTTTTGGACATTGATTTTATGGGACCCTTCCCTTTATCATATGGTAATCTTTTCATTATTCTTGTCGTCGATTATGTGTCAAAATAGGTGGAAGCAAGGGCCACTCGAACTAACGATTCTAAAGTGGTTGTAGATTTTGTCAAATCTAACATTTTTGCAAGGTTTGGAACACCTCGAGCTATTATTAGTGATGGGGGACTTCATTTTTGCAACCCTCCTTTTGGGCCCTGCTTAAGAAATACAATATCACGCACAAAGTCTCTATGCCTTACCATCCGCAAACAAGTGGGCAAGTGGAAGTGTCAAATAGGGAGATCAAATCCATTCTCAAGAAAACCGTAAATTCAAATAGAAAAGATTGGAGTCTCCGCATCAACGATGCACTTTGGGCTTATAGAACGGCATACAAAACACCGATCGGCATGTCTCCTTTCCGGTTGGTTTATAGAAAACCTTACCATCTATCGGTTGAACTTGAGCACAAGGCATTTTGGGCGATCAAGCAAGTTAACATGGATCTTGGAGGCACGGGGGATGAACGAAAACTTCAACTCAATGAACTCAAGAAAATCCAGAACGATGCTTATGAGAGTTCAAAGATTTACAAGAAAAAAACTAAGGCACAAAAAGTTCTTCTCTTCCATTCACGCCTTAAGCTTTTTCCAGGTAAACTACGTTCTAGATGGGTTGGCCCCTTTGTTGTTACTAATATATTTTCTCATAGCGCAGTTGAAATCAAAAGCCTCCAAATCGAGAAAGAGTTTAAGGTGAATGGGCATCGGTTGAAGCCATATTTTGAACCATTCATATCGTAAGACATGGAATAAATGCAACTAGAAGATCCGATTGAAAAACTTTGAAGAGGAAAAGTCTAGTTAAAGACTATAAAGAAGCGCTGGATGGGAGGTAACCCATTGTTATTCTTTATGACATTCTTTTGTGATCGTATCTTTTTGTTTTTAATTATTTTTGTTTCTCATGTGACAGTTCCTCATGGTGCCGAATCAAAGCTTTTGAGCTCCAATGAATGACAATGAGCCACAAGCACTCGTACAACCACCGTCGTCAAAACCAAATTTAGGGAAATACTTGAACCTCTTGCTCTTTATATTTCTTGCTTTTACATTGAGGAGAATGTACAGTTTAAGTTTGGAAGTGTTGTGGTGTTGTGCTTATGCTTGTGCTCGTGATTGTTGTGCTATGTGCTAAGTATTGTGCTTATGCTTGTGCTCGTGATTGTTGTGCTATGTGCTAAACTTGTGCTAAACTTTTTCTTTTCACCAATACTCAATTTTTGGGTTTTATATTTGTGTTTTTATGCTTGTTTGTGGAGTTGGATTGCTTTGCTAGTTCGCTTTTGAGTCGTTACATTACACAAATATGAAGTGTGAACATTAATGCTACTTGTTGTTTAGTCATCCACTCATTCCATGTTGGACTCATTATTAAGCCCTTGTGTCATGAGATTCATTGTATGTACTTGATGATGGCACTTGAGGTTGATGTGGAACTTATATGACCCATGTTGATGAAAAATTCTTCAATCACTACCTTTGAAAGTATAAGTTTGGAGGTGTTTGAGCCGGTGAAGAAGATCATTTTCAAGTGTGTTAATTCCTTACTCAAATGATGGTTTTGTGAAGTGATGTCGAACTTCATTGGATATTTGTTGTTGTTTGATTAAAAAAAAAAATTCTGGAGGAAAACGTTGCATACCTTAAAGAGTGTGAGTCAGCATTGATAATCCGGCCCTATGCATCACAATATGTAGAAGACGATCTACCAATGAAGAAGGCTACCTTTAAGGACTAGAGCGTGAACTACCTACATGGAAAAAATGAAACAAAAAAAGAAAAGAAATAAGAATCCGATGTTGTTGTTGTGAGATTGATGATTGAGCATAATGTGCCTAATGGAAGTTGGTGGTTTGTGCACTCAAAATTTTGGGGAACTAATATATGACGAGATGATCACTTTTATCGGTTCGATCCAACCAACTTGAGTAGGAAAGAATAAGTGATTTGAGAACAACCTTAAGTTTGGCACCTTGGGCTAGAGAGAAAATATCAAGTTTGGGGGAGTGTGCTTCCCACAAACGAGAAAGGAAAATTTGACATTTGGAGGGTTGGGATTCCATCAGCTTGTGCATGTCGATGAATTGGTTGACAACACACACACACACACACACACGAGTCTAGCATGGTTTGAGTTTCAAAATATTGTGCAGTAGCATTTTTGTAAATATTTCATAAGTTATGTTTGAGGTGATATTTGGAGCAAAGTGGCAAGTTATCTTACTAATGGAGTGTTAGTATACTATAGTTTGGGTTTAATTGGTGTGTTTGCGTGCTTATTTGTTTAGCTTTGTTCGAGGACTAACAAAAATTAAAGTTTGGGGGTGTGATAAATGTGAGTTTCGCACTTATTTTATCTTTAAACTTTCGATATTTGTTTGGTTTTCAATTATATTTCGTCGCTTAATTTAGTCATTTTTATTATAGGTGAAAACCCGACCCGAGTATTGATGTAAAGGTTTTGAGCGGGAAAAGAGGCAAAAGATTTATTATGCAAGAATGCCTAAGTTCGGCGAACAATACCATTAGTGTTGCTATGAAGAAATGTGGATTGAGGGGTGAAATCGTGTGAAAAACCAGGAAGAAAATGAAGCTGGCATAGAATTGGTCTGTACGTACGATAGGCCTGCAGGGGTTCATACGCACACTTGGCAAAACCAACGACTGAAGGTAATTTGATTTTACTTTGCGTATGCACATAAAAAACCATGCGTACGCATGGTATAAATCTGGAGCAGAATCCTGGAAAAAACACGTGAAGTTTAAGTTTAAATTTTCTCGACCCATTTCAACCCGACTCGTCTCCATACCTCTCTACACTATAAAATACACCTTGGAGACCATTTCTAGAGCAAGTCTTGAGGGAAAAATCGACCAAAAAGGGGGAAGAAAAATCTGATGTGAAAGATTGCGATTTTGGAGCTTTGGAGAAGAAGAAGAAGAGGAAGACCCTTTGACATTGAAGACTCCATCTTTTGTTCTTCTCATCAATAAGCTTTGTATCCTCTTTAATCTATATGTTTTCCATGTATTGTAAGATTTTAATGGTTATTTGTAAGTATATTATGAATAACTAAACCTAGATGTGATTGGAGGTAATTCTTGACCCGAGAAATGAGATTCCAATAGTTTTGTGCTATATAGTTCTTTTGATTAATGTGATGAATCCATTGAGTTTATTGTTTATATTGTTCTTCTCTATTGCTTAGGAGCGCTACTAGATGATTGGGTTGTTTCGATATTTCCTAATTTGGAATTTTTAGTCCGTAATTGCTAATTTGACCAAACCCTAGTAGCAACTATATTTTGATGGATTATGAAGAATTTTCTATTAAATGTAGGTGGATTATCACTTAAGTTAATAAACCGAGCTTGTGTGCAACGGCGCCAAAATTGACATGCCCAAAAGGGGGTCAAAATAATTTCTTACTTTTGTGAAATTTGTCGTTCAAGTAGTAATATGGTAAGTAAGGGTCATTCCCACAGAGGATTGTTTTCAATTATGTCAATTGCAACATACAAAATAAAATGCGAAAGCAATTAAACCGGGGGAGGGGGGGGGAGGGTTTTGGGTTGGATTAAACTAAAGAAAGCGATAACTAGAAATGGAAAAGACAATAACAAAACGGAAACAAAGGAAGGAATATGTGATCGATGGGTACCCCTTCACCGCTAGAATGAATTTCTTATCAATGTTCACAAAAAAATTTCGTTCTCAAGATCAACAACAATTCGAGAATAATCAAAAGCTCGATTATCTCAAACTCTCCTTACATTTTAGTTGAATAAAACAAGCTCTTTACCCAACTCTATTCATTAAACAACCTAAGATAAGCTTGCTAAATTTAATTTAACAAAAGTATTAATACAAGAGAGTTGAATTGAATTAAGCGCAAACTCGCAAGCTCGGTTTACTAACTTAAGTGTTAATCCACAAACATTCAATTGAAAATTCCACATAATCTATTGAAATGTAGTTGTGGAATTTTCAATTGAATGTAGTTGTTACTAGGTTTTGGTAAAAATAGCGATTACGTACTATAAATCCCAAAATAAGATTCATTGTATCGACCTAATCATTTAGTTGTCATCCCAAATAATCAAGAAGAATAGCAATATAAACATTTTACACAATGGATTAAACACATCAATCTCAAGAATTATAAAGCACAAATCATTAGAAAATCAACCTAGGGTTCCAAAATAACCCCCAATCACACAAATGTTTAGTTACCCATGAAATATTTACAAATAACCAACAAAAACTTACAACCCATTAATGGAAAATAAATTAAAGAAAGAAAAACTTATTGATAATGAGAGAAATGGTTAGAAGTCTTCAAAATCAAATGGGTCTTCTTCTCCAAGCTATTCCACCATTGTTGAGCTCCAAACTTTCCCACAAAAATCACAAAGGAAACAAAAAGAATAGAAGAAGAAGAAGAAGAAGAAGAAGAAGAAGAAGAAGAAGAAGAAAAAAAGAAAAGAAAGAGAAAAAGGGGGAGAACCTAGGGTTTTTCTAAAATAAGGAATGAGAGAAAAATGGATTCAAAAGTCATATAAAAGTGCCAAAAACAGGTTCAAAATCGCGAAACAAGCCAAACAAGCCCCTATATCCGTGTGGCGCCACGGCGCCGCGTAAGTGGCGCTGCGGTGCCTATGACTAAAGCTTGGGCGCTGCGGCGCCATTACAGTAGCACCGCGGCTCTACAGTAAAATAATTTTTTTTTTTTTATAACTATACCCCACAAGCCTCTTTTTGCACCATTGATCATTTCTTCATTCATTTCTTCCGTTTTCTTCTCCAATTTGGGATTTTGGCAATGAAACACCTACAAAATAGAATATAACTATATTAAGTAGCAAAATATTAATGAAAACTCACAAATATCTAAATTTAATGGTATAAATAAGTGCAAAATCTGCACTTATCAAGCGCTACTAGATGATTGGGTTGTTTCGATATTTGCTAATTTGGGATTTTTAGTCCGTAATTGCTAATTTGACCAAACCCTAGTAGCAACTATATTTTGATGGATTATGAAGAATTTTTTATTAAATGTAGGTGGATTATCACTTAAGTTAATAAATCGAGCTTGTGTGTTTGTGTTTAATTCAATTCGACTCTCTCGTGTGAATACTTTTGTTAAATTAATTCTAACGATCTTATCCTAGGTTATTTGATGATTAAGGTTGGGTAAAGAGTTTATTTTATTCAACTAAAATTTAAGGAGAGTTTCAGGTAATCGAGCTTGTGATTATTCTCGAATTGTTGTTAATCGATTGAACGAAAATCTTTTGTGAAAATTGAATTGAAAAATCATTCTCGTGGTAAAGAATTATACCCCGATCACACTCTCTCTTTTGTTGACCTATCACCTCCGTTGTTTAATTTAATTTCATTGCATGTGTCGAGCCGTCGCTATTTTCATTTTATTGTCTCTTTATTTAATGATTCAAAATCAAACCCCCCATTTATATGCTTTCACCGTTTATTTTCTTTTGAACAATTAACATAATTGAAACAATCCTCTGCAGTTAATGACCCATACTTGCATTATACTATTTGAACGACATTTATTTTGAGTCGAGTAGGGAATTATTTTTGACATCCCTTTGGTGGCGATCACCACCTCTTCCTCAGTCGAGTTTTCAGTAAGTACCCCTGAAAAGGACTGCTCAAGGACAACCAATTTTATCATGCTTGAGAACAATTCTCAAATTGCGGTATCAATTGAGAAAATGTAGCCCGATCAGTTTGTTGGCATCTAGTATACTTCTCAAATTCATATGATTACTCATGATTCAAAAACTGTAAACGACGAAAAGAAAATAATTAATATGTATTAAAATGAATTGTGCAAATTTAATATGGACTTTAATTAAATTAGATATGCTCTTACTGTTTAAAATAAATTTATGACCCCCATACATAAATTAATAGAATCCATACTTGATTCGCATTGGGCTGGAATCTCATTTGTTATATTAAGACTTTAAGTGTACTCAACAATCATTAATAAAATATTTAGATAAATACTATTATAAATTGTATCTCCATATAATTCTCAGACCATTAAGCTGACAACTATTTATTTTCACACATCACATGTGTTTGCTTAACATGTCTTTAACATATATCTCATTGAATGTATTCAACAAAAGATAAATCTTGATTAAGTCGAACCCATCATTCAGAAATATCTAATATTTCATAGTGTCAAACATATTCCTAATAGAAAAGTCTTGAGTGTACTCAATAAGTTGAGACGATTTAGGACTCTAGTTTTTCACTATAATGATGGAAGAAACACTGCAACAAAATCAGTCTTTTACGGCATTCATTTACGGTGTGCATTTAAGGCATGTCATAAAAATAGAGTAATTACGGCGTACAATATATGTATGTCGTTAAAAATCACTTCATTAAAGTAATTACGGCGTGCATCTTTTACACGCCGTAATAGGCCATTATTTACGCCATGCTTCTAGTGCACGGCGTGTTTGTTGTCGATTAAAACGCGAATTTGCCCTAAAAAACACTACCCTCTTGTTTCATTTTTCCTACTCGACAGCACAGTCCTTCTACTTCACCGGGCACATCCACCATCTGAATTCTCTAATTGACTTAAGAGCTTTATTATTTGGTTTGTGCCATATTCAAAATGCTAGTGTTATGTGTATCTATGGCCTAAAACCTCTACGAATTTCTTTCCTAACAGTTTATCGTACTTTCTAGGGTAGTCAATTTTGTGCTCCCATGCTAGGTGTTGGGTCGGATCAGTTAAGGAGGAGAGGCTGAAGCATTTGGGAATTCTGGGGTGATTTAGTTCCAAAAGCTCCTCTTCAGTTGGAATCCCCAGTTGGGCATCTTTTGGCCCAAATAATACAAACTCATCCACATCTGCTCCTAACTATTGACCAGCAGCTTGAGACCCTCCAGAGTGAAGAGATGCCCAAAGAGAGAAAACAACACCTGGATCTCAAGATCTTCTCCTCTATATGTAAGTAGTAATTATATATGCTGTTATTTGTTAGATGTGTCAGTTACGTTCATATATGTAGAATTTTGTTTCATAATTATTATAAGAGTAATGGTAATCAAATAAATGAACAATTGTTGATGTAAAAAGAAAAAAATGCATGCCGTAAAAGGTAAAAATGACTTTTTACTGCGTCCAAGGTAAAATTTGACTTTTTATGGCGTGCACATGTAAATATTTTTTAGGGCATTGCTTTATACGGCGTGCGGCTGCACGACGTAAAGTGGTATTTTGCACGCCGTAAAAAGTACATTTTGTTGTAGTGACAAATAATAACACCAACTTAATATTTTAGTGAGAGATTTATCATACAAATGTCTCATCAATATAATCATATATATATAATTTATTATGCATTAAACATGCAAATAAACATACATATAAAAGTGTGGATGATTATGAACTAATTATATCTAGCCTCCTCAAGCCAAAATGAAGACTAGTTTGTCAAATCCTAGGGGATATAAAATTGAATTAGTATCAATGCACTATCTCCATGGTTTCATCCTCTTCTTGAATCTTCAATTAGTTTATCTACAATCTCTGTCATATACTAGTTGATACGCAGACCTAAATGAAATTGGACACACAGACCCATGATAATAACGGACTCGCGGGTCCAAAACAAATTAAGAGCTCGCAGACCCATAAAACAACAAGAATAAAAGTAAGCATTCAACAAATTCATATGGTCGAGTCCATAATCATCTATTAAATAAAATATTCATCATTTAAATGATTTTCTATATAATATCTAACATTATAACCAAACATGTTTCAAGAATCTAGCAATTGTAGTGGTCTAAACTCATTTAGATAGATCATAGATGGGTTGAAATAATTAAATAATCAATTAATTTAATTAGCGGATCCAACTCTAATTTCACAATTATAGGGCAAAACTATTTAATTAAATATCAAATTAGAGCCCAACCCTAATTCTTTAAAATTTTAGGCCTGGATAATTTAATTTTAATTAAATATTAAAATAGAGTCCAACTCTAATTTCTATTGAATTAACATTTTAATTTAGAAAAAAAAATTCCTAAATAAAATAAATTTTAATTTAGGGTTGAAGTTTAATATTTATGTTAAAATTCAATTTTGAAAAAAAAATATAAAAGTCGTCAATTTTTAATAAAATTTTAATTTGGGTTAAAATAAAATATAGATCAAATCCATTTAAAAATAAAACTTAAATCATTTTAATATTTAAATTCAAGACTCTTTTGAAAATTGCAACTTGACCAACGTCTATTTTTGGTAGGAGGCGATGTCGCTGCAGTAGTGGCTACAAACGTCGTTGCAAATCGCAACGTCTATTTTTGGTAGGCTGTGCGTTGATGTGCTCCTATTCAACTGTTGTGGCGCGCTTAGTACCCATGCAGTGCCGCAGTGGTAGGGGTGACACTTAGCTGTTGCTCTACTACGATTCTATCCATGTCTTTGACCCAAAAATTAATTTTTACTTTCAAAACCAAATTTCGAAGATGAAATTAATTTTCACAATTGCTAGATTCAAGAATAAGACGAATCAACTTTTGATTGTATTAATATGTAAAACAATTTCTATCAAGTACAAAGTAGACTACGATACCAGTGTTGGGAATTTACTTAATCATGTATAGTGGAAAATAAAAATAATTTCAATTCCTACCAATGACCTGCTTTGTGTTTAGATAGAAATTGTGGTATGAATTATACCTTTTTGTAGATTCTGCAAACTCCTTTGTTGATCTTGTAACACAAACAATCACGATCTACAATCCACAATTGTCTAACCTCCAATGTAAATTCACATAGGGAACAAGATTGAGAGAACTAGGATTTTCTTTTCTTGTAATAGTAAGAATAATTATGTTATCTCGTGAATTTTCCAAAGCAACCTATTAATATAAGTTTAAGTGGACTTGACCATTTTCTTAATTTAATAAGGTCCAATATTTAATTAATTAATTAATTAATTAATTCTAGCATATTAACAAGCAACCTAATTAATTAATTGTCTAACACTTCTCAATTAACTAATTGATAAATCTCATTGTTCTAGTTTTTGTTTTGTGTGTGACCTATTAGATTTCCAATCACGATATCTAACAACGTGAATTATTATTTCGATTTAATCAAAATCGATAAATAAAAATATCCCTTTTTAATTTATCTCCAATTCACATACGTCGTCTCAGACTGACATCTAGCAATGTGTCAGGACAAAATACGTGACAAAAAATGTCATTTGATATGACAAAACTAAATTGAAAGCCCAAGAATAGCTAACCAAGAGGGGGGTGAATTGGTTATTAAAACTTTTTTGAAAATTAACTTACGTTTTAATGTAATATCCAATGAAACAATTAAACAAATACGCACAAGTACAAAACCAATTAAGAACAAGTAATTAACACAATGTAAATGCGGTAAATTAATCTAAATTCAAGCAAGTAAAAAAACTAAATAGATTAATTTAAATAATAAGTCCAAATATAAAAGTGATAAGTAAAAAGGAGAGGATGCAAACGATATAATTATGGAGGTTCGATCCAATGCAACGATCTACGTCCCCCGTTACCAAGCTCTCCGGCACGAGCAAGACCTTTGTCACTATGTTGATTGACTTATGGTGCAATCCAACCCTTTACAACGCTTCCGATGACTTACAAATAAGGAGCACCAATCCTTATACAATGTTGAGCTTTACGGGACCTCAACACGATCCACACTATTGAGCTTTACGGGACCTCAATATGACCCACACTTTATCAAAATGATTTTACAATGAAATTTCTCTCTCGATAAATAATACAATTAAGTTAAGTACTAAGAGAGACTAATACTTCAATGAATAGTAATAAATGATAGCTCAAGTGTTAGATGAAAAACTTTGATGAATATGATAATTAAAAATTAGATTCAATCAATCAAAGTGTTTCAATGAGAAGATGATGAAGATATAAATCAAATGTAGGTTCAAAGAATCTTCTCAATATATATATCTCTCTCTTTTAATGAATGATTGTAATAAATTAAGCACTAAGAGAGAAATGAAAAACTTTGATAAATATGATGATTTCACAAGTTTGATTCAATCAATCAAAGTTTCACAATGAGAAGATTAAGATGAAATGTATACTATGTAAGTTCAAAAAGATCTTCTCAAGTAATATCTCTCTTTTGAAATTGATATAAATAAGTTAAGAACAACTCCATATGGAAAGCTTTTATAAGAGAAGTTAATTCAAGAAATTTGATTTAAAATCAAAGTTTTCAATATGAAGAAGTAGAAAGATTTATACAATATAAGTGCAAATACCTTATTCAAAAATATATCTCTTTGAAAATTGATATAAAAAAGTTAAGCACAAAGAGATATGGAAAAACTTTGATGAAAGAAATGAATCAAGAAATTTGATTTAATAATCAAAGTTTTTGTTATATGAAGAAATAAATGAAATGAATGTAAAGATGTAGGATCAAACAAGATTTTTCACTCACATATTTCACAAGAAAGTTCTCTTCAAGTTGTTGTAATGAATACAAAGTGAAATGGTATTTATAGCCATCAAAACGGAAAGGTACTATCCATCCGGACAACCAGTCCAGTCGACCGCCAATTTTCGGATGACCAATATAGCCATTTGTACAATCAGAACGGTCAAATTTTGGACTGTTTGGATTTTTCGATCGACCGCCAACTTTGGCCTGTTGACCGCCACCCGGCCGATCAACCCGTTGACTATTTTTTTTAGTTAAATGTAAACTTATAAATGATGTTTTCATTTTGAAAATCAATGTTACTTTTAATTAAAATATTTTATGCACATGATAATGAAAATAACTTTTCGTGCGCAAATTGATTTTTGAGCTATTGTCATTAATTACTAAAGATCAAAGTGTTATACCTTTACATATGAACTAGAATGCATAGTCTTTGATCTTGCTTCGAAATTTCTTTCATGTTTGACTCTTGGCTCTTGAACTTCTCGTCTTGATCTTTCGTTGGTTCTTCTTTCATGCTCTTGATCTTGATTTTTCTTGGCGTTAATCTTTCAAGCTATCGTCTCGAATTATTTGACTTGAATGCTTAACTTCACTTTGATCTTTATTTCGAGTCCGATTTATAATGCTTGATTGATTTTAACATTGAACTATCATCACTCAAAATCAATCGTTAGAAACAATATCAATCTTATTTGTTATGATCAAAACATTAAGGATGAAGTCAACCATAGGTCAACATAAACTTATTCGTTTACCGTGAAATTATAATCTTTTCGTCAATATGATCCAATCAATTACGAGATATGGATCTGTATCAATCTCAATTATTTATCATATCTTTTATCCCACTATTAAGTCAATGCTTTTTGACTTATGAGTACACATTGACCAATAATTTCATTATCAACTTAACTGGATGAATATAGATCATAATTTCTTACCATATAAGAGTGATGAATTCTCTATTGATCATTCATAGCTTTCATATGATTCTTGACATACTCCGAACGATGTCGTATTAGCGACCCTTGGCACTATGATGACTTTAAGTCAAATGACCAATTCACTACCGAATGTTAGAGATTAATCACTGACATTCAGATAGTTATCCATGTAGAACCTCCCCAACAGGTCTCCAATGTTTTGTTCTATAACAAAACACACGTGTTCATTTATTAAAAGTCACACATTGGTTGGTGATGAAATTATAAACCAATTTATAAAGGATTTGTGGCTACTCCTCTTACAATGTTGACCTTTTTAAGATGGACTCCCAAATTCTAATATGGTATCAGAGTCCATTAAGTTCCAACGAGCAATTCGATTCTTGTAAGACTAAAAAATATGAGCATATGAATTTCAAGATTGGTCTGCTCAAACGAGCCACCATCTTGTGGGGGCATATTAAGGGATGAAATTTCACATTGAATAATGATGAAAATATAGACCAATTTATAAGGTTTTTGGTTACTCCCTTTACAAGGTTGATCTTTTAAGATGGACCCCCCAAATCTTAATATGGTATTATAGTAGACCCAGTTTTGCAATGTTCGGTGTCTCCAATATCGATTTATTCACAGTTGTTTGGCATGGTCCGCGCTGTGCGTGAGGGGGCGTATTAAAAGTCTCACAATGGTTCGTGATGAAATTATAAACCAATTTGTAAAAGATTTGTGGCTACTCCTCTTACAAGGTTGACCTTTGTATTATTATGGTCTTATCAATATTACAATGTAAAAGACACTATTTATAGGGTTATAAATAATTGTACAAGAAAATAAACATAAAAAGAAAGATAACACAATCAACTATTAAGAAAAATAATCCTACACTAAAAGGAAATATTATAATGGAAAATACTCCATATTATATTTACATATTTAAATCCTCCCCTCAAACTCAATATGAGGTAGAATATTGAGTTTGAAGAAATCGATACCCTCCAAAGTTTTAAAAACCTCTAGTTGTGCTAGCTACATTTGTACAACTACCCCCATTAATAATCATACTACGTACCTTATCATGGATGTGGCATCGTGTATGAAATATGTTCTTCCTCTGCTGCTCTGCATCATTTGCCTTGACTTGAGTGTTAAGAGCTCTCATTGTGACCATTAACTTCGCAACAGGACCAAATTCCACTGTGTCCCCATGCCCACTAACATCCTCCAATGGTGGCATGTCTTCAAATTCATCCTCACCGTCAGTCTCTACTTCCCCATCGCGTAGAATTATTGTCCTTTTATTTGGGCATTGAGACGAAATGTGTCCCTTCCCCAAACACCTAAAACACTGGATATCCCGATTTTTGGTTGGCTGTGAGTCTGCCTTCGGTGCTGTCCTGCTAGTACTTTCAGTTCTCCCTTTCGACTCAGTTATATCCCCTTTGTTATCCCACCTTGGTTTCCAGTTTGAGCTAGAACTCGAATTACCGAATGATTGTCTAGTTGTTCCCTTCCTTTTCAACTGTTTCTCAATTTTTGTGGCCACATGCAACATGTCATCCAACTCTACATAATGCTGCAATTCCACCACATTAGCGATCTCTCTGTGCAACCCATTCAAGAACCTAACCATAGTAGCTTCTCGATCTTCCTCTATATTTGCTCGAATAATCAAAATCTCCATCTCCTTATGGTAGTCTTCCACACTCTTCGTCCCTTGATATAGACTTTGCAGTTTCTGGTGGACTTCCCGGTAGTAATGATTAGATACAAACAGTTTTCTCATTACAACCTTTAGTTTGTCCCAAGTATTAATAGGACTCTCCCGATTCCGAAGCCATGAAGTAATCATTTGATCCCACCAAATGATGGCGTAATCAGTGAATTCCAACACAGCAACTTTCACCTTCTTATCCTCAGAATAGTTATAACATTCAAAAATCAATTCTATCTTCTTCTCCCAATCTAAATATGCATCGGGATCACTTCTACCCTTAAATTGTGGAATAACTATTTTTACATTTCCCAAATTTTCATCAACGTCAACACCTCCATAATCATTCCTACCCCGTCGTTCAAACCTATCTCATCTATGTCTTATTCGTCCCACCTCAACTCCTTCGCACTCATCTTCTCCCCATTCGCTACCTATCTCATGTTCATCCATCCTAGGAACCCGCTTACCTGTTCCCCTAGCAGGAGGTACTCCCACAGGCTGCTCCCTATTAATATTCGTCATCGAAGTACTCAATTTCTCCATCTTTTCCCCATATCCATCAATAATTGCTCAAACCGATCCATCCTATCATTCTGTTTATTGGTTTGATTATCGTACCTGCTGGAATTTAAACCTTCCATGTCAGACATTCTCTCAATTTCTGCCTCACCAATTTCTTTCGAAATCACTCAATTGGCTTTTACCCTCTAATAAGCTCACTCTCTGCCTTTTATCACTCAATTGTTTTTCCCAAGTGCTTCCAAAGTCAAGAAAGAACTTACCGGACCAAACTTGTGAATTCAAATCGAATACGAGAAGGAATGTGAATCAAGAGTAATATGGACACTGAAATTTGGAATGAAGAATTTAAGAAACTAGATGAAAGTTTAATTTTGAATTTGGACACCACTTATATGACAAGATTTAGATAGTGAATCAAAACTTGTAACAAAAAAGGTGTTGGTATCAATTTAAACAAACAACTCAACTTTTTTTTAAACTGGTACGGATGAACAGTACCGTACGGATGAACAATAATTTTTTTTATAACACAAGATTAGGCTACCAACAAAGCAAAAAGTGGATCTAAGAACCCAAAAACAAAGAACGACTCAAGAACAAGAAGAAGAATTGGATATAATTTTTTTTTACTCAACAACAAAAATAAAATGATAGAACCTGATTAGATTGGAGCCAAAGCTCTGATACCAACTTATGCGAACCCCATAGCAACGATAACTACGAAACCCACAACTAGATTAATGCGGAACCCAAGAACGCCAAGAAGCCCAGTTTTTTACTTAAACTCAATGAAGTGAACCAAAAAACCAAATGATAGCGAGATGCATGGAACCCCTTGATTACACAATGAAGAACTCTCGTACCGATGTTTGAACACACAAAAAGTGATCTTCGAAGTTCGATTTTTTGTTTAATGAAGAATAAAGGAAAAAAGCAAAGCTTTTCAATTTAATTTAATATGTCAAAAGTTGTAAAATAACAAAGTGTTTAAGTATTTATACTAGAACCCTAAATCTAGTAAAAGCGTGCATAAGGCAACAATTAATGTCAAAATATGGAAAGAAATAGAATTATAAGGAAACTAGGTCTTTCGCCAAAAATAGGAAACTCTTATGGATTTTATAACCAAGCGGTCGCTTGGTTATATTTCAAGCGGTCACTTAGAAGAACTGTTTGACGCCTTCTGAGTTTCGGTAGCGCCTAGGCGACCACTTGCCCCTTTACTCTAAGCGGTCGCTTAGAGGTTCCGGCTGACCTCTTTCTTCGGTTGCTTGTATCGTGTTGATTCAATTGGTTCCCGGCCTCAACCCCAACATGACACTTGCACCATTTTGCGTCCCGAACATAGTTTCATCAATAGTAGCTTTAACGAGCATCTCCAATGTCTCTTTGACTCGTTTTGCTATCGATCGCGTCATTACCCCTTCGTCGATAATCAACGGGTCTCGGTTTGAACTTGAATTGGACACTCCCTCATCCTGGATCATATCACAATTGGACAGCTATTGGAGGCAGATCAGGATTGCTAGAGCAGAAGGAATAACAAAGGAGTTTGCAGATTTCACAAAAAGGTATAATTTCTATCACAGTTTCTATCTAAACGCAAAGCAGATCTTTGGTGAGAATTAAAACTTGTTTAATTTTTAGCTGTGCATGTTAAGTAAATTCCCAACAGATAATACGTTAATAGCTCTAAAATATCACGAGTTGGTAGATCGGTGCAAATATGACAAGTAGTTGCATGATTTTGGTAATTGAGACGTGTTTTGGTATTTTGGCTATAACTTTGGTTAAGGTTATCAGAATTGCGCTTAGACCCCAATTCGGAATGGTCTTTTCAGCGTGCACGTCCTGTCCACCCAGTTTCGCTCAGTGCGAGTCCAAATTGAGTTCGAAAAAGGCTGTTTTCTCGTCCAAAACAACAATTTACTTATTTCTTTCCTTTTTTTTTAGCGATATTTCGTTTATTTCTTAATTTTAACTTTTATTTCGTTTAGAATATTGGTGATTTGCTATTCTTGGTAAACTCCCGTTATTGCCATTTTTATTTTAGCTATAAAGTCCGGCTTGTGGACTAATTTTCATGAATGCTAGAATATTAATAAAATTTTCTTTAAGCATTTAGAGACATTTTCTCTATAACTTGGCGTTTTTCTTTGTTCTTGATCTTGTGAATTATCTATTCAACCATAGCTGGTAGAATAATCTTTGTTCCATTCGGCGTTTCTCACTAGTATAAGTTTTTAAAAACTAAACATTCAACACGGATGAAAATAAGCAAGAACTTGGCTTGGTTTGAGTTCATAATTTTTTATCGAATAACAATGGAGTATTAACTATTTATAGACATTAGAAAGATGAGGATTCAATCATGAACACATGCAAGTTCGAGTCTAATATTTATATTAGGTTATGGTCTTAGAGTTTTTGTGTCGCAATGTTTCTGTCTTGTGGGTGTTGTTCTTTGGTGCTTTGTGGGGGTTTTTTTTCCTTTGTTATTTAGGTGTTACAATTTTTTGCTTGTTCATGTATTTGATGAAGTTTCATTTTCCGCAAACCATCTCCACTTGGTAAACCTTCTTTCATCCAAACGTGATTCCTTTACCTCGCCTAGCTAGGTATAGCAATAGTCAAAACCAAATTCGAGCCTAATATTTATATTAGGTCCAGGAGTTGCACAAGATTAAACGGGCCTTTAGTGGTACACAGTAACTCATCCTGCTATCTGAAGCTAACTATGATATAAATCGTGAATGGATGATGTCATCATTACTTATGCCTTGATTACAACCATCTATTTTATCCTCATATTCAATACCATCTTCTCTTCATATTCATGAGTAGCGATTGGAAAATCCAAGCCATCCGTTTTAAATTGACCATTGGTGCCATTTTGTCTTCAAGGGTTTAGATTGCTTTGATGTTTACACGCCAAATCCAACTATTGAGATTTCTTCTCATGAAACTTATAAAAGGAAGAGTTTCACTCATTTCTACACTTCTATGCCTTTATATTTTCTAGCACATCAACTTACAGAGATGTTTCTAGAAGTTTCATTTGGATATTAAGGTTTCGATTGCGTTACATGTATATAACATTTTACATAATGATATACATACATGTGTCAAAAAGAGTGGAAAAGTTTTTTTTTTTTTTTTTTGAATAAATTCTCATCCAATTATATTTCACTACATCAAGTGTATGTAAAATATTATGTAACTACTTATGTTTAAGTATCATTATTCGTAGGGTTTTTTCTTACGTTAGGTACCCATTCTAAAAATCTCTTTCTATTTTTTTTTCCCTTTTCGTCATCCTTTTCTTGATTTTCTTTTAGGAAAGGGACACTTGATAAGTGCATTTTGCCACTTATTTTAACCATAAAGCATGGATAGTTGCTAATAAATATGTTTAAATATGACTTAATTCTACATAAATTATGTTTTGTAGAACAACATTGATGAATGTAGCAGAATCTAGGAAAAACAAGCGAAACGACCAAAATGTAAGAAAATCAAAGTTCAGGGATCAAAGTACAAATAGATGAAAGATGCCCTGGAAGAATAAATCAGGACGCGAAAGATTCAATGAACAATTTTAGTGAAAACATGAAATGTTGGAAAAAAGAAGCGAGAAAACGGAGTTCAGGGGACTAAAATGCAATTTTTGGAAGTTTGTCACTTCGATGCGGTCGCATAGCATGAATTTCCATGCAGGTCCATGTCCTATTGTAGAAACTTTCAAGGCTGATTTCCATTGAACTATGCTATAGCATTGATTTGTACTATGCTATACATAGTTCATTTTCGACACGAAAAGTCTGGTTTTCCTTTTTCATTAAAATTCTTGCAAAACCAATCTTGGGACATCTTTTAGAGCCCTAGGGTCGTCCATAAGTGGGGAGGACGAATTTCAACACATTCATAGCGGTTTTAGACCATAGAAGGAGACAAGAAACATGAAGATCGACCCGAAGACGCGAAAATTCAATTCAAGATCGTAGGGTCCGATAGAGGATAGAAATATACTGATGTGCTCTATATGAATATTTAAGTGTTCATAAAAAGTCATGCATTCTTGTGTAATTGCATCCATCATAGAAATATAGTAATGTCATATACGAGAATATGTTCAACATTACTCAAGAGATATTGTTGAATAAAATTGGAATATTAATTCGTCAAAATTCAACCGTGTTGTAAAAGTGTAAAACTAAGTTTAAAAGGGGTTATTGTATGGGAATTCCCAATCTCAGTACATTTATCATTCATTAGAACACATCAATTTTTCATCAATCATAATTTACATTTAGTTTCCTTAACTCATTCTTAGTTGCATACGTAATTTATTTTTCTTGGATATTTTTCAAGAAACTTCCAGCTAAAAACGAATGTCATCAAACTCTTTCAGAATGGGCATTAGTTCTACGGAATGGCTAATGAGAATCCACACATACACATATATCCCGATTCTTGAATATGTGTCGACACTTCAGGTATCAAGGAATTTCAGACGATACTATTAGGCTACGGTTATTTGAACATACTTTACGGGATAAAGCACTCAAATGGCTGGATTCACTTCCCATTGTGAGTGTAACTACTTGGAATGAGCTAGTTCAGAAATTCTGCATGAAGTGCTTCTCACCAGCCAAGGTAGTGAGACTGAGGCATGACATATCGATATTCTGTCAAGGTGAATCTGGATCATTTGAT
The DNA here is from genome assembly GCA_019395295.1 of Osmanthus fragrans. Classification (NCBI taxonomy): domain Eukaryota; kingdom Viridiplantae; phylum Streptophyta; class Magnoliopsida; order Lamiales; family Oleaceae; genus Osmanthus; species Osmanthus fragrans. Next base: position 25,294,041 of record CM033345.1, read on the forward strand.
GAGGCTTGGAATATGTTTAAGAGCATGCTAAGGAAGTGTTCTCAACATGATTTTGACAAGAAACCCCAAATCCGATTTTTCTATACAGGATTACTTCCATCTTTCAAAAGCACGGTGGATTTGATAAGGACGTAAAATGTTGTCTTTTTTGTCCATTAATGCTTACATTTTCTTGATTAATCGATGCCTAAATGTATTCAGTACCCTTATATTTTGATTTAGGATGCAAATGGATGAATATTGTGGAAATTGGAAGAAACGAGCAAAAAAATGACTAAAGTGAAAGAAAATAAAAGTTCAGGGACCAAATTGTAAATATTCAAAAGATGAACTGAAGGCAAAATGGAGATGTGAAATATATGAAGATATCATAGAAGACATGAAGTATTGGAGAAGAAAAACGAGAAAAGAAACTAAGAATCGAGAAAAAGAACTCTTTTAAAATATAATTGATAAAATTTTATTGCAGATCTATTAATTAATTAATATTCAATTATATTAAATAATAAAGTCTGTAGATTCAAATTTTAGTAATTTGATAATCATAATGAATTGTGATTACGAGATACAAATTGCATATAATTGAATCTTAAATCATCCGAGATCACAAGCTATAAGATAATACAAATATCGTTGAAACTGATAAACCATCATGAGTAGCATTTTTTACTCATGAAGTAAGTAACTGATCTCACAAAATCAAGTGTGGTGACACTTAAATGAATACGTGATGTTTTATTATAGAAAAAAAATATTAGAGACTCGTTAGGGGATTTTCACATGGATAACTATCTGGATGTTGTTCTGCCAAGGATATGTCAAGAATCATATAAATGTTCAATAGAGAATTCTTTACTCTTAGATAGTAAGATATTATAATCTACATTTCATTCAACTACGTCGATAACGAAATCTTTGGTCAAAGTGCATGCATAAGTCAAAAATGAGTTTTCAACTGCATTGATTTAATAATGGGATGAAAGATATGATCGATAATTTAGATTAACACATATGCATAATTCGTAATTAATCGGATTATATTGACGAAAGGATTATAGTTTCACAGTAAACGAACAAATTTGATTTTGCAAAACCACGTGACATTTTTTGTCACATGTATAGCCATGATATATTACTAGATGTCAATTTGGGATGACAGATGTGAATTGACGATAAATTATAAGGGGTATTTTAATTTATCGATTTTGATTAGATCAAAATAATAATTCATGTCTTTAAACATTGTGATCGGGAAACTAATGGGTCACACACAAAAGAGAGTGAATTGTTCAAATAGTCACTGAACTTTACATTATGCTTCCACAAGGTCACCGGACTTTAAAAATCACCAAATTCATTCACTGAACTTTTCAAAAGGTTTACACGAGGTCACTGAACTTTAAAAATAACTACATTCATCACTAAACTTTGTTAAAAATTTCCACGGAGTCATTGAACTTTCCAAAAGGTTTCCCAGGGAAATTTTTTGCAAAATTTAGTGATGAATGAAAAGATTTTTTAAGTTCAGTGATCCCGTGAAAATTTTTTGGGAAGTTCAGTGATGAGTTGGACAATTTTTAAAGTTCAGCGACCTTATGGAAGCATGGTGTAAAGTTCAGTGACTATTTGGGCAATTCACTCCACAAAAGAAGAAGTAAAAGAATGAGATTTACCAATTAATTAATTGACATGTGTTGGTCAATTAATTAATTGGGTTGCTTGTTAATAAGCCCGAATTAATTAATTGGATTAGTTAATCCATGGACCAAACTTAATTAATTGGATTAATTAAATATTGGACTGGATTAAATTTAAGAGATGGGCCAAGTCCATTTGGACTTATATTAATAGGTTGCTAGGGTTTGAAAATTCGTAGAGAATACAATTTCACATTCTCTCTAGTACAAGAAAGAAAACTCCAGTTCTCTCAATTTTGTTCCATGTGTGGATTTCTATTTGAGGCTTGACAATTGGACAGCTGTGAATTGCATATCAGAAGTGCTATTCAAAGGATTCGTCAAAAGTATAATTATTTATCACAGTTTCCCTCTCTAAGCATAAAAAGATCCACCATCGTTGGTGGGAATTGGAAATTTGGTTTAAATTTCGCTACCATGTTAAGTACATTTTCAACTGTTGTATCATAATTTACTTTGTGCTTGTTAAAAAACCGTTTTGAATTTTGGGACGATCAATTGTTGATTGTTATTATTTTTGGATTTCCAGCTTTAAGAAAATTTATTTTCTTGTTCCAAATTTAATTTTTTTAAAAATGAAAAAAAAAAATATTGTAACAAAGTAGTTGACTAATGGCGGTTTGGCGGCAACAACGTCATCAACCTCGGATGGCAGTGTGCGCATCCAATGCACAATGCTACAGTGGCTCCGCGTCACTACAAATTGTAACGGCAAACGTCCTGCGTGAGCACTGCTGCTAGAGAGCGTAGCAGCGCCGTTGCAGCGGCAAGAGGCTGTCGTTGTTAGATAACGACTACTTCCTATCGTAGAACCTTAGGGGTCGTCCAATCTCTGTATTAAAAGAATTTTCTAGGGTTTTCAAAATCAGGTGGAGACAGGGGCCTCTGATGCAATTTATGAAATTGTAGGCCCCTGCATGGAATTATGATTCAAAGGGTCAAGTTGTTATTTAAAAGGAAGGTCCATTTTGCAATTTTCAAAATTGGGAGGATCTATTTGTAATTTTAAACGGGGGATCAGATTGCAATTTTCAAAAAGGGTTTTGAATATATAATTTTGAAAAAAGTTTTTAAATTAGATTTTAAAAGAGTTGGACCTTAAAGCTTCAATTTTGACCCCGTTTACAAATTTTATATATAATTGATGCATTTTTATATTTTCGTTATACTGGGAGTTTAACTTGAATTTTATTTTATTTATAAGTTTTATCTTAAATCAAAATCTTAATTCAATTAATTTAGAGTTGGATTCTAATTTAGTATTTAATTAAAATTTGATTTTATTCAATTATCCACCCTAATATATTCTTTAAATTAGGGTTTGACTCTAATTTTTCATTTAATTAGAATTTAATTTTAATTGAATCGTGTCACCCTAAAATTTTTGAATTAGAGTTGGATACTAATTTATGTTTTAATTAAAATTTAGTTTTAACTAAATAAATTCACCCTATAATTGTGGAATTAGAATTGGGCTCTAATTTAATATTTAATTAAAATTTGATTTTAATTAATTTGATTAATTAATTATTTAATTGTTCCAATCCATTTGTCTAAATTAGTTTAGACGACCTAAATTGCTAAAAACTTGAAACATGTTTGTGTATAATATTAGATATTAATATATTTATATGATGAATGTATTATTAGTGGATGATTATGGATTGGAACATGAAAATGTGTTGAATGGTTAGTTTTATGGACCCGCGAGCTCTTAATGTGTCTATTATTATTATTATTATGGGCCTATGTGTGCAATTATTTAGGTCTGCATGCCAACTAATATATGATACATGTTGCGACTGAACTAATTGAAGAAACAAGAAGAGGAGGAGATGACACATTGTGTGAGTCAAAGGAACTGACCAACTAGTATTCCTTATGGCTTGAAAATACTATATAGTAAAAGTCCATAATCGTCCATACTATTATATGTATGTTTATTTGCATGTTATATGTATAATAAAATATGTATAACTATTACGATGAAACTTTTTCATGTAAAACCCCTCGTTAAAAATATTAAGTCATATTTATGTTCTCATTCCATCATTATAGTGAAACAACATAGTTCTCAATTGATCTCAACTTGTTGAGTACACATAAGGCTGATTTATAAGGGATATGTTTGACACTATAAAATATTAGATATTTCTGAATGATAGATTCAACTTAACTAAAATTTATCTTTTATTGAGTACACTCAAAGAGATAAATTCTGAAGGCATTTTAAGATAACACATAACATGTGTGAAAACAAAGAATTGTCAGCTTAATGATTTGAGAGTTGTATAGAGATATAATTGATAATAGTATCTATATAAATATTTTATTAGGGTTTGTTGAGTACACTCAAGATCTTAATATAATAAATGAGATCTCAACCCATTGGGAGTTAAGTATAGACTCCATAAATTTATGTGGGAGGGTCATAAATTCGAGTTAAGCAATGAGAGTATAATTAATTTAATAAAAGACCAAGTTAAATTAATTGATGCATTTTATATATTGTTCTTTTACATTTCGTCATTTATATTTATTGAATCATGAATAATCATATATATTTAAACTGGCAAACTGGATGCCAACAACCAAATCAAATTTTCTTGATTGACACTGCAATCTAAGAATTGTTCTCAAACATGAGAAAATTGGTTATGTCCTGAAGTAGCCCTTTTTAGAGATACCTATTGATGATTCGACTAGATAAGATGTGGTTGTTGTAATAAACACAATGATGACGATAGTATTACGACATGTGTGATGCTTGGAACTATATCACCTGAGTTACAAAAGGAACATGAGGGTGTAGATGCTATCACATGATTTTTTTCATCTCAAAGAGTTGTATGATGAATAATCACATGTGGAAATATATGAGATTTCCTAGCAACTATACCAGTGCAAAATGGCAGGGATCTTCAGTTAGTGCTCATGTGCTGAAGATGATTGGCCTTTAGAATTTATCTCAATTGGGTTCAGTCATGAACCATGAACTAAGTATTGACTTAGTTCTACAAACTCTTTCAGAACGTTATTCATAGCTAATTATGAATTTTGATATGAATAAACTCGAGTGCACACTTATTAAATTGTTGAACATACTTAAGACTGTTAAGCCCAATATCAAATTTAGTACGGGACAAGTCATTGATTCATCTAGGAGTACTAAGAGGAAGTCTAAAGAGGTTTTGGAAAAGCATATAAGATGGCTAAGATAATCAAAGTAAATAAGGACATTATCAAGTCCGATGACCTTTAATATCATCGTAGAATGAAAGTTCATTGGAAGAAAGATTGCAAGATAATATCTTAATAGTTATGGTAAATTACACAAATGACATTTATATTCTAAATACTGAGTATTCTATAATGAGTATAGAAATTGAGAGGTATAAAAGTGATAATCTGAATAATACTTAAATTTGGCATTGTAGACTTGATCACATAAATGAAAATGCAATTCTAAAATTACATAAAGATGTCTATTTGGGGTCAATTGATTTTGAATTATTTAAAAAGTGTGATTCATGCCTGTTAGACACAATGACCAAATCTATTTTTACTTGAAAATGAGAAAGGTCTGCATAATTTCTGGCATAATACATAGTGATGTATATGGGCCCATGTGAATTAATACTAGATGAGATTTCTCTTATTTCATCATATTTACTTATGACTATTTCAGAAATGGTCATGTATATTTGATGAAAGTCAAGCATGAAGCTCTTGAAAGGCTCAAGGGATTCAAACTAGAAGTAAAGAAACAAATAGGTGAAGATATTCTAACACTAAGATCAGATCATTGTAGATAATTTTAGATTATATAAAAGAGAATGAGATTTCTTGCAGTGGACTCCGCTATATACACCGCAACGGTGTATCTAAAAAAAGGTAGATATGGTGAGATCAATGATGAGCCATGTAAACCTCCCAAAATCATTTTGTGGTCATGCACTAATTACTGCATGTTGTATACTAAATCGTGTCCCATCTAAATCGGTTATAAAAACTTCATATGAGTTATGGAAATGCAGTAGGACCAACTTATCTCATATGAAAGATTGGGGCTATGGCACTTATGCAAAATACACTGAATCAGATAAGCTAGAGTCTATATCCTATAAATACATATTTGTGGGATATCCAAAAGAGATATTTGGATATCAATTCTAAAATCACATTGAGAAGAAAGTCTTCATCTCAATACATACCATTTTTCTAGAGAAACATTTTATTCTAGGAGAGAACGGTGGTAGCAAAATAGAAATTGAAGGAGTTCAAGAATCCACAAATATAATTGACTTGGATGAACCTGAGTTTTATCCCATACATGTTGAGGGACATTCTTTTGATCAGGAAGTATAGACTGCTAAGGACATGTCAGCTCCATGTAAATCTTTTAGGATCATTCGAGTGTACGGATCCATGATTACTAATCAAGTATTACTAATCGAGGATGATGAACCTACTAGTTACACAGAAACAAAGTCAAATATTAACTCGAAGAGATGGCAAGAGACCATGGAATCCGAGATGAATATGATGTATGTAAACAAGGTTCAGACCTTGATCAATCAGCCTAATGGGATGGAGCTCGTAGGTTGTAAATGAGTTTACATGAAAAGGTCGACATGGATGGAAGAAAGGCTAATAGCAAAAGGTTATAAACAAAGACAAGGATTTGGCTTTGATGAAACCTTTTTAGCTATAGTCATACTAATGTACATTTAGATTTTGCTTGCAATAGCTGCATACCATGACTATGAGTTTCTTAATAGAAACTTGCAAAAGGAAGTGTATATAATATAGCTCGAAGGTTTTAAATCCTAATATACTTACAAGGTATGAAAGTTTGATTAATCTATACATAGATTGAACAAGTCTCTTGGAACTGGAATCTTCAATTTGATAACAAAATCAAAAGCTTTGATTTTATCAAAAAAACGAAGACAATTCGTATGTTTACAAGAAGATAGTGGGAGCGTTGTCATATTCATGATATTATTTATAGATAACATATTAATAGAAAATGACATCCCTACGTTTCAATTGTTGAAATTGTGATTGTCAAATAATATCTCCATGAAAGATATGGGAGAAACAATTTGATCTATAGAGATAGATCTAGAAGATTGTTTAACTCATCCGAATCTATATAGATGAAATATTGGGAAAATTTTGTATGGAGAAAATGAATTGAGAGTTCATAGATACATTGATGCTAACTTCTGGTCAGACTAGAATGATAGCAAATCTAAATCAAGATATTGGTTTACTTTTAAGTGGTATGTTGGAAAGGTTCAAAATAGGAAACAATCGTTGATTCAATAACAAAAGCCTTATACTGTTAAGCTATGGTTAACTTTAAGTTTTGATTACAACAAACAATTTGTTTTTATCTCTAAAATTTGAGTCATTATAGTTGCAATGTTGATCAATCAAAAAGAAGATCGCTATCGAAAGACTTGCAATGAAAATCAAGATGGAAGTCGAGAATTCACGACAAATCAATCAAAACGAGTACTTCAACATCAAACATCGAAGATATCGGACTTAGATTTTTTTTTTTAATTCATATATAAGGGTAAAATGCTTTAATTCTTAGCAATGAATCATCAAAAGTTCAAGATAAATGTTTTATGCACGGAAAAATATGTCATGCTTGCATAAAAATTATTATTTCAAAAGGTAAGAACTTCAGCTTGATATTTTAAACCTCTTCACAAATGTTACTTACCTTGAAAAATTAAGTAAAAACGTCCTTCAAAGGTCTAAATTTTTAAAAAACAATCAAAGAAAGAAAAATTGGGGAAAACACTGTCCAAGCGGACGCCCGGCTTGTCCAACGGTCGAATTTTTTAACCATTCTAATATTTTGACTCACAATGACTAGTTCAATGTCCGGTTCATAAGCAAACGTCCGGTTGATTCATCCAACTAGTCAAAACTTTTGACATTTTAACTGTTATAAATACCACCTTACTTTGCATTCATTTTAAGACTTTTAAAACATTTAAAGTGAGAACTTTTGAGCAAAATTATACTCTCTTTTTTATCCTTATCAAATCGAATAATTTATTTTAAATATTTTTTTAATTGAATTACCTTTTGGAAAATATTCTTCTGATCAATTTTTTTTCTTACCTAACACTTGAGTTGCATTTGTTGTTTGTTATTAAAGTGTTAGTCCATCTCTCTCTCTTGGTACTTAGTTTTGATTATATAAATTATTAAGAGAGAAATTCAAATTGTAAACTCGTTACTTTTTGAATTTGTGGGTCATATAGAGGTCTCAAAAACTCTATATTGTATAAGGATTGATGTTCCTTGGTTGTAAGTCGTCGGAAGCGTTGTAAAGGGTTGGATTGCACCATAAGTCAATCAATATAGTGAAAATGTCATTGCTCATGACGGAGAGCTTGGTAACGAAGGATGTAAAACATGATTGGCATCGAACCTCTACAATTATATCGTTTGCACACTCTCCCCCTTTCTACTTATTGATTTCGTATTTGTGCATATTTGTTTAATTGACCTATTTGCTATCAAATTTGTTTAAATTTAGATTTACTCTCGAAAAAAATTTCAACAACCAATTCACCCACTTCTTGGTTAAGTATTCTAGGGGTTATCATATCTTTAGAAGCAACATAGGTTGTGGTCTAGATCAGGAAGTTCATCGATGAACTTGATGTAGTTTCTAACGTTGTTAATCACATGCCTTTGCAGTGTGATAACAAATAACCATTGTGTAAAGCGAATGAACTAAAGTCTCATCAATGGTCCAAACATGTGTTAAGACGATATCACTTCATTGAAAAGATAATACAATGAAATGAAAATTCCTACAAGTTATTAAATTGTAGATCCATTGACAAAAAGTTGTCACTACATAAACATGATGATCATAATATTAGATACATAAGTAATTGGATCTAGTGTAAGTGTTATGCTCTAAATCTAATCAACTTTGGACATAAATACTTTTAATATATAATTGATGTAATTTTATGACACATCTATTATTTAATTAATATTCAATCAAATTAAGTAATAGAGTCCATAGATTCAAGTCTTGTAATTTGTTAATCACAAGGAATTGTAATTGTGAGATATAAATTACATATAAGCGAATCATAAATCATTCATAGTCGTAAGTAATAACGAGATACAAATATCATTATTACGAATAAAACCATCACGAGTGACATTTCTTACTTGTGAAGTAATAGTTGATCTCACAAGTTAAGGTGTGGTGACACTTAAATGAATAAATGGATGTTTTGTAATAGAACAAAAAATTGGAGATCCACTAGAGAGATTCTACAAGGATAACTATCTAAGTGTCAGTGATTAATCTCTAACGTTCAGTAATGGAATTGGTCATTTGACTTGATGTCATCATAGTGACTTATATGAGGATAGTCATACTTTGGTGATACAGAATGTTGCTTTGCCAAATGTCGCTAATACGGCATTGTTCAGATATGTCAGAAATCATATGAAGGTTTTGAATGATCATAGAGGATTCGTTACTCTTAGATAGTACGAGATCGCGATCTACATTTTGTTCAGTTAAGTCGATAACGAAATCCTTCGCTAAAGTGTAATTTTTTAGTCTAAAATGAGTTTTCGACTTACACCGACTTAATAGTAGGATGAAAAATATGATCAATAATTGAGATTAACACATATCCAATCATAATTGATCGGGATCAAATTGACGAAATTATTATAATTTCACGGTAAACGAACAAGTTTGGTTTTGTTATACCACGTGACATTTTTCGTCACAAGTATATCCCTGATATATTGCTAGATATCAATTTAGGACGACGGATGTAAATCAACTATAAATTAAATGTGGTATTTTAATTTATCGATTTTGACTAGATCAAAATAATAATTCACATCGTTATGTATCGTGATCGGGAACCTAATGGGTTACACACAAAAGGAAAACTAAAAGAATGAGATTTACCCATTAATTAATTGACAAGTGTTGAACAATTAATTAATTACACTTGTCAATTAATTAATTGGGTTGCTAGCTAATAGACCTAAATTAATTGATTGGATTCGTTAATTCATGGACCGAATTTAATTAATTAGATTAATTAAATATTGGACTGGATTAAATTCAAGAGACAGACCCAGTCCACTTGAACTTATATTAATACCCTAGAGTTTGAAAATTCATAGGAAATACAATTTCACATTATTGCTAGCACAAGAAACAAAAACTTAGTTATTTGAATCGTGTTTCTTATGTGGATTTTCATTAGAGAGTGGATAATTGAACAGCTGTGGATTAAAGATCATAAGTGTTCTTCAAAGAATTTATCAAATATATAATTCTTTATCACAATTTCTCTCTAAGTACAAAGAAAGATCCATCATCCTTGGTGGGAATTGAAAATTTGTTTAAATTTCATTGTGCATGCTAAGTAAATTCCCAACAATCTCCATGTTCTAGACTCCACTGTCAGCAACGATTTTACGACCATCACCACCAACAATTTGCTAGTGTGTGAATGGGTAATAAAGCTGTATTTTATGTCATGGATATGCAGTAGATGTAAATTCAATACTGATTATCAATGAGTGGTCGGGTTAGTCATTTTTGCTGGTTAAAATTTGTTGGGATGAATTTGATGTCGAGGTGGTGGTGGGTTGTCGATTTGTGGTAAAGGTGATTGGGTATTTAAGGTGATGCCGACTATTTGGGTTGTCGATAATGATGGTGAGGTAGTGTGGGGTGAGGTAAGTGATTGTGGATTTAAGGTGATGCCAACCATTTGGGTGGCAATATTGGTGGTGAAGTGGGGGTGGATGGGATGAGGTAAGGAGTGATTTTAATCAGTTAATTGGTAATTTGTGATTAATAAAATTTATGATCTATTAAATGTGTGATTTATGACCAAATATGTAATCGTGACTTACAAATTATGTCTTTGTGATTGTGATTTTGTGTAATTTGTGATTAGTATATGACAACGACCATATATATATTGTTCCAATACATAATCCATCCTTTTAGTATACACATTTCAATTTTAAGAAATACGATTTATATATTCATAAATCATGTCGAAAATGAATATATATTATATATTATATATATATATATAGAGAATATATTTAATTTTGGTGTGATTAAATACAGTGCCTAATAATAAGCATTCTCTTACCATTGCAACAGATCTCTCCAAAGATAACATATCATCAGCTCTGAACCAAAAAGCATTAGATATCTATACGACACAATTTTTTACGATTACAACCTATGGAATATGTAATTGGGATCACAATCTACAGGTTAAGATCGCAAGTTGCAATTGGGATGGCAATCTACGATTACAACCATTATCTTCGGTATGTGATTTTACGTGTTCTTGATAAATTTTTGTGTCTAAATTCATCATCTGAGATTGCAATCTACAGGTAGCATGTATGTTCGTAGTAATGTCAGATTGGTCATAATCACATTCCATGAATTAGTCGTTGATTTAGACTTATCAGTTGCAGGCAAATTGTGTAACGTGAATGTGGATGTTATCATACTTCATGACAAAAATTTGCCTCTGTGATAATGATTTGTGACCGATATTTATTTTTGTGACCATAATACGTGACTGAAATTTATCTCTGTGATCATGTTATGTCATTGTGAATGAGATTTGTATCTGTGACCATGATTTGTGTATGTGATCATAATGTGCATTTATGACAATTGCTCTCATATACATCAAATGTGACCATAGCTGCTAGCTCCATCTAAATGAATTGTGACTAATATTAGCTTTTTGACTGACATTTTCCTATGCATTTTTGTAGAAATGGAATATGTGCATGTTTGCTTGTTGTATGGAGCACATTTATCCTGGTGTTGCTCGATCATTATTGCTGTTAGGTAAAGCTCGTGGATACAGTAGTGACAGATTTCGGTTTGGATCCTTCTATGGTGGCTATCACAATGAACTACGTATTACATTGATCTGCCTCAATAAGAATAAATAGTGACAGTAATATTTTGTCGTACATGGCTCTAAAATGTATGGATCGTGACCCTTTCAAATATCCCATAAACATTGAGGTGACAACTATAGAAATAGGACAACAATCGGTCATTTTCCAATGGCCAAGCCGACTGTACTTAATTCACAATATAGTAGAAATGTATTTTCATTGCAAGATATATCAATATATGTGAAGCAGTAGTAGAATTATCATGTCACATCGATGAACACGTGGTCACAATTGTATATGTTCCTAATGCTAGGAATATAGAAGATGACACAGTGTTTCGTAATAAGGAAGTTCTAAAATTGAGCATGTCTTTCTTTGCCATACAAAACATGTTTGAATTTGTAGTTGTTCGACCAGACAAGAAGAAATATCTCGTCAAGTGCTTACATGATGACAATAGTTGGATATGAAGATCTTCAAAGTTGGGGAAAGTAGAGCTCTTCAAGATTCGAATGATCACTGATAGTTACACATGTGCTTCAAACATAGTATTATGATCTCACGGGCAAGTGTCAACATATGTCGTGTCCTCTCGTATTAAATATAAGTATACATCATCGCATACTATATATACTCCAAATGATATACGTAATGACATGTTACATATGTACGGGGTTTCCTTGAACTATGTTAAATCATGGAGATCTCGGGAATAAACATTGAAAATAATCAGGGATGATTCAACAGAATCATTCAAGTAGCTACCGAGCTACTTCTATACTTGAACAGACAAATTCTAGAATGGTCACAGAAGTGGAGGTTGATAGTCACAATAGATTCAAGTATTGTTTTATGGCACTTGGTGTATCGATTTGAAGATGGGTCCATTGTAGGCCTGTAATTGTGGATGATGGCATGTACTTGAATGAAGACTACTGTGGTATTCTACTCACAGCATGTACACATGATGCAAATAACAGCATATTTATACTTGCATTTGTAATTGGAGATAATAAAAATGAAAAATCCTAGATCTAATTTTTCGAAAACCTAAAGAATGCTTATGGAAACAGGAAATGATTGTGTTTTGTATAAGATCGCCACAACACTAAAAAATAATGCAATTGAACATGTTTATCCAGGGACCTGTCATAGGATTTGTTCATATAATCTTCTACAAAACTTGAAATCTCATTCCCGTAAATCAGGTCACAATATAATACAAACATTTAATTTAGCTATTCGTACACACACCTTGTCAGAATTCGAGTACAACATGCATCAATTAGACACAATCAACAAAAAAAATTAGAGATTACTTGGTAAGATATTATTTTCGATCACTAAATAGTGTCGTGTGTTGTTGTCGACCCTGCTTCTTATTAATGTTTTGAATTGTTAGAATGAAGTTGAACTAGAAAGTTGGTCAAGATATCACATGCCTACGAACAGGTATTCCACGATGACATCTAATATAGTAGAATCCGTGAATGAGGTCACAAAAGGGCAAAGAACTGTCCTGTCATAGCTTTGTTGGATTCGTTGCGACAAACCATACAATCTTGATTTTTGTAAGAATAGGGACACTGCAAATTACACTTTCACACATTTGTCCACTAAGTACAGGAAATTGACGAGAGAAATGAGAAAAATTTGAAAAATATGAGGCTAACGATGATATTGTTACATGAAATCTAATATATGTGACCTGTGACCTGACATTTTGGTTATATTTGTGTGCAGGTATCTCCAACCAACTAGACATTATTTTTAGTTGCCGACGATGGATCATCATTTATCTTGATATAGAGCAGTGTACTTGCATATATCGGATGCTTTACATTGATCGGATACCAAGTCTACACACATTGGCAATTATAGAAACTATGAAGGGAGATCCATACGATTATTGTTCGTACTTTTACACACGAGAGACTTACATGAATGCGTACCAAGATACTATTTACCCATTCGAAAATCTAAATGAATGGATGAATGCGTACCAAGATACTATTTACCCATTCGAAAATCTAAATGAATGGACTGTGCCTCTATAAGTGAAATGTGGACGTTATCAAGAAAGTGGTCACAATCACAAGACGTGTACTAACTTGCTTCCGTTGAGCCAAAACCAACCAAAATAAAGTAAAATGATAGCATGGTTAGCACTGTAGTATTCATTATTTTATTCATTTGTTGGCCTAACATGTCGCACTGTCAGAATAAAAAATGGCTTTTGAAAATTGATAAATAATGTTATGAAATTTTATCATCAGTTCATGACCAGTGGAAAAAAATGTGACATTTTGAAATGTGAAATAACATTCTTATATGTAACTTTTGCAAGTGAAAATGGGAATCTGAGATGGAATATTGTAAATGTATAACTGGAACAAAATTTGCAACTGTTTGGAATAAATGTAACATATGGACAATGAAATGTGACTACTAGTTTATGATCTGTGTCCTGCACACAGTGGCAAGTGACCTCAGTTATTAACAGTGAAATGTCAACCTAAGAATTGTGACTTGTTATTGCTATCTAACTTGTTAAATGTAAACTAAATGAGACATACTATTTACTATTAATATTATGAAATCAGTGACCTACTATAAATGATACTTGTGACTTGTTAAAACACAAATTGTGATACGTGGTCGGTGCACATAAATCTATGACATGTGACCTCGTGCACACAAAGCTGTGACTTTTGAAAACAAGTCTATGAGTTGTGACATTTACAAAAAAAAACATGTAGCCTATAACACAACTATGTGACATGTGACCTATGTACACAAATTTGTGACCTATAACCTGTGTGCAAAGATATGTGACCTGTGACATGTGACATATAACACAAATCTATGATATGTGACCAGTTCATACAAATCTGCGACCAGTGACATGTGCATGCAAAATATGTGACGTGCACAGAATTCTATGACCTATGACCTATGCACATAGATATGTGAATTGTGACATGTGCACACAGATATGTGACCAATGTTTTATGTAATGTACAATAAAATAAGAGAATCGTGGCCTGTCGATAATATTATTATAACATGTGCAAACCTAGTAGAAAATCTAAATACACATGAACATAGGAATTTTAATCTATTACATTAAGAAAAATGATTCAAAATATTCATGTATCCTATTATCAATATTCATAAGCATTGCACAACTACTAGCCGCTAAACTAAAATACTACTACAATCACTCTACTCCAATGTTCTTTCTCTCTTTGGCTTCACCAGCTTTGTCAGCTTCTTGATCTCCTTATGTTTAAAGAGTTGTGAAGCAATGTCCAACCTAGCTCTACTTGCATCAAACATCATCGGCATGAACTTCATGTCGTGACTGAAAACAAATCACATAGTAGTAATCAGAAATGATAATATAAGTGTAATAGAAAATTTGTAAACCAAAACAGGTCACAAAGTACTCATTCTGTTGATGTCGAATGTTATCAGCAAACAATATCATCATACTTATTGTATCCTTATCAAGGTCAGTAGATGTTCTTTTCCAGATGCCCAAACTAATCATCAAATGCGGGATAATTTTTGCAAATGGTTTAATCCTAACGTTAATAATTTGTTCTCGATACATCTTGTAGCTGAAATTGAATATGTATAATTTATGTTGTCTTATGTCCAGACAACAAAGCATCTAATGTACATGATTCATAGGCAGAATTGGTGAAAGGACATCCAACTTCAGTCCAATGACGACTAAATGCACATGAATTTTGATCTATGACCTATGTATACAGATTTGTGACCTATGAAAATATGTATGTAAATGGATCTGTAATACCGCTTGCTCCTAGATTTTGGTCTTCTTCATCATGCCAACTGGATCATCAATTTCGGCCTCCTTTACCACACCAGTTATAACAGTATCAAGCTGCTGGTGTACTTCTTTGGATGTGAACATATCGAATAGGTTGGCTATGCTTGAAGTGATTTGAGTTGATGCAATCCCCAAATCAAAAGATGGGGTCGGAGAAAAGTATGGATATTCAATTGCATCAACATGGTCCATCTTACGTTTACCTTTCTTGTTGATTGTTTTTTAAATGTTCTTAACCTGAGTGTAACACAAAACTTAATTGGCAATGTCAAATATGAACAATCACTAACAAAGTTACTTACTTTCTCCCGCTCTCTTGCAACTCTAGCGCTTTGCCTTCATTTTTCTCATTGATTTGTTTTTCAATATTGCATCCATCATACATACTTAATATCAAAACAATCACAGAATCCAACAAAAAGGTCATGTTCGACCTTATGTCCACCATATCGGATTTAATATCATCTTACATGCAGATAATTTGATCTATCTTATTATTCATATCTCCCTTTAATGATGATAATTGTGACTTGATATCATTGAGCTGCACAGTTAGATCTATGTTCTTCCACTGGAGTTCAAATATTTGGCCATTCAGTTCTTTCAACTATTGAAGCACTTGTAATTGTACAAAGTCCTTCACTGATCATATGACTTTGACCTAGGGTCATTAATATATTACACACACCTTGTGACTTTTAAACGTAAATATGTAACCACTTGCATCTGATTGTGGTTCATCATCTGCATGTGTTGCCTCATTAATATATTACACACACCTTGTGACTTTTAAACGTAAATATGTAACCACTTGCATCTGACTGTGGTTCATCATCTGCATGTGTTGCCTGCGGCTCGATTGGGGTATGTACGTCAGTTGCTTATGGCTACGCTGGATAATATTCTTGTGTTGTCTGCTATTTGGTCGGAGAATGGAAATAGGTAGATGTCTTCTGCCTTTTTGTTGGTGTATCAATGAAATCATCATCGTTGTCATCATCAATGTTGCTTGAATGATATTTTTGTCTATCGATAATCATTAGCAAATGTGTGTTGGATTTATCATATTGAATAGTAGCACTTGTGCTTGCATGACCTGGCTCTTCAAAATGTATGTCTCCTGGTATGTGTGATTGCATTGGTTTCGTGTATGGAATATCACTCGTATATGGAGCTACCATCTCAAAGTCAGACATATCGATGTCATGTACTTGAATCTGTGACCATGATATAATTAATCACTTATCATTCATATAATCATACATTGATTATCAGTTACTGTGACCTAAACGCTTTCAATATCATTATTGTGATAGGACAGTGAATATCATGAAATCATGCATGTGACCTGGGAGTTCGTGAATGTGATTCGTGAATTTATATTATAGGTTGTGACAAATTTGTTTCATATATGAATTGTTTGAAATGTGTCTGCATACTGTGATGTGCAATTCATTTGTGACCAATATGTATACAATTTGCAACCTTCAGATTATGTATTATATCTTGCATCCAGGGATCTGTGACAACATATGAAATTGGCGTTTTGGTGTTTTGTATACTACCAACCTAGATTTACCAGCAAAGTATTTGGACACTTACATCATAATAGGAGAAGACATCTTCATCCAATTTAAGCGTAAAC
Organism: Osmanthus fragrans; assembly: GCA_019395295.1. Lineage (NCBI taxonomy): Eukaryota > Viridiplantae > Streptophyta > Magnoliopsida > Lamiales > Oleaceae > Osmanthus > Osmanthus fragrans. The sequence goes on from CM033345.1 coordinate 25,311,214, forward strand.
GACTGTTTATCCGACATCCAGTTTATAATGAGGATACATGTTCCCCATCCTATGGGTTACAGGTCCACTGAGGCTGAGAATTGACTCATAAATCCAGACTTAAAATGCAACTAAAAATCCCTTCAGTCTGTAGTGGGGATTTTAAACCTTTTTTAGAGATTTTATAGACATCTCAAATAAATTCTTACCCTAGGAAAACATCTTCATCACATCAAAATCTTATACCAAAGCAAAAAAAAAAATAGTTTTCAACAACTTTCTTGTAGAAGGTAATGAATCATAGAATCACAAGCCTTACAACATCATGACCATCTATGTCTAACACATTCATGAATACATCTCGCAAATCTTCGTATGTAACTAGTTTCATTTTCCCAAAATATGTTTCCTTAATCCTAAATGGAACGTTCTCAAGCTTTTTCCTGACATCCTTACCTGTATATCTAAGACCTGTGACTAAATAGAACTCACACAATGAAAATCACATGTAATTGTTAGCAACCTTGAACCACATCTCACTGGGATTTAGTTGCTTCACCTCCCGCAACGAAAAGTAGTGTATCGGTTGGGGCTACATAACAATTTCGTGGCATTCCTTGTAGTACGAGAAACATGTTTCTACTAGGATAGCCCTTTGTTCGTTAGTGAATTTTGATTTGAAGTACGAGAAAATATTATTGGTCACATTGGTGGTAATTTTACCCGCAAACTATAGGTCTTCGGGGATCATGTACTTCCTTTCCTACAAAACATTATGGACGGTATGAAGATACGTCCAAATATCTTGACTTTTACACACACACATCTAACAGACAATACATAATAGTATCTACGAAAAAGGTCAAAACCATGGCACAACTCTTCACTTTACACATGTTGTAGTCAACAAAATTGGTCAAATTCTCTTAACATTGTACACACAAACATCTAACAGAAAACACGTAGTACTATCTAACAACCATATCAAAAAATATGTCACATTGTCAATACAGTTTAAAAATCGATCACAATTTCTTCACAATTCACACAAACTAGTCACAAACTCAACATATTTTGTAAAATTGGTCACAAGTTTGTACACAATCTCTTCACATATTACATAATTGTCACACCAATCATACTAATGGAAACCATAGGTCACATCCCTACCAACAAAACACTATGCCACTCATACTCACCCAACAAATTTTAAAAAAAAATGAAGTACCCATATGCTCAAAAGACTACAAAGAACAACTACATTATTCGATTTACGTTTTCACGAGTTAGTCAGAGTTTTGGGGGTTTCTTCACGAACTCCCTCCTTGACTTTTGGTCTTCTATTGTTACCTTGTTTACTTCCATATGCATCATCGAATTTGTGTTGTGATTTCCTGTCACAACCCCTTGTTTTCGGCATTTTTTAAAATTTTCAGTCACAACCCTTGTCACCGCCTTCGCTCTTCTTGATTCGCATACAAAATGTTGGTGGTTCTGGCGATTTTTCTTGTATGTCGTATGTGTAATTGGAACTTGATTGAATTAAGTGAGGAGAGATTTGTGGAATTTAGGTAAGTATCAATTTGAGTTGATTGATTGTGAGAGAGTTTGTTCGACGGTTTAACGATTTTTAGAGATATTATTTTCTTATTTTAAAATTTCTCTCTAGTTTTAACGTAAAAGGTGGCAGTGGTTATAGTAAATATATATTTATGCAAATCATATTGATTAATTAATTAAGACCTAAATTCTGTATTATGAAAATTAATTCTTGATTTATAAAAATGGAACTTTAAATACTGCACATGCTGTCATTTTCACTATATTTTCACTTTAATTTTCACTATATTTTCTTCTTGTTATCCTAAATACATTGGACAAAAGTCCTAAAATTAGCCAATCAATAAAGGCCTGATAATTTGGGCCAAGCATATGGCATTATTGAGTAGGCAAAAATCATAGTCCAAAAAAAAAGGCTTAATTTACTTTTAAGTTCAAGATCATCTCTACGTCATTGATATTGAGGGATTATTTTACAATTAAAGCTATACTTGTATATTCTATGCAGTAGATAATGAAATTAAGAGTCATTCTTATCAAATTCGACCTAAATATTGATGTGACAAAGTTACTGAAGTTTGTCAATCATTGATTAAACTAGTCCAACAAAAAAGTGAAATGCAATCAATCCTACAAGCAACATAGTACTGAAAAAATATAACATCGTATTTAGCTCTCGTTTGGGCCCCATTTTGGAAGAAAAATGAATTTTAGAATAGTTGATTAATGGAGAACGTATAGTTAAAAGTTAAGGAAATATTTTAGATTTACATGTAATATTATTTTATTGAAAAATGTGATTGAAAATAAATTTTAAAAAATGAATTTTTAAAAAAATGGGACTCAAACAAAGGCTTAGTCTTTGTTAGTTTGGATTAAATTCAAATTAAAATGTAAAATTAAAATTAACAATTTATTTTAACCACATATTTTATAGGATCTATGTAAATATTAGGTTGCTAAAAGTTGAGCCCAATAGATGGTTGTTGGCCCACTTATCCTTTTCATTGTTCAGTCCAATTGCCCAATCCATCTAAATGAAGGTTCCATACTTGAGATATCGGGTTTCTTAAATACGATCACTGCATTTGTAACTTAAATTAAATGGATGGCTGATGCGTGGAGTACTTTTGACCATTGGATGCATGGTTAGATGAAAAACAATACATTTACCATATGCAGTTATTTGAAGGGGCATGAAAACCTAGTCTATCGATATTCTATGTTCTGCTTTGTGTTGTTTCTAAAAGATTCACCATCTGGGTGATAGTCTTGTAAATTCGTGAGTGGAATCTTGATGACTGCTAATCAATAACAGTTATCCTCATTTGCGTATAGTTTTTTTTCCTTTGTAGAATGGCAGAGAATGAGCTGAGATGAAGAAATCTTTGACTGCTTTTGGGCCATACTAGTGGATTTGAGTGGAATCCTAACGGATGCTCAACGAGGGATTAAGCTTTAGATAGCGGTTGTCGAATCTTTTGCCAATAATTCTAGTGTGTTTTTTTTTTATTTCTTGTTATTTCTTACATTTTTCTTTTAAACAAAGTTGTGTCACAGATCTGGGACCATCAGTGGTATCAAAGCCTAAAAACCCTTTGATTTATGTTTAACTTTTTTATTTTACAAACTCGATCTAGTTCTGTCTAACTCTTCTATTTTAAAGAAAATGTCAGATCTAAGACGATCTGTTAATATTCCTTAAAGAACTTTTTCGATCTGTACCTAAAGTCACTTTAGGAGTATTCTTGAGTATCTCTTTTATGTTTGCAGTTCTGGTAACAAATTTCTTAACCCTCTCTGATATTTTTGAAAGGCTTAACCCATTAGAAATTATTTTTTAAAACAAAGAATTCCTAAAAACCTCCCTAAATTTACCTTTGTCTAGGAGAGAACCCTAGAATCTAAGGAAATTAGGGTTTCGATTAAGGAAACTCAAAATTTTCAATGACTCCTGAAGTTGATATTTTGCTACTTTATGTGCGCTTTTATTGGTTTTTAAATTCATATACCTGTTTTGAACTGATGCATATTGTTAACTTTGTGTTGATACTCTAATTGTGTTTATTTTGGGACTACATCTCTCTGCATATGACTAACTTGATATCATATGTTTTGAACCTTTCTTGTTGTTTACTGAGTGTATGCATACTTGTTCTTGATATCTTTATCGTATAGTCTTTTCTTATATTTGGATTGTACTCTCTATCTTGCAATTGTCCTTTCTTGAAACTGATTTGATTGATATATTTTTACCGACAATTTTTGCACAATTACCACACTATTGCACAGCTTGATTTCTAAAGTAGATGTTTAGATTTGGGATGGCAAAGGAGACTTTTGTCTCTGGTGCCAAAAAATTAAAGCTCTTATGCTGTTGTTGAAATGTGCTAAGGCCATTGATGAATCTTGGCCAGAAAACCTACCTTCTGATAAGAAAATTGAATAAGATGAATTAGCCTAGAGTACTATGTTTCTCTACCTCTCTAATTCTGTAATTAGGAAAGTAGGGAAAACTAAAACTACTGTAGAATTGTGGACTGCTATAGAGAAACAATGTTCCGCTAAAACTCTACCAAATAAGTGCTTTCTTTGGAGAATTTTTTTTTTTTTTTTTTTTTTTGGTTTTAAGTTTGATCATAGCATTGACTTAGAAGAAAACATGGACATATTTAATAAGATCACTCAAGATTTGATAAATATTGACAAAAAGATTTTTGATAAGCAAAAAGTGGTTGGTCTACTTAAATGCACTAAGAGAGAAATATAGAGACATAAGAAATGCTTTAGAATATGGAAAGTGACTTGACTGTTGATATAATTCACAACTCTCTATAAAAGAAAGAATTGGAATTAAGATTGGAACATAGAGAGGCCCTTCATGTTGAAAATGCCTCATCTAATACAAAAACTCAAGTCAAAGGTGTGAGTAACTATAGTCAAGCTAATTATAATAGAGATAAGAACCTCATTAAGAGGAAATGGGGTAGTAATAATAATAAAGGAAAAAGACAGAAAGACGTATAAAGGAAAGGCTAAAAATAAGAAGTGTTACTACTGTGGAAAAAAATAGGTCGTTTTATAAAAGACTGTTTTAAGAAAGCTAATGACCAAAAGAATGGATCCAACCCTGAGAATGGTTCTTTAGCCATTGTTGTCTCTTACAAAGAAGAAGCATGGGCTAATGCTAGGGTGGTTTATGTAGCCTCAATTGAAAGGATTGATCAGAACTGGTTCTAGATTCAGGTTGCTCCTTTCATATAAGCCCCAATCTCATTTGGTTTTCTAATTTCTCAAAACTGGATGGAGGCTTTAGGAAACTTGGAAACAATGAGTCATGCCAAGTAAAGGGCATTGGCAATATTGTTTTGAGGTTTGAAAATTGTCAACAAACGATGTTAAAACATACTAGGTATGTTGCAGCCTTAAAAAGAAATCTCATATTTCTAGGGGTTCTAGATAATGAGAACTATCGGACTGAAATCAAGGATGGTTTATAAACATAATTAGAGGCCAGAAGCTCATTGTCCATTCACCAAAATATAATGGAATCAATGTTATCAGTTCTAAACTTGTTTCACCTAACAGTGTTGTAAACTTAGTAACACAATCTGATAAATCACAATTATGGCACAAAAGATTAGGTCATCTTAGTGGGAAAAAAAAAGCTTGAAATTTCTTTCAAATGAAGGAGTTTTTGGAAAGACAATGTTCAAAAATTGACTTTTTGTAAACATTGCATTATGGGAAGACAACCTTTCAAGTAAGACATATATAAGTCTCAAAATGTGCTTGAATAAATACATAGTGACTTATGGGGGCCTGCTTTTGTATCTACAGCATCTGGCTATAGATATTTTCTAATTACAATAGATGACTACTCAAGAAGGTCTGGAACTTCCTGTTAAAATCAAGATCTGATACTTTTACAATTTTTAGAGAGTGGAACACATTAATTGAAAATCAAACTAATAAAAAGATTAATATACCAAGAACTGACAATAGGCTTGAGTTTTGCAATACTGAATTTGATCAACATTGTAGCAAACAAGGAATTCTGAGGCATAGAACTGTGACCGACACTCCTTGTAACGCCCCGAGTTCCGCGGACCCGGAATGCTACGTCATCATCTTTTTACCCTAACTTAACTGAAAAGTTTGGCGGAAAACTAACTTTTAAAAACATCACATTTAAAATTTGTGAACTTAACGGCAATAAATCTCATTTGAATTGATTTAAGGAAAATTGATTAAACTTTAACTCAAGTTGAAATAAGCGGAAACGACAAGGTAAGTTCATAACTTTCAAAAGAGTGAAATTTAAAAGTAAATTAAAAACAATTAGCTATATTAATTCGTCCACATCACCACTGTCCATCAAACTCGGCCGTCTCCAAAATCTGCAAATATGGTTAAAATAGTGGAATGAGCATTTCGAAGAAATACTCAGTAGACTCATCGCCAGTAATTAATTTACAGAATAATTGAACACATAATTATACAATCTATGCAGTAATATTCTCATGGGCTTATTTTCTTTAAAAAATCATAGGCTCTTTAAAATCATAGGGTGTGGTAGTCTGTCTCATGCAATTAAGCAAGTAAGTCATGCATAACATCATCCTATCTCATAAGAGATTCTCTTTCTTCTCATACAATTAAGCACATAAGTTACGACAAGTATAACAACATAATTTATCTCGTAAGAGATTCTCATCTTATGCATTAAAGCATATAAATCACATAGAATCACATAATACATGTAATTATAATTTAAACTAATTAATGGGGGCGAGTCTACCTCAATCTATCTCGATTTGCGTGAAAAGTGGAGCGGAAAGAAAAATCTCAGTTCTTCAATCGTTCGTCGTACGTTTCGTCTAGCCAAAAAAAATAGAAAATAAACTTTGAATTAGTGTTTTGAAATTTTTAAAGATTAAAAACGATAAAAATAAGGTTAGGGACTTAATCGAAATTTATTAAAATTGAAAATAAAAGTTTAAGGGCTAGAATTGAACTTTTCTAAAATAGGGACTAAATTGAAAATTGTTAGAACTGAAAAATAAGAATTCAGGGACTGAAATTGACTTTTTTCGAAATCTGTGGGCTGATTGGTTTTAAAACATAAATTTTGGGGTTGTTCTTCTTTAAAAAATCGAATTTTGGGACTGAAATAAATCATGTTAAAACCTGGGGGACTAAAATAAACTAACTTCTAAACTAGGGGCTTAAAAAATAATTTTCAAAAATCAAATTAAATAAAAAAAAAGTCTCTCTCTCCTTCAATTCTCGCGTTCGAACGCGAGGGCAGAGGCGACGGGAGGCGACGGGCTTCGCCCCTGCCGTCGCTTCCGGCCGGCGACGCCAGCGCCGGCGTCGCGTGGGGACGTCGGTGGTGTGGGGGTGATGGTTGGGTGGTTTGGCGTTCGGGTTGGACAGCGAGACCGAGGCTTGGAGGTGCAATTTTCTTGGACTTTTCGGCGGTGCACCGGTTGGAAGATGGGTCGATGTATAAGGTAAGTTTATGGGTTTCCTTATTTCTGGGTTTTGATTTTTGATTTGGGCTCGATTTTTGGGTTGATTTTTGGGTTGATTTCTGGGCTGTCCGTTTGGTGTGGGTGGCGGTTCGAAGTCGGGGATGGTAGGTGAATTTGGGTGTTCTTGTGGTGGCTTGCAGGAGGTGTTGGTTGCAGTGAGGTGGTGGCGGCGTTAATGCGGTGGCTTGCAGGAGGTGGCTGTGGTGGTGGTTCGACTGGGGCTGGGGCTGTGGACGTGTGCAATAGACTGTAGGTTGGAGTTGATGGTGTGGATTGTAGGATAGATGGATGACTGCAGTGGTGGAGCTCGTGTGGTGTTGATGGTGTCTGTGGTCATGGACGGCTGTGGCTGGGTTTGGAGGTGGTGTTGATGAAAATTGGGAGTAGATGTCTTACCCTTTGGACTGCTGGCTGCGTGAGTGAGGTTGAGGGAGGGAGAGATGGGGTATATATACAGTACGAATAGTCTAGGGCACAAATTCCTAGGCTGTAAACGGTCCAGAAGTTGGGCCAGGAGAATTGTCTAATTGGACTTAGAGAATTTGGGCTAAAAATCCTATTTGGACTAACGAAACGTCGGACCCAAAATAAAAATCTATTGTATTCAATTTCGGATTTAGACGATAAGGAATTAAATAAATTAAAATATTTTGAAATTTGATTCGGTTCTAATAAATTTAATTTAGTTTAACAACGGCTAGACGAACGCGCTTTTACTTTTAAAACTCGGGTTTAAGATTTAGCGACACGTTTTTCAAGAAACATAAATTAAAATTCTCGGTCGCTACACTCCTCTGCAAAATGAAATTGTTGAAAGGATTAATAGAACCATTCTTGAAAGGACAAGAAGCATGCTGATTAGTTCAGGTTTACCTAAATCATTCTAGGGTGAGGCAATAAAAAGTATCTGTGCTCTCTAAATAGTAAAGTTCCAGAGCAGATATGGTCAAAATCAATGCCAGATTACTCCTATCTTAGGACTTTTGGCCGTGTAGCTTATGCATATCATAGTAACACAAAATTTGACCCAAGATCCTTGAAGTATGTATTTTTTGGAGAATTGTGAAGTAGTTAAAGGTTATAGACTGTGGTTAAGGGATGCTATAGGATATAAAGTGATAATAAGTAGGTTTGTGATTTTTAGCGAAGATGATTTCCCATGTCTTAGTGATAAAACTAGAGAAAGGATATCTAATAGTGATTTCATTATTATTAAGATTAATCTTGATGAGCAAGATATTGGTGATCAAACTCAATTTGAGGTGGAACCACAGATCATTACAGATGATGAAAATCTAAACGATAATCAAGACTTGATTCATGTACATGACCTACAGGATTATTAGTTTCCTAGAGATAGAGATAGGAAACAAATAAGACCTCCTTCTAGATTTCAATATGCAAATTATGTATCTGCCCAATTTGAACTAATCTCTCTGACTTGGAACCAGTTTCTTATGAAGAACTTATATCCTATAAGGAATCCTCTTAGTGGCTTGTAGCAATGCAAGAGGAAATGAATTCCCTATATAAGAATGAAACTTGGAACTTGGTAGAAAAACCCAAAGACTGCAAATTGATTAACTGCAAATGGGTCTACAAAATCAAGGATGGTGAATTAAAATCAAATGATAAAATATAAAAGGCAAAACTTGTAGTAAAAGGTTTTACACAAAGAGAATGAATAGACTATACTGAATTTTTTTCACATGTTGTGAAATACACCTCTATTAGAGTATTAGTTGTCATTGTAACTCAATTTGATTTGGAGTTAGAACAACGTGATGTCAATACTGCCTTTTATATGATTTTCTAGATGAAATCATATACATGACTCGGCCAAAATGTTTTTAAGTGAAGAAAATGAGAACTTATTGTGCCTCTTGAATAAATCTTTGTATGGTCTAAAACAGACCTCAAGGCAATGGTATAAAAGATTTTATTCTTTTATACAAGGATTGGAGTTCAAAAAATCTGAATATCAGCCCTGTTTTTATTTCAAAAGGGATGGATAATCTAAATTTTTCTATCTTCTCCTATATGTTAATGACATGCTACTAACTAATCACAATTCGGTTACTCTCAACCTTATAAAAGAAAAGTTAAAAAAATAAATTTGAAATGAAGGATTTAGAACTTGCTAGGAAGATCTTAGGAATAGAATTGATGGAAAACTATTTCTAACACAAAAATCTTATATTGAAAGAGTAGTTAAAAGATTTCCCCTTATGATGCTAAGACTATCAGCTTGCCTTTTGTCTGCTTGTAAGAAATTATCTATTGATCAATCACCTAAAACTGAAGATGAACTTAAAAGAATGATGCATGTTCCATATACTAATGTTGTTGGATCTGTCATGTGTGTATGATGTTGGATCTGTCATGTATGCAATGGTGTGCTCTAAACCTGATATAGCTTATGTTGTAAGTATGTTAAGTAGATTCATGAGTAATCCATGAGAGCTTCATTAGGAAGCTATGAAAAATGTAATCAAATACTTGAAATGTACAAGTCAGTTAGGACTTATGTTTAAAATTGATAAAGATGGTTAAACTGAAAGGGTATGATGACTCTGACTTTGTTGGAAATTTGTGACATGCCCAAAAGGGGCGTCAAAAATAATTTTCTTACTTTTGTGAAATTTGTCGTTCAAGTAGTAAAATGCAAGTAAGGATCATTCCCACAGAGGATTGTTTTCAATTATGTCAATTGCAATGAAGAAAGTAAAATACGAAAAGCAAGTAAATTGGGGGATTTGGTTTTTGGATTGGTTAAACTAAAGAAAGGAAGCAATATATAGAAAATGCAAAGAACTAAAAAGGTAAACAAAGGAATGAGAATGTGATCAATGGATATTCTTCACCGCTAGAATAATTTTCTAATCAATGTTCGCAAAAAAATTTCGTTCTCAAGATTAACAACAATTCGAGAATAATCAAAAGCTCAATTACCTCAATCTCTTCTTACATTTTAGTTGAATAAGAGAAGCTCATTACCCAACCCTTTTTATTAAACAACCTAGGATAAACTCGTTAGATTTAATTCAACAAAAGCATTACGACGAAAGAGACTAATTGAATTAAGCGCAAACTCTAAAACTCGGTTTACAAACTTAAGTGTTAATCCACATACATTCAATTGAATAGCGATTACGTACTACCGTCAATTGAAATGTAATTACTACTAGGTTTTAGAATAAATAGCGATTACGTACTATAAATCTCAAAATAGCATTCATTGTATCCACTTAATAATTTAGTTGTCATCCCAAATAATCAAGAAGAAGAACAATATCAATATTCAACATAATGGATTAAACACATCAATCTCAAGAGAACATTAAACCACAAATTGATAGAAATTCATCATAGGGTTCCAAAATAACCCCCAATCACAAATGGGTTAACTATCCATAAAGCATTTACAAATACCCAACAACATACCAAAATACTCAAATGAAAATGAGATTAAAGAAAAGGGAAGCTTATTGATGAAGAGATCAATGGATGGAATCTTCTCTGTCAATGGAGTCTCCACTTTTTTCTTCCCAAAATCACTCAATGTAGTAGAAGGAGCTCCCAAGTTTTTCTCTTGTGGTGGTCAGCTCCTCCCTTCCCTTTCTTGCCCTAGAAATGAGTCCCAAGATGTGTATTTATGTTGTGGAGAAGATTTGGAGTCGGGTTGGAGTGAAATGAGCCGAGAAATAAATCAAAAATCGGGTTTTCGCGCTAACCGGGAGACCCTCCAGAATTATACTATGCGTACGCATAGCTTTGACTGTGCGTACACATAGTACAAATCATTTAGTTTCAGAAGTTGATTTTGCCAAGCGTGCGTACGCACACCCTGCAGGTCTATGCGTACGCATAGTTCAATTATGTGTCAGCTTCATTTTCTTCCTAGTTTTGCAAGGTTTTTCCACCCCTCTTCAAGCCACCATTCAACCACCATTTCTTCATAGTTTAGATCGTCGAATCTTGGAATATTTCATCTTCAATTCTATTGGCTCAATTCAGGCTTGAAATCCTTCCAAAACATCCAACACCCCGGTTTTAAACCTAAATAACAAAAGTAACAAAAATAAGGTATAAACCAACAAGTAAAAACTAACAACTAAATAAGTTTAACGGCCTAAATGAGTGCGAAATCCGCACTTATCAATTTGGACAATAGAAAGTCTACAATTGCATATTTCTATGTGATAAATAATACATTATTAGCTGGAAATCTCAACTTCAGAAATTAGTTGCCTTATCTTGAACTGAGGCTTAATATATACCTGTGACTGAATCAGTAAAAGAAGGTCTATGGCTAAAAGACTTATTAAATGAACTAGGACATATGCAAGTCAAGTGAAGTTATGTTCAGATAATCAAAGTGTTATTTTCTTAAGTAAAAATCCAGTTTTTCATGATAGATCCAAGCATATGGATGTAAAATTTTATTTTTTATTAGAGATATAATTGAAAAAGGGGTTATTAAGTTTATCAAGATCTCCACTTAGGTAAATCCTGTTAATGTAGGTACAAAGGCAATACCACTTAGTAAATTCATTAAATCTTTGAGATTATTGAATCTTGAAGTTAGCTAATTTCTTCTTTTCTTTGTGAACAGGTAATAAGAGCAAATGAAGTTAACTATTTCATTTCTACTTAGCTATGGTCTCAAATTACAACAAGGTGGAGATTGTAAAGATTGAGTTGTTGAAATTTGAGCCCAAAAGATGGTTGCCGGCCCACTGATCATTTTCATTGTTCGGCCCAATTGCTGAGTCCATCTAAATGAAGGTTCCAGACTTGAAAAATCGTGTTTCTTAAATAGATTGCTGCATTTGTAACTTCAATTAAATGGATGGCTGACGCGTGGAGTACACATGACCATTGGATGCATGGTTAGATGAAAAACGATGCATTTACCATCTACAGTCATTTGAAGGGACATGAAACCCTAGTCTATCGATATTCTCTGTTATGCTTTGTGCTATTTGTGAAAGATTCACCATCTGGGTAATAGTCTTGTAAATTCTTGAGTGGAATCTTGAGGACCGCTAATCAATAACAATTATCCTCATTTGTGTGTAGTTTTATTTCTTTGTGGAATGGCGGAGAGTGACCTGATCGGGACAAACCTTTCGAACATTTAGTGTTCCTCTGTAATCGATATTCTTGCCTGCTTTTAGGCCATGCTAATGGATTTGAGTGGAATCTTAACAGATACTCTACGAGAGATTAAGTGTTATATAGCGGTCGCTGAACCTCCGAGGCTTTTGGCCGATAATTCTTGTGTTTATTTATTTTTTAATTTCTTGTTGGTTCCTACGTTTTTCTTTTAAACAAATTTTGGGTCTCAAATTTTTGTGTCATAAATTTGGGACCAACAATTCACAACTTTTAAACTTTATGAAATCTACTAAAAATTTTGATTTTAATTTATATCAAACAAGGCTTAGTATGTTATTCTATTCTTACCTCGAGAGAATAAAGTGATAAAGCGCTAATGTCACTTAGTAAAGTTACAGTATCAGATAGAATAGTTTCGTTCGAATCCTAGCACAAATCTAATCGGAAGCTTTATTAAACTCAAGAGGGGTTTACACTCCACCACCTCAAATAGGATTGCACTATTCTTCGTCTAAGTTAGATCATCTCAAAGTGTTGTTGACACAACATACAATTAAAAATATAAATGTTATTAAAAAAAATCATTTTTTTTCTTATAATAAAATTATGTCGTACATCATTTTTTTTACATCATGATTGACATCACTCATGTTGTCAATACTTGATTGGATAAAAAAATTATTTTTCTTTTTAAACTGTTCAATAACAACACATGATAAAGTGTATAAAATAGTGTAAAATATGATTTGCATAAGTATGATTGCTTATAATATACAATAATACAAACACGATTGTTAAAGTACAATTTGGCAAAAGATATTCCTTTCAAGACAGTATCTAAGAAAACAGTTGTAAAAAGATCTTGGCTCTATTCATGATTTTGAAAGAAAGTTAGTCAACAAGAAAATGATTGAAAATGTGACTATTTATAAAGAACATTAAAAATGGAAAAAGGAAAACGAAAATGGCCGACAATTCAAAGTTAACGGACCCGACAATGATTTTCAGCCAATGAAGATATTGTCAACCCACGATTGGCTGAATTAATTGACTTTTTTCTATGGGATTAGTTGAGTAGTTAAATGATGATTTATGGGGACAATTAATTTAAAGCAAATGCTAATTACTTAGAACTTACACCTATTTACTTAGAATCTCATCCTTTAAAATCAATCTGATGGATCTAATAAAAATAATAATAAAAAATTAGCTCATCTTATGATAAGTAATGACGACGTGTCATATTAAGCTATTGATAGATAGCAAATTTATTCAAATGCTAGGACTCACCATAAGTTTATTCAAGTGTTCATCTTAGACTAATTAAGCTCATATATATATATATATATATATATATATATATATAGAGGAACGCATATTGAGCTAGAGACTTTCCTGACAAGAAAAATCGGTAAATAAATTTGTCATGTAAATGTCTAATTGCATTGAACGAGAAATGAAACAAAATCAATTAAAAGCTTGTTTAGGATTATTTATAAGTTATTTAAATTATAAGTTCGTAGAAATAAATGACAAATAAGTTGAGAGCAATTGCCAATTTAATGAAATGTGTGAATAAAAAGTTAATTTTATTTGATCACTTTAATAATTTAAAAAAGTTCCAATCATGTGCTAAATTAAGGTCAAGCTTCGATTAAACCCTTGTTTGATGTACATTATTTTGGAAATAATGTATTTTTTTGTTGATGTGATAGTGAATATGTGGTTAAAAAAGAAGAAGAAATTATTGATGTGATAAAAATATTATTTTATTGAAAAATATACGGTTGAAAATTAGTAGAAGAATGAAAATGAAAATTATAATGTGTATCAAACATGAGCTAAGTATGATTTTATTCTAAATTGACACGTAAATCTAATTATAAAGAATGGCAAAAGGTCGGTCCATAGTTCTATTTACCCCAAGAGATGTAGCACTATTAGACTGTAAGGGTCTATTTGATTGTAAAAATGAAATTTGGGTAGGAAAAAAACGAATTATAGGGGAATTGAATTGCCTAGAATGTGTTTTATCGGGAATTGTAATTAATTGTGTTTGATTGATATAATTTTTCATCTAATTCATTTGACTTTTTTTTATGCAAATTGTTGATTTTTGGGATAATTTTTTTTTTTTTTTTTTTTTTTTTTTTTTTATAATTAGGGATAAAATTTGTTTGGATTGCTAAAAAAAAAAAAAAATTCGAATTTCTTTTATGTTCGTTTGGTTTCGTTTTCTATGAAAATTGTCAATTAAATGGATAAATTTGTTTATCATTGAGTCTAGAATGTATTCCAATTACACAAAAAAATGCAGCAAAATGGTGAAAATTTGTTTTCCACCAAATCAGGGAAAAGGTGAACAGGTGGCAGACTCAAGAAAAAGGTATTGCCAAGAAAATAATGCATATCAAATAACACAATTGAGTGGAAAATGAAATCATTTTCCTAGTTTTAGGGAAAGGGACTACTATCAAAAAGGCTCTAATAGTTTTTTTGGAGAGGTGACAGTGATGCTTTTGTAATCGAATAGGATAAGTTTAGCTAATAAATTGATCGTTCAAAACTCAAAATGTCTAATAAATGGGGTTATATATTAAAAATCTATAAAATAATAATATTGAGACCATGAAATATTATTGATTTAGAGATACTATTAAGTTATCAATAAATAATTAATTTGTTAATTTTCAATAGATTACGTGAAGTCATCAAGTTTTTTAGAGTCAACGTTACCAAAATATGATGGATATCCAGCACTTCATGAATTTTCCTAGTGAATATAATACGAAGATGGAATAGCTTATGACGTAAGAGATTATTGAAGAGATACTATATACATATAAGAAAATAATCATGATTTAAATGATATTTGTGTTTTACTAACTATTTGTTCAAAAGAAGTATTTCAAAAAGCGTATCTCCAAATTGAAAAATTAAAAAAAGGAAGAAAAAAAAAAGAAAAATGTAGAATTGAGGTTGAGTAAGTACAAAGAAAAATCAAGCAACTTTATATATATTATTTTCAGGAAAATATTTGAAATTAAAAAGAATTTGTCAAATCAAAAGTTGTTAATATTTATTATAAAATTTTACACATTTAACCAACTAATATTTTATATTTTTGTTAGGCCTAAGAGATTTTAAATAAAATTATTATCTACTTCATTTAGCAAGATTATTAAGAGAGTATTTGATGAAAATTAAAATTTAATTTTTTAGTAGATTGTGATAGAAGTTTTTGAAATGTGTGATTGAAAAGTTGTGGGACCCATGAAAGATGTTAATATTAATTGTTTGACTTTGACTTAGATTAAAATCAAATTTTAATCTGGTCCAAATAGGCCCTTTTAACAAGCTAGCTTGTTTTGGGATCGAAAATTTTTATTGTTTAAATGAAGGTATTAATTTATCGAAATTTTATTGTCGAAGAATTTTTTTTCTATATGTATTTTTTTTTCAAGTTCTAGATTGTAATGGTGTAATACTTCAGAAAAATTACTCCTTATTAGTTGAATTTTATCCATCCTTGATCGTGGTGAGATAAACTTTTTACTTCGAATATCTACGTGGCATAAGCAATTCCACAAGCGTACAAGAGGGGACACATGAGTGATAAAAAAATGACGTTATTATCAAACAAGTTCAAATGAACTTCACCATAATTTTTTTTTTTTTTTGGATTACGCATTATTACTGACGCCCCCACCTGTCCTACCCTAAACCTTGGTGAAAGAAGTAAATTATAGGTTATGAACTTAACCATAATTGCTTCACACATAGGGGAAGCTCTACTCTTACCTTCCTTATATACCATATGAGTGAAGATGAATCCCTAAGTTCGAAGTTTCATAATTGAACTAAAATACTTAGGACGGGTTGAACTATAAATAAATCCAAAACAAGAGAACGCGCTAGAGGTAAAAGGATATCTTAGTCTCCTCATAGCGAAGTACATAAATATATTGTTACCCACGTGCCAGTATAAGATGGGCATCACGCGGCAAAAGCTATTAGAAGGCATATGGGAAATGTGATTTAAAAATTCTTATGAAAGTAACAACTAACTCAATATGTGAGAGTCATGAGTCAAGCAACCATCTAGAATTGTAATTTGTTAAAGGCTCTCCGGTGTCGAAGCGCTGACATCCTTGAGACACCAAAAGCCTAAGAATCCTATAGGGAAATAAACAATTGTCTGTTTGATTACAAGATGAAATTTGGGTGGAAATAAAACGAATTATAGGGAATTGAATTGCCTATAACTTGTTTTTATCGAAAATTGTCGAATAATTGTGTTTGATTGGTATAATTTTTCACTTGAAAAAATTTGAAAATTTCAATCTTTTTTTATTCGTTCGACTTTGTTTTTTTATGAAAATTGTCCATTAAATAGATTTTTTTTTTATTTTTTTATTTTTACAATTGAGGATAGAATTTGCTCCAATTGTAAAAAAAAAAACACGAAAAATTGTATATCATTCGTGTGACCTTGTTTTCCATGAAAATTGGCAACTAAAGAGATAAATTTTTTTTACAATTGTGGTTAAAATTTGTTCCAATTGCCCCCCCAAAAAAAAAAAAAAAAAAAAACTTGAATTATTTTTCCCACCAGAGTGCTGGGAATTGAAATTTAAGGAAAAGTAAGAAAATGTCCAAAGATGGAAAACGAATTCTCTAGAAAAAATGACTACCAAAAAAGTCAAAATAGAAGATGGAATTTACTTTCCAACTTCCTAGAAAAATGTGTGTATCAAACGGGTCCTTACCTCAAGGATTTAGAAGAAAATGAATTTATAATAATAATAATAAATCCTAACCAAATTCTTGCTCTTGACATCTTTAGTCCTTAACTACGGCTGCCACTTTAAAATAGCTCCTCGGAGCTCCGGCAGTCGATAAAAGGATAAAAAAAATAAGTGTGACTCTGGGCAAGGAGGTGATTGAGGAACTTGATGGCTTCATTTATTATTTTTTTCCCCTACAAAACTACATATTAAAATCAATTAAAAAATTTTATATGGTTACTGAATTGTGCCATCCATTCATCCTTTTTGTCTTTTATCTTTCCTCACTAGAAAAAAAATCAATAATGATTACTTTATACTAGTCATGCTATACTACATAATGTATCACCAAATAAATTATACCCCCCTCACATGGAGGGGAGGTCCACACACAATAAAATATTCGTGGGCCCTCTTCATGTGAGAGAGTATAAGCTATTTGATACGCCATGAGATGTACAAATAGCATTTTCCACTTTATATCCCCTTTGGATACCAAATTATAAATGATTGGGGAATTTTCAAAAATATCACTGTTTTTTAAAATGCACAAAAAATTTTCATTGGCACATGATTTGATAAAAAATATCACTTTTTTGGTGTGAATGATCCATATTACCCTTAAACTCACAATTCTAAGAGCATTTAATGCTCATTAAGACTGACTTTCATTATCAATAATGTTTGATGTGATGATTGAATTTTTATATTATAAATATTAGATATTTGTATATTATATTGTTAAATATGAATTTTGTTAATACAAAAACTCTCCAAAGAAATTTTATGTGAACTCCTCTAATATCTTCCTTCCTCATTAACAAATTCTAACTTTCCCTAGATCTTCTTCATTCATTGATCAAGTTATTGGAGTCTCCATTCATTTTGAGATGTTAGTTCATAAAAAATGTTTACATTTTTTTATAGCTTACTATTTATTAAATGTTAAATACAATATGATCACATTTTTTTGAAATTTTTTAAACTACTATTGATGATGAGTGCTTGATATTTGAAATATTTTTTAAAAAGAAAATTTTAACAATATCATTTTGGCAAATGTGAAGAATTACATAATGAACCATAATTAATGAATTACACTGAGTTATTAATTTTTGGTATGATATTGCAGTTGAGAATTAATTATGACCATTAATATTTTTAACACATTCTTCTAAGGTACTGGACATTGTGGCATGTTTTCATGCTTTTCGACGATCGAAAAATGTGTCATTTTTTTCGACAAGTTCCGACAGTTGAAATGTCGAACTAGACATTTCGAAAACGTCGAGGACGACATTTGAAATGTCGAAATCCGACATTTTGAAACTATCAGAATAGTCAAATCATTTTAATGTTATATTTTTATTGAAATAGTCAAATCACTTTAATGTGACATTTTTATGGAAATAGTCAAACTATCGGATTTGTACAATATTTCATCTAGTCAAATAACCTTTATTGAAGCAGTTAAATCACTTTTATTGAAATACATGAAAGATATTTAAATTTAGAGAGATGTTCGTACAATATCATTTGCAAAGAGGGCACACAGGCCCCCTCACTGTAGAGGGAGGCCAAATATTTTTTAAATATGTGGGCCCCCCTCTATAATGAGGGGGCTTGTGCGCTTCCTGTACAATGTTTCTGTACAATGAGCATTTCTCTTAAATTTATGAAAAGGGGCAAAAATGTCAAAATGACATTATTGTAAACACTTCAAAAAAGTGACATTTTGTAAATGCAAAAAAAAAAAAAAAAAAAAAAAAAAAAGTGTCATCCAGTGCAATTTCCTCTAAATGATTTATAATTTCAATCAAAACTAAAACATTACATTCAATCATACATCTATAACTACTATTTATTATTATTCATATATTTTATGGAACTTATTACTATTCGTATTTTCAAATTATTGGTAAATTCGAAAGAACGAGATTTAGTTTTTATGACTAAATTTTTTACGGTCGTACTAATGTAATTGGTTTGGTCCAATCATGTAGTTGGCTTACATCTTTTATTATACATAGGACTCCAGTCCAATCATGTAGTTGGCTTACATCTTTTATTATACATAGGATTCTGTTCGACATAACTTTTTAAAAGTGAAATAATTTTTTGAGATCTAAAAGTTATTTTCGAACTCATTTGACTAATTTTATGAAAGTGATTCTTCTAGTTAAATTTTTTTTTAAATTTGATAAAATGTGATTTCCTCCAAACACACTTTTAGAATAGGAAACTCTTTAAAAAATTAGTTTTCAAACAAAAATTAAGATAATTTCTTGCAAATACTCTTATACGGGAAGTAAAAACAAAAATCATATCAAAGTGACCCTTGGACTAACATCTAATGAGTGGTTTGATTGTATTCTTGTGTAATGACTATGAAAGACTCTGCAGGTAGTTATAAAAAAATTGAACTATTTTTCAAGTACATTTCTCCCTTACATTATTTTTGACACTCCACTCACATGCGTGGAGTCATCGATTATTTTAATCATGGATCCCACCTTTTGTATGTGAGAAAAATGTCAAACTTCATGTCAAAAACAATGTACTTGAAGTATAATTCAAAAAAATTCCATGTGCACAACATAATTCGTAATATTTCATACATATATAGCAAAATACCGATACTTGAGGAATGAACAAACTCCTCATAGTTTCAAGCCCCTTGGACGGCTCAATAGCACGAGAAAAACCAAAGAACTCTAAAACAAACACACAATCACTCCAAAAACAAGAATTTTTGGATAACTTACAAGAAAAAAATAATCTGGAGACTAACTGATACCAAATTACTAAAAATAGTAATAATCCTACTAGCTGCAAAATTTATGGGCATGCTATATTCATGGTTGCTGCTGCTGCCCCATTCATCAGGAGTGCTTCGTCCATCAACGTGAAAGCTTCGTTGCAAACCTCAAACTCGAAGTCAAAATCAAAATCCGGTAATGCAATAGGCTGATCACTGTCCTCGAACCCACCAAATAGAAGGTCGTCACAACCATTGATAAAGTCGTCCATTGGGAGCATGAAATCATCATTTGTAGGGATGGAATCCAGTACCAAATCCAAGTCCATTCCCTCTGCAATTTGTGCCAAGGATAAGATTTCCTCCTCGACTGGTCCCGAATCAGCCACTTTCTGCTCAACTTCAGCCTCCAAGAAAATTTCATTGGCCATCTTGTCATCACTTTTGCCATTGATTCCCAAAGATGAGGTCAAAGAATCCAATTCGAGCAATGAAGATGGAGATGTATGTGAAGTGAGTGAGATTACACTTCCATTAGATTCCTCAGAGAGGCTCGAACCAGCATTGTTATTATTCTGTTTCTGATCAGCCTTGGAATCCACCACAGATAATTCAGTATTTTTATCAGAATCATTTGAACTTTTCCCAATTGAGTTGATTCTGTTATCCAGAGTCTGGAATTCAAGCCGCTTCTTTTCATAAGCCCGAGATGCCTCTTCAGCAGTATTGAAAGTACCTAACCAGACCCTTCTGCCTTTAAACGGATCCCTTATTTCTGCAGCCCATTTGCCCCATTTTCGCTGTCGAACACCTCTGTATTTCTCTAAATTGGGACGCGCCTGGGACATACTTTCAACTTTGGCTAAAACCCTCTTCTTCCGGTTTTTCTCACCATTGTTGCTATCCTGAACTGAACTCACTGTTTCAGGGGTTTTAGGCAAGCAATACGAGTCCTTCATTGGAAAGTAAATTTCCTGAATAATTTTTTTATCTTTCTTCTTGTTGATTCCTTCATCATCAGATGAATCGGTAGCATCAGGGTCGTTACAGATTATCCGTAGTTTCCTCATTCGTTTGGTGGGTTCTGCTATGTTTCCTGGTTTTTTGCTTAAAGTTCCTTTATTTTCTAATGGTGACATTTTTTCTACCCTTTAATCACCCCAAAACCCCTCAAAAAAAATATATAAATTTCCAAAGAAAATTAAAGAAAAATCAGAGAAAAAATGAAAAATTTCGAGAAAATCCAAGATTTAAGGAGTATTAATTTAGAGGACCTCTCAAGAGCAAGAACAGATTTAGTCTCTTTATGTGAAATCCCCCAAAACTCTCTTCTTCAGAACAAGTCCTGCAAAACAGAACCCACAAAAATAGCAAAAAAATTCAGATCCACTATTAAAACCTCCAAAATTCACAAAAATACATCATAAGAAAATATAAACAGAACATAATATGACATCTACCCGAAAAAAAAAACCCACAAAAGGGTTTAAGGAAGAAATGTGCAAACAAAAAAAAAAATCAAACTCCATAAAAATAGCACAAAAATATATCAGATCAACCTTCAAATCCTAAAACCAGACCAAAAAAAAAGTCAAAAATACAAATATAAGCACACAGAAATCCTTTGACATATACATAGAAAAAACCCACAAGGGTTTAAGGAAGAAGTTTCACCTTTTGGGCCTCAAACACATCGAAAAAAAGGGAGAAAAAATGGCGGTTCTCTTCTGGAGTGCACAGAAGATGGATTGTTGCATGCAGAGAATAGTCGAAAAAGAAGAAACAGCGAAATAGAGCTTCAATGAAGACCCAAATACAACATCCAAATCAGAACTTCTCGACATAAAATCACTTAAACACCAAACCCTTTTTCTCAAACAAAAGCCCCTTTCTTCTTCTCAACATTTGATAACGAAAAACAGAGAGAGAAAATCGAATCAAAATACACCTATAATATAGATATGTGCGTGTATAGAAGATGTATAGAAAATTAAAAATCAATGGCTATTATTTTTCTATTGTATTTGAGTAATTTGACTGACTAACAAAAATAAACCCAGCCACGCCTCTTCTTAAAGAGAAATGCAGTTTCTGCACATATAGTAGGACACTACTACAGAGGATGTATTTAATTGAGATTTTTAAAAATTTTGGTAAATTTTTTTTAAGTGATGATTTTCGTGAATTTCGTGGATTTTTCATAAATTTGCATAGAATTAGTGGAAATGTTTCGTAAACTTATGTAGACTTTAATTTTAAAACTTTTATAAATTTTTCTAGAATTCAAAATATTTTTTAAAGACTTTCATTTGAAGTAGAATTCACGTGGATCCAGTGTAATAATGTGAAATTATCACATATGAGATTGTAATTTCCACAATTTTCCTTCTACTTCCCCTCCTCATATAATTAAAAAATATTTTAAAAAAAATAAAAATTTAAGATCTTAATTAAATAAATAATAATCAAAAGTGTATATATATATGATAAAAAATAAATTTAATATTCAATATTATTAATATAATATACTTTTAAAAATAAATAAAAATCAATATATTTACATTTAATTATAAATTTATCATATAAAAATTTATAATTTAATAAAAAAATAGATATTTTTCACAAAAAAAAAATGAATGTAAAAAAGTTAAAAGAATTCAATTTATTTTTTTTTCCATAGAAAATGGAGGTAAACGATAAGAAAAAGAACGAGAGAATCAATAGAAAAAATTAATTTTGATCATACATCTAATGTTCTTAGAAGGAAAAAGAAAAGAAATAGTGATTTTTTTTTTTATTTGTAAAAGTCTCCCAAAATCTCGTGATTAATGAGAGACAATTTTTGAAATTTTATATGAGTACTTTATACTTAAAAGTTAGTACTCAAGAGACTTTTATAAAAATTTCCAGAAGCCATTAAAATTTGAATACTTCAAAACTTATAAAGACTTTTAAAAAATTTTAATTGAATACATCGAGATTTTTAGAGACTTTTTAAAAGTCTATAAAAGTCTCAATTGAATACACCATAACTTTTAGAGAGTCTCTAAAAGTCTACATTAATACACCTAAACTTTTTAAATCCCAAAAAATATTAAAAGTCTCAATTGAATACACTTCCCTTAGTGGGATGTATTCAATTGAAATTTTTTGATACTTTGATGGATTTTTTTAAATGATGATTTCTGTAGATTTTGTGGATTTTTCATATATTTGCATAGAATTAATGAAAATCTTTCGTAAATTTTTATAGACTTTTATTTTAAAATTTTTATAGACAGAAGTACAATTCAAATGTTTTTTTAAAGACTTCATTTAAAATAAAACTTCACGTGGATCTAGTGCAATATGAAATTCTCACATATGATATTGTAGTTTCCACAATTTTCCTTCAACTTCTCTTCCTCATATAATTAAAAATGCATTTAAAAACAATAAAAATTTAAAACATTAAATAAATAAATAATAATCAAAATTATACGTGTGTATATATATATATATGATAAAAAATAAATTTAATATTCAATATTATTAATATAAATATAATTTTAAAAATTATAAATTAATATATTTAAATTTGATTATAAATTTGTCATATAAAATTTTATAATTTAATAAAAAAATAGATATTTTTCATGAAAAAATGCATGAAAAAAGTTACAAGAATCTACAATAGAAGATGGGGATCACATTGTGAAATTATTTTATTCACGCGAGACTCGCATATTATGTAAGTGTGAGTAAAAGATTTTGTACATATAAATTAATATAGAAAGTCACAAAAGACAACATCTGACTGGCCTGGCCTTGATCTTAAAGTAAATCTCAAGATAAGAAAAAAAAAAAAAAAACAATATAAAATTACTTATAAAATATCATGCTTTACATCGAAACATAAAACAAATAAGTAATTTAATAATAATAAGACTGTTATGTTTTCAATGCGGTTCTTTCCCTTTTTTTCTTGGAGTCCTTTTCTCATTTTGCAAATGACAATCAAAAGTTACTATAGTTGTTTACTTGAGTTTCCAATCAAAGCAATAATGCTTCTCTTTCTGACCTTGAAGTAAAAAAGATGTGTTCGAATCTACATTCAAGCCTGAATGAAGAAGAAGTAGAGCTGAGAACTTACTTTGAATAGGTAAATAATAACTTCTCATAAAACTGTTCAAACCTTTATTGATTGAATGATGATTCCTGAAGAAAATAGGGAGGGAAATCAAGCAAGACTCTGTTAGTGACAACGAGCAAGAGGGAATGGGGATATTAAGAAAAACAACATGGAATTGCAAGGAGTGTAGATATAATGTACGTATAGTTAATGCAGGATTTTTAAGTAAATAGTGTATATACAGGAAATAAATTATGTTTTTTTTGGGATTACTCTTCATTACTAGCACCCTCACCTGGCCTATCCTGGACCTTGGTGAATGAGGTAAATCGCAGGTTATGCCTCTAATAGTACTGGGTGGAAGACTGCTTGTACACTTGCATTTACCCAAGAGCCAAATCCATATTTCAAGATTCGAACTCTTGACGCGACAGCCTCAAGTAAAGCTTGATTTCTCCACCTTCCCCTTTTACTACTTGAAGATGTGCCCTGGGGGCGGAAATAAATGTATGTTGAGTCGATGACAAGCTGACAATGACCATTTGTGTTAGACATACAATTTTGTATGTTGTATGAACATACAATTTTGTATGTCATGCTACTTCTCCCACTTTTTGTTGAATGTGTATCTATTAATGAATCTTAATAATTAATCGCATATTCAGACTATAAGATAAAAGTATAATAGGGTGAAAGAAATAAATGTATATTGAGCAGAAGATGAATTGGCAATGACTATTCATCTTGAATGATCTTATCATTGCTAGTTTCTAAGTGACTTTTTGTCGATTATGTATTTATAAATAAATCTTAATTACTAAAACAGTATTAAAGTTACTAGTGTATATAATTCGGAATAAGAAATAATTGTATGTTAAGTACTCATTAATAAATCTTAATTATTAATCTCGTATTTTGGACGACTGGATAAGAGTGTAATTGAGTAATAGAATTAAATGTATATTGCACCAAAGATGAATTGGCAATGGCCGTTAACCTTCAATGACTTTAACATTGCTTGTTCCTAGGTGTCTTTTTGTCGATTCCGTATCCATAAATTAATCTTTAATTACTAAAGCCGTATTAAAGTTAATAGTGTGAATATTTTGGGAGAAAGAAATAAATGTATCTCGAGTTAGGCATGTGTCTTTGGCAATCACCATTCATGTTTTACGACCGTACCTTTTTATGTGGCGGCCCTTGGTTGTATCTGTTGAGATATTGATTCAAAGGTGCCAAAGTAAAAAGGACTCCAATGGTAAATAGGAGACAAAAGATAGTAATTAATAAAGATATCTTATGGTATGCTGCTACATTGCTACGAGCCTGTTTCATGATTGTAGTAGTAAAATTGAAGTTGAGAAGGATTCAATTGGAAGAAGTCAAGTCTTCATCCCCTAATTCATCAGAATTTGGACTATGTTTTGAAGTCCATTTACGTACCATTTTTTGTTTTATTTAAATATGAGGGTATATTTATTATTTTACATTTTTTTTAATCAAGAAATTGGATGGAATGATATTTTTCGCAATGAAATGTGAAAATGTCAAAAAATGATAGGTATGGACATTTTGTGCAATAACATTGAAAGTTAATGTAATTTTGTGCTAATTACCATATTTAAAATGACAAAAGGATAAAAGCTAAAGGCATTATTTGATCGAGCTCAAGGGGTATCTGTTTAATCGACGTGAACTTTAGGTAAAGTTTATCTTACTCACTCAAAAATATATAAACCAATGTAAGTGACATAGACGTTGGCCACGGCTACGCAGAAAGAGGTGAGTGGATCTAGCGGCGAATCCAGCATAAAAGTTCAGGTTGTTCAGCTAGAGCGGAAGTTGACTTTGACCGTTGACTGTTGACCGTCGACAATCACTCGATCCGACCGGTCGTTTATGAAAATTCGATTAAATAATATAAAAAATTATTGAATATATATGTAAATGCACTAAACGTAAAAATTATATACATATGAAAATATAGTTCAATACAACCCAAGTCCCAAAATACTAAAAAAAATACAATACAACGTTACTCTGTAATTATAAGTTTAGACAATTGAATTCTACGAGATCTCATATTTTGAAAACGTTGCAATATTACCTCATTCTCAAGCTTTACAAAAAGATCTTTCTCCACGTACACCATCAAACTGTCATTCAACAATTCATCTCCCATTTTGTTGCACAAGTCACTCTTGATTAGATTCATAGCAGAGAATACCCTTTCAACACTTGCAGTTGCCACAGGTAATATCAAAACCAATGTAATCAGCCTATAGACCAAGGGAAAATAACAAGCACTTTTAGTTTCAACCAACTTTTGAGCTATACAAGATATGCTTTTGAGGTTGAAGAAAGTTTCGTCCATTCTCACAAGCATAAGAAACTTGTCAAGTTGAGGTTCAAGTAATAAAATGTCTTCAGCATTGAAATCCAAAGGATAGAACTCAGCAAGGCGTACCAATTTACAAATATCAAAAGCTGCAAATGAATCACTTGGATTTAAACACGACATGCAAATCAAAAGCTCAGTAGATGTTTCTGGAAAACGATCATTCAACTCTTGCAAGATTGAATCTATCACGTGACAATACAAATCAACATAAAAGCGATGATAATAACTCACCTGCTGAGCTGCACGCCTAGGTCGACCTTTCAATACTACAATATCCTCCATATTGGGTACTGAAATATGTCTATCAACACAAAATTTATTCACCTTACTGAACAAAGTATCACAACCACTGTCTCTCATGCGCTGCAATGCGTGCTTGCACAACTTCAATTGCCTCATAGTATTCTGAATATCTTGATCCTTTTTTTGTAAGGCTTGAGAAAGTTCATTTGTAATTGCAAGAATGTGAAACATAAAATGGAGACTGAACACAAACTGAAAATCTTGCATATTGTTCATATGTGTTTCGACCGATGATTTTTGCTCCAGATTTATGCCATCTTCTGATATATTCTCAAGAACATCTACGATTGCATTAAACATACTAATAAAACGAGTAATTGTCCTTAGATGTGAGCCCCATCTAGTATCACCTGGGCGTGCCAAACTCATTTCTTGAAACTGACCAGTTCCATCAGAAACTTCCCCAATATTAATCTTTGCCAGAATTTCAGAATGATAACTTGTTCGAAGAGCATCTACACGTTTGCATGATGCACCAACCAAATTTACAATAACCCCAAGCATGTTAAATAATTCACCAAGCATATTATTTGTACGTGCCACATAAACAATTGTCAACTGAAGCTGGTGAGCAAAACAATGAACATACATAGCATATGGGTTTTCTTTTAAAATTAAAGCTTTCAAGCCATTGAACTCACCTGACATATTGCTTGCTCCATCATAACCTTGACCCCTGAGACTAGATATGCTCAATCCATGTGTAGAAAATAGCGCATCAATAGCATTCTTTAGTGATTGAGCACAAGTATCAGGGATATGAGAAATACCCAACAAACGCTCCTTCACTTTCCCACGGTTGTCAACAAACCTCAAAACAACTGCCATTTGTTCTTTTATAGAATTATCCCGAGACTCATCAACCAAAATTGAAAACAAAGAATTACCCATCTCATTGATAATAGAACTTGTTGTCTCTACAGCACAACAGTTAACCAAATCCTTATGAATAGTTGGTGAAGTCATTTGGTCATTTTCAGGAGCATTACTAAATATTACGTCATTAATTTCCTTACAACGAATTGCATATCAGTTTAGTAGCTCAATTAGATTTCCTTTATTAAGAGACTCTTTCGATTCATCATGACCACGCGACGCCAATCCTTGCATCAAGAGTAATCTAGTACAATCTAGGACCGCAGTCAACCTTGTCCTATAATTTTTTTGTTGGCTGCTACTTTAGCTAGACATAACGTAGGTGATACTTTGCTTTTGATTCATCAAATTGGTACACTTTATAAGAGCTTGATTATGAGCACTATCAACGAGCCCGACATGATCTCTCAATGTATTTTTGTGCCTCCAATCCCTAAAGCCGGTATTAGTGAATATATGTCCACCCCCTTGACCCCCTCTATCAGGTTTGAACAGATAACAATGCAAACAATAAACCGCATCAGTTTCTATACTGTACTCCAACTAATGAAATTCAGAAAACCATTCTTTTCGAAAACACCGGTTATCATTTCTCATCCGTCTTCTTGGAAAGTCATGTGCATGAGGTTGACAAGGACCTTTTTTCAAGTATGCCATCCTCATATCATCTCTGATATTAGGAGCATATGACTCGATAGGGAGACGTTTTCCTGGATCAGATACAAGATCATCTATATTAAATTGCAAACGAGCCTTCTTTGTGCTATCTACCAACTCGTGTGCTGGGCTAGAAACAGTGGCGGGACTAGACGCACAACTAGAACTAGGAATACTAGCACTAGGTATAGATTTTCGTTTCGGTTGAAAAAATCGTTCCATATTTTACAAAATACCCAATTTAATTTTTACTTAGAATATCTAATTTCAAAATTACAATATCCAATTTCACAATTTCAATATCCAATTTCACAATTACAACATCCAATATATCAATTTCAATATCCAATATCCAAAATGCCCAATTTAATTTTCAATTATAATAGCTAAACAATTTCACAATTGCAAAATACCCAATTTCACAATTACAATATACAATTTATCAATTCCAATATCCAATATCACAAAAACAACAAGTAGAGAACCACTGTCTCTCACACATTCACATGGTACTCACACAATCACACATTCAGAAATCAGACCTCAGGACTACGACTACGAGTAACGAGTCACAGACTCACAATTCACAAACTGAAACACCGAATAAGGGAATAAGCACAAACACAGTCACTACTGAGTCACAGCCTCACAGGCAGACAGACTAGCACTCTCGTAGAACCCAATTTCAGTTGAAGACGCACACAATCACACAATCACAGTCAAGAATCATAGACTCGCACTCTCGCATTCTGCCTTCAGTTGAAGACGCACTGTCGCACACAATCACACAAATACACAATCACACAAACACAGTCAAGAATCAAGATCATAGACTCCCTCAGTCCCTCACTCACACAGTCAAAGACGCACACAATCACACATGCAGAGACGCAGAGTCGCAGACGCAGTCAGCCACACAAAGAAATCGAACTTACCTCCTAACTCCTAAGTCGAAGATGAAGCGATTCTGGCGATTGGCGAAGAAGAGTCGCGAACTCTGAATCCGACGCCGGTGAACTCCAACATTCCAACTCCAGTCTCCACTCTCCACCGACCACAGTCCACAGCCACACACACTCCACTCTCCACTCTCCAGATTCAGAAAATTTTGAAGAGGCAACGATTTGCACTTGCAAGTCGCAAACACAGTCGCGCCGCTCCTCTTAGGTTTGCAAGATTGAATCGCCGGTTGGGGGGGGGGGGAGAAATGAAATTGGATTGTTTCATTCATTTGGGTTGGGTACCGTTTGGGTAATGGGTATGAAATTGGGCCTGGAGCTGGGCTTATTTTAGAGCCCAATTTTTTTTTTTTTAAACTCCCAGCCCGCCCAACCATTTCCCATCGTCTTCTTCAGATAACTCGCCAGAAAACCAGACCTTCCATCTCCAATTTGCTCCAGCTCCGACAGGTCTCCAAAGAAGCCCAAAATTCCGGCGAATCCAGCTAGAGCGGTCGCTCTAGCTCGCCTATAGCTGGATCCGCCCTTGAGTGGATCGGTGGTTGCCCCGCCGTGAAGCCCCACCACCACTCTCCTTTTCCTGCCAAAATATATTTTCTAGTTGTTGGGTCGAGTTCATGTGTCATTAGTCATGACTCGCACTGCCTTTTGCGAGCATATGTTTGATGCAAAATATTTAAATTTTTGTTTATCTAAAATTAATTTTCAATCATATATTTTTATAATTATATAATTTTGTACGTCAACGTATATTTTTTTATTTTTTACTTTTTAACTACACATTTCCAAAAATATCATATTTTGCAAAATTTATTCTTAAAAATTTACATTAAACAGACTCTGAATATTTTATTATTTCCTCTTGACTATCGTATAATGGATCATATGGGCGTGTTTGTTACTTATTAATCAAGGATAATAAAATCAATAAAATAAGAACGATATTGCCGGAAAAAAAAATAGTTTGTCGAAGAACTATTGGAGTGAGCCTGTTATTGTCACATTTTCCCTCTAAAATCAATGATGAACAGTTTTACATCCCGTCCTGTTTTTAATTAACTTGGTTATTAGTTGAGGAGACAATTATTAATATGCAAAGTGGTTTTTTTTTTTTAAGGAAATAATAATTAAATTTTTAACAGTAAAAATAGATAGATTCCACCTATAAAATCAATAAATTAGGAACGACGTTACCAAAAGAATATTAAAAAAAAAATGAAAAGGTAAGAAAATGTATTTTTCCCAAGTCAATATGTTCCAGATATTGTTTTAACTTCTCATAAAGTTGATGATGAAAAGCGTTGCTTATAAAACTTTATTATTTATAAATTGAAAAATACTATCCGTCCTATATAATTAAGCCCTCATTTGATAACTGTTATTTGAATTTTTTTTTTTACACTCATTTTTAATCGTACATTTACACAATAAAATATTCTTCACGTAAATCCAAAATTTTTCTCTGATGTTTAACCACAAAATCTCCTAAAAATCACAATTCAAAATATTATTTTTTTAAAATAATGGCCATCAAACAAGGGATAAAATGCTTAATATTTTAATTGATACCTTGAATTGCTCAAGATAATACATGTAAAATAAAATAAACAAACAATCAAGAGCATTAAGATTTTACATGGAAAGTCAAGATGGGAAAAAAATCATGGGTAGATAAGGAGAATTCACTAAATCAAAATCAATGATTGTTACAAGATTTGATGTTCTCAATCAAATCTAATTGTTTTCTAATGTTATGAAGAACCGACAAGTCTTGGAGTATATATACAACCGTAATGATAGAGTTTTAGATGAAATGGGCATAAAAAAATTCGTCAAAATCGCAAGCAAGCCTAAATAGGATAACACAGCTGCTCGAGCAGCGTTCCTTGAGTGCAGTGAGTGGCAACACTGGTGCTCGAGGACCAGACTCGCGAGCAGGGAGCAACAATTTCCCTATTTTGAGCGCTCAAGTGGGAGATGAGTGTTCAGCAAGCCAAAATGTGGCAACTTTTCTCACCTTTGTCCATATTTAGACTTCTTTAAGGCCTCTTCATCCAAACCACCAATACTTGAAGGAATTTGGGTCATACTTTAACAAATCTTTTCCTTGACACAAATTTCAATATAAGGAATTATTCTTCACTCCTCAACAAACAATTCTTCACCTTTTTTACACAAGTCCCTAAGGGCCGATTCAAGAACAAATACCGATCAAGTCCATGCAATGCTCAAACTTGGCACCAGGGAGTGCCTTTCTCAACATATCAATGAGATTCTACATGGTATCAACCTCGCTTATTACAATATCACCATAAAGAATCATATCATGCACAAAATGATGCCTCACATCAATGTGCTTTGTCTTCTCATAAAACGTATGACTTTTATCAGAAAAATAGCACTTTGACTATCATAATATATTATAGACATTTGCAAGTTTTCACTGATTTTACTAAACAATATCCTCAACCAAGTAGCTCCTTTACAAGCCTCTGTAATAATCATGTACTATGCCTCTATAGTAGACAATGTCATTGTATTCTATAAAGTAGCTTTCCAACTAATATCACAATTACTAATGGTAAACACACCCTATAAGAGATCTTCTTTTGTCAAGATCTCTACAAAATCTAAATAAACATACCTAAGCATTTGTTGAGCTACGCAGGTATCTGAAAATTCATTGTACTATTTCCCAAAGTTCTTTTCTAGGATTTGTCATGTATTTGTTAATTGCACTAACTGCATGTGCTAAATCTGACATGTACAAACCATAGCATACATGAGTGATCCATCTGCACTTGAATAAGGAACCTGTGTCATATAATCAATGTCTTCATCTAACTTGGACACAAAGTAGATGATAGTTTAAAGTGGACAATCAAATGAGTATTGATAGACTTTGCACTCAACATATTAAATATGTGAAGTACTTTCTCAATGTACCATTTTTTACTCAAGTATAATTTGTCTGGCTTCGTATCTCTTAAGATCTCCAGTCCTAGAATCTTCATTGCTACTTCCAAATCCTTCATATCAAACTCTTCACTGAGCTAGACTTTCACTTTCATTACTAATGTTATATCCTTTGTAGCTATCAACATATTATCAACATAATGCAGTAGATATATAAACAACCTTTAATCATTCTTCCTAAAGTACAAATAACTATCATAATTGTTTCTTTAAAGTCATGAGTAGTCATAAATGAGTCAAACATTTTATACTATTGTCTCGATGACTGCTTCAAACCATAAAAGGACTTCTTCGATGTACATACATAGTCTTTTGTTCACGTGACTACAAAATCATCTGGTTGTTCCATATACATGTCCTTCTTAAGTTCTCCATGCACTACAACAAAAAGGGTCTTTTGCAACATTTAAAAGGCAACATTTGTGAATTGAGTATTGTTAATGGGGTCTATCGCAACATTTTAATAAATGAATGTTGCCATTGATTAATTTAATTGAGGTTTGACAACATTTTTTAAGTGAATATTACCGAAATTGACCTTTTGCAACGTTTATTTAGTGTTGCGAAAAATAAAATTTTTCGCAATGTTTCCTACGAAAAGTTTTGGACCTAAACAAATTCACCATTTACACAAACAAACGGCCCAAATAATATTCCCCATTGACCTCTCCATCCCCAATCTCCATCCCCCACATTTCTCTTCATCCCTAAGGCATCGTTTGATTGCCTCGAAATTAGAATGGAAAAGAAAATCCAACTTTTGGCAAAACTCAGTGTTTGATTGAGAAAATTTTGTCAGGAAAACAAATTCCCCCCACCCCCACACGTACGTACACCTATTCCCTGTTTTTAGTGAAAAGATTGGGAAAGTCTTTTCCACCATTTTTTTTTTGGACAATGAAAACAAATTCTATCCCCAATGATAAAAAAAATTATCCATTTAATTGACAATTTGCATGAAAAACGAAGATAAAAAAATATCATTTTTTTTTTTTTTTTTTGGCCATCAAAACAAATTTTAATACAGATTGTAAAAAAATTTATCCCAAGAAATAACAATTTGCATGAAAAATAAAGTCAAACGGATTAGATGAAAAATTATACCAATCAAACACCATTAATTACAATTCCATCTAAAATAAATTCTAAATAATTTAATTCCCTATAATTCGTTTTCTTTCCACTCAAATTTCACCATTACAATCAAACGCACCCTAATATCATTAGTTGTTCTCAGCTACGTCGCGGGAGCAGAGGCAATCATGGTCCTCCTTCTAACCCTACCGAGCCTTGTTCAATAACACCAATAATCGTGAAAAGGCAATGGGCATCAATAACATAAATGAAAGTACACATCAGTATCTGCGGTTCAAGAGAAGTCACGACACAGGAGCCAAATACTTGAATCATCTCATCTACCTCTCGTCTCCACAGCCCTCCGCCCGAGATGGAGGCGGCGCCATTACTTGATAGGAAGCCCAACGAGTTGCAGCTCATCGGAGACGACGGGGATTACCTCCCAATAAAAGGGCTTAAACCGTGGTGGAGAGTATTCTGCATCGAGACTGCGAAACTATGAAGAGTAGGCGGGCCAATAGCCTTTCAAATTCTGTGTCAGTATGGAACTAACTCTGTAGCCGTCATGTTTGTTGGGCATATGGGAGATATTGAACTATCCGCCTTTTCTATTGCTATGTCCGTTGTCTGTACCTTCTCTTTCAGTCTCATGGTCAGTTCCTCCACCTCAATATGCAAATATATATGTTTGTATTCTTATCTTGGATTCTTGGGTGATGTATTTATAATTCTTTCTGGACAGGAAAATTATACAAAATATTTGTCTCAATTATGGTGATTTTAACTCACAGCACGAAAGAGAGAAGATTTATTAAAAGGATTGCATCTTTAGCTTAAAAAAAAAAAGATTTTGAGTGTAGTTTAGTAAGTAGTTTTAATGATACTGAAAAGAATTGATGTCTTACTCTTCTTATTTGTAGTTGTGCATTCGGGATTTTTGTTCAGAATTTTAAATGGGGTTGCAACTTGCAACGGGAGATAGGGAGTGGGTGAAAAAGCCCTTTACAGATAGGGGTGTATGGAGCTCGATATTAGAGAGAGCAGAGAATTCGAGGCCTCTTGAGGTTAGGTTTAACGAACCAGCAAATCACTGGACTGATGCTTTCCCTATCGGCAATGGCCGCCTTGGCGCTATGGTTTGGGGGTTTGGGGGGGGGGGGGGTGTGTGGCCAATGAAACTCTCAATCTCAATGGTAAATTCACTTATTGATATACCATTGCATAAAGTGTATGTTTAGTACTGGTATTAGATGGTATTTCTTTACTTCCTTTATATTGTTGAGTACGAGTACTTTTTAATTTATATTACCAAATCTGCCAAAAATGTTCTTAGAGAAAAGATGGGATTCGTTTAGGATAAAGCTATGTGTACAGCTCATGGTGTACACAATAACTTATATCCCTCTGGCCACGAATATTTTATTATGTATGAGTCCCCTCCATGTGAGAAGGGTGTAAGCTATTGTGTACACATAGCATAGCCCGTTTATAAAACAACATAATTTAAAGTATTGATTCTAGTTAATAATGCCTAAACCATAAACTGTTGGATTATATTGTCAAAACAAGATTAGGTCACATAAATCCAGGCAAAAGCATCAAAACACTATCAAATGTTATCAGCTTTCACCTTGCACACTTCCAGGAGGAAGTTTTCTTTACACAGACCGACTAAATATTTTTTCATTCATTTTCTTTTTATTGGTCAAGACTAACTATTGTTCAAGAATGCAATTTTGAGACATTGCAACCCAAAATTTTCTCTTTACAAATTTAGAGGGCGTCTTCGATTTATAAACAGACTGATTAGTTTTTTGCATTGACCATTTCAAAGTGAAGTTTTCATGGAGTTCAGTCTTAATAGACATAAAGCCCTAATATGCGTAAAGATAAAACAATCCACATCCATCCGAAATTCTGAAACTAATATACCTAGTAGGAAAGTAACCAAGAAGCTTACATTAGATGGTTCCCTTGACAAGTTGAGCGCTGCTATGGTAGCTGCGGCATATTGTTCTTCATCAACAAGTTTCTTAACCTCAGATATTATGGGGGAACACCAGGGTTAGTATAATTACCAGGAGTTCCAGTCCAAAGTGTGTCCTCTGTTCCAAAGAGAAAAGGAGAAGCCTTAACTGAGATTATTCAAACCTTTGCCCTATACAAATCTTAGTTCAGTTGCAAACTTCAGCAACCAATTTTGCATCCCAATGAAATCTTGAAATTTGAGTACAAATTATTATACTCATGTCTGGTTAATATGAAAACAAGATGCAAGAACAATTACAAAATCTTGAAATTCTGTTCTCTATTGGAACCTCTAGCTCTTTAAAATTCTCTATTCTAATCGAAGAAATTACACAATCCAAAACTAATCACAAGAAATTCTCTATATTTTCATAATATAGCTGGCTTTATTGAATGAGAAACAAAAATCAGCCAGTAACACGAACAATTCTAATAAAAGAAATTACACAATCCGAAACTACAATGCTACCTGACTGACCACCAAGAATGCAGGTAAAGCAGGAATCATAAAAACTTGCAATTTTTTGCAGAATCTATAATCCGTAGGCCTTAAAATAAACCAATGGGCTATGCTATGTGTACACAATAGCTTACACCCTTCTCACATGGAGGGGGGCACACACATAATAAAATATTCGTGGACCCTCTTCATGTGAGAGGGGTGTAAGCTATCGTGTACACCATGAAGTGTACGCATAGCTTTATCCTTTATAATTCTGTTTATTTAATATTAAATCAAAATGAAATAGGACACTAAACACGTTTAATTAGCCACAAGATGTGATTAAATGACTTGGACTACATTCTTGATTCTATTTTGAACTTCTTTGATAATTAAAATGAGAGGGAATATGCTGTATTTCAGTAATTGCTTCATAAATAAAATAGACGAAAATATGTTGCTTCATATAATCTGTCTATGTTTTCTTGTTTTCATTTTTGTAATTGTTTATTTTTTTTGTGTTGTGTCTTAGCTGCTTAACACACTCCTCTTTGGTGAAGCTTATAGCAATGATGGTGGTAGATGCCGATCAAGTCATTCAAATCGAAAAATGCATGAAGAAAGACAGGATTGAGTATGCCATTAGAGTATTATCCAGAAGTTTGGTGCTGAAAGTGTGGCAATAACTCTTCATTCCTAAGCTGTATGAAAATTTTATTCCCAATTTTGTTTCATTTTGAATCTCATTTTTATTTAGGTAGTGTTGTATCACATTCTAATATTCAAGTGTGGATTTAAAAATTTATAATGAAATTATCAATTTTTATGAAATACCAAAATTTGTTCAGACTCAGTCATTTCAATTTTGTGAGTCAATTTATATATATTGTTGTATAATAAATAAAAAAAAAAAAAAAAAAAAGAGGATGGATACGACAACGTTTTAAAAACGTTGCAAAAAACCACCTTTTGGCAACGTTTTAAAAACGTTGCAAATAAAACGTTGTAAAAAGTCCTCAACTCTACGGTAACACTGAGATTTGCAACATATGAAAAAACGTTGCAAAATCCTTTCAACAACGTTTTTTGAACGTTGCAAAATGTTTTTTTTTCTTGTAGTGTTGCAAGCTGCTGTCTTCACATCCAACTGCTCAAACTTAAAATCTTGATTAGCTACAATACCAAGCAATGCTCCAATTGAGCTATGCTTTACAACTTGAGAAAACACATCTGTGAAGTCTATACCTGGAATCTGACTATAACCTTTAGCAACTAATCTTTCCTTATACTCGGCATCTTCAACTCTTGATATACATTCCTTCCTTTTCAACACCCATTTACAATAAGCAACATTCTTCCCATTGGATAATTTCACTAAGTCCTATGTGCTATTTTTATGAAGTGATTTCATCTCCTCTTGCATAGTAATTATCCATCTGCCAGAATCATTTCAACTCACTACTTCTATGTATGCACCAAGCTCTTAATTGGAATCAATATTTTCATTGACATTCCATTATGTGGAGGTTTAATCATCTTTCTCAGTCTCTCTTTAGTGATAAAATATTGCAATACCGTTGATGGTGGAGGCAAATTGATACCCTCATTCTTTTCTAAACTAGGTTGAGCTGAAGACTCTAGTTTAGATACCAAATCAATCTTAAACTCCATCTGAGTGCTTTGTTTCCGTTGAATTGTTTCACGAGAATCTTTGAGAGGTAAATTATGAACTATTGCATGTTCGTCAAATACTATATCTTTACTAATCACCACCTTATTTGTTTCTTGACACCAAAGCTTATATCCCTTAACACCGAATTTATAACCAAAAAAGATGCTCTTTTAGGCCTTGACTCCAATTTTCCACTATCCACATGAGCATACGCAAGGCATCCAAATATTTTCAAATATGATTAATTAAAGGGGAATGACAGACTATATTTCCTTTGGAGTCTGTTTCTCAATAACAATCAAGGATGGACAGTTGATAATGCAACAAGCCATAGAGCAGTTTCGACCAAAAATTTCTTAGACAATCCAGAAATTGAAAGCATACACCGGACATTCTCCATGAATGTCCTAGTCGTCCCTTTTGCCACACTAATATATTGTGGAGTACCACATACTATCAAGTGCTTCAGAATCCCTTCTGACTTATAGAAACTATTGAATTCATTCGAACAAAACTCCAAACCATTATCTGTGCGGAGATGTTTTACCTGCTTTCCAGTCTACTTCTCAATCATTGTCTTCCATTCCTTGAAGGTATCAAACACATCACTTGTTTCAAGAAGAAAATCAAACATTTATGGAGAAATTATTTATTATTGTCAATAAGTAATAGACACCTTCTCTAGAAGGCACCCTCATCGGTCTCCAAAGATCCGAATGAATATAATCAAGTGTTCCATTCCTATTGTGACACCCTTTTATAAACCTAACCCTTTTTTGTTTTCCAAAAACACAATGTTCACAGAACTTTAATTTGCTAGTACTTTGCCCCATCAAGAAGTCCCCATCTGCTCCCATCCCATACTTACTCATATACCCAGCCGCATATGCCAAATTTATTAACATCTTCATCTGACAAAGAAGAAATGGCGACAATTGCATCCTCTATAATTATAGATCCCTGAAACACATATAATAGGGTTGAGCTTGTTTGTCCTTTTATCACAACAAGAGCACCTTTGTTGACTTTCAAAACTCTTCATTTACTATTATACTTGTACCCATTAGCATAAAAAGTACTCAAGAATATGAGATTTCTTTTTAGATTTGGAACCATGTCCACATTTGTAAATGTCCCGATATCATTGTCAAACATTTTAATCCTTACTGATCTGGCTATTTTACAAGGCGAGTTGTTTTCTATAATTGCCGTACCTCTTGAAATTTCTTCATATATTGTAAACAAGTCCCTATTGGGACACATATGGAATGTACAAGCTGAATCAAGAAACCAATCCTTACAAGATTTGGAATCACTATCAGAAATCACTAGAAATTCTAATTCGCTTTGACTATCTCCTTAAATACTGGCTTTTCCAATATCCTGAGGCTGCTTTCCCTTTTATTTAGTTGCATCCATCCTTAAGTTCTTCAATTTGTAACAATCAGTTCTAATGTGTCCCTTTCTTTTGTAAAACTAATTATCTTTTCTTTATGTCTTGACTTCGATTTTCCCTCATATTACTACCAAGATTCCTATCTTGATTCTTCCCATAAACAACTAGTCCTTCTGTTTGATCCTCAGATCCAACCACAAGATGCTTCATCTTCTCATTTGACAGTAAAACAGA
Organism: Osmanthus fragrans; assembly: GCA_019395295.1. Lineage (NCBI taxonomy): Eukaryota > Viridiplantae > Streptophyta > Magnoliopsida > Lamiales > Oleaceae > Osmanthus > Osmanthus fragrans. The sequence goes on from CM033345.1 coordinate 25,350,088, forward strand.
TAGACCTCATCAATTGTGGGAGTATCACGATTATATAGAATAATATCTCTAAAAGTCATATATCAAGATGACAAAGAACACATCAAATTCAAACCTACACCTTCCTTATCATATTTAACCCCCATGGTCTCGAGATTAGCTACAATTTCTTTAAAAACTATTAAGTGATCCTCAATAGATGTACCTTATGACATGCGGTGAGATTACAAGCGCTGTTTCAAGTGTAACTTACTGGTCAAACTCTCGGTTATACAAAGGTACTCTAATTTCAACCACAACGCAGCGACACTTTTCTCCTTAAGAACATCTTGAAGAATATTATTTGAAAGATGGAAATGAATTTGAGACATGGCTTTACGATCCCTCAACTAATTTTTTTTTCTTGCTTCCAAATAGAAGGCATTTTATCAAACCCTATCATGGTATAATCTTAATTCATCTGCGCAAACAGGGGTAGCATCTTCACCGGTCATAGCAAAAATCTCGTGTTGCGATCCAAAAGTGAAATATCATATTTCATCATTGCCACGCGAAAAATCAACCTTATTCTGATTCCAGTTTGTCTTGAATTGCGCAAGATAATATGTGCAAGATGAAATAAACAAACAATCAAGAACACCAGGATTTTACGTGAAAACTTAAGTTGAGAAAAATTATGGACAGAAGAGGAGAATTCACCAAATCAAAATTAATGATTTTTACAAGATTTGATGTTCTCAACCAAATCTAATTGTTTTCTAATGCTATGAAGAGCAAACAAGTTGTGGAGTATATATAGTTTTTTTTTGATAGAATGGGCATCTCAAAATTTGTCAAAATCGCAAATAGGCCTGAGCACAATCGGTTGAGCGGCATTCTTCGTACGCAACGAGTGGCAGACTCACTATTCTAAGCGCTTGAGAGGAAATGAGCACTCAGTGAAAATGGATAAATCATAATTCAGTCCTTTGTTGCGTATCAAGTTATTATTTTCTTATTATTATTGTTGGTAAAATTGTAATTAAAGGCATCTTATGGTATTAAACAAATCGACATTTGTATAAGCTAAATCTGTTCAATTCCCCACTTGAATGCACAACATCTGTGTTTGTAGTTGTAGAATTTCGTGAAAGTAAAGTGTTATATGTGTTGTAGGATTTTTTAAGTTGTCATAATCATTCTTGTTGATCTTATCTGCGAAAACTTCTCTTTCATCACATAATTTGTATATACCAAATCTAGTGTACATTTTACATCAAGTGAGTAAAAAATGTGTGTGCTTATTGAATTGATCAACACTCGTATTCATGTAAAACTTTTGAATAGTACTATTACTAAGGTATCTCATAATTAGATGTGAGTCATCACCTCTTTTGTGTAACTTTTAGTAAGCTCAACCTTGTCACTTATTGAGTTTGACATGAATTTAAGCTCATAAACTTTAACTGAAATGAGCCTATGTGATTGAGATACACATTTTTCTTAGCTAACAACAACCAACAAAGTATTGATCTCAAACAAAAGTTAAATATATTTTTGCAGCAATATCGCCTTTCGAACTAATAGATCCTCAATAATATGAGTTGTAGTCTAACTTATATCAATCACTGAACTCCATCAAATTTCGAACTAATGGATCCTTAGTAATATGAGTTGTAGTCTAACTTTTATCAACCATTGAACTCCACCGAATGATTAAGCCCCTATTTGACAACCGCTATTTCAAAAACTTCTAAATTTTCATACTCATTTTCAAATACAATTTTATACAATAAAATATTTTGCACATAAACCCAATACTTTTACTTACTATTTAACCACACATTCTCCAAAAAATCACTATTCAAAACTCTATTTTCTAAAAAATAATGATCATCAAACATGTTCTAAATGTTGTATTGATTGTAAGCTTTGTCTTCTTTTCATTGACAACAAGATTATATATTTTTTAAACAAATTAAACAAAATTAATTTTTGCGTGCTGATTTACGAATCTTAATTTTCATATTAGTCAATGAACAATAAATAATTGTGCCATACCTGATGGACCTCAAGTGTCTGAAGTGGTTGCTGTTGATTTTGAAGTGCCTTGTGATAGCTATATTCTTACAATATGGAGCCATTTAAGTTATAATTGATGTGAGTTCTTCTATAGTGGTGGCTAGGGTGTGACATTGTGATGTAATGGAACTTGACAGAGAGATGTTGGCATGAGGACACCCATCAATCAACTAAAGAGGATCTTTCTTGCTAATTAATACTTATGCTTAATATCTTGGTGAAGGTAATTGTAATCTTGGTAATTCTCTCTCTGCAATACAAACCTAACTCTTTTTCTCCTAATTTAGTGTCACTCCAACACAAAAAAACATTTTCCATTGTCATTTTTTACTAACTTGAGCATCGGAGCACGTAAAATAATAGCATCTCTGCCCTTTGTGTTTGGAGAGCTCTAATCTTGTGTATCTAATGCATTCCAAGTATGAAGGTAACATATGCTTGGAAGAGAGTGGATGCAGGATCTGTTGACATTCTAAACAACTTCGAAGTTCAATAAATTGGCATCATCTGTGAAATATCATATTTTAACCACTAGATAATCCCAAGTAGAAAGCTTTCATATTATGAAAAAGATTATTGATACTTCCCATTAAGAAACTATTGTCCTTGAAGAAATGATGAGTACACGTGAAGGTAATATCAACCATAGAAGGGCTACAAGTTAAGATGCACGAAATGATAAGGATGGAGAAGAACCCCTTGCACAGTAGTAATGTAATGAGGCCCACATGGAGGCATGGTATGAAGACATCTGGCAGGTCAACCCAAGAAGAACAAGATCTGCTTGTGGCTGAAGTGCCTATTCTAATTGTCGAGGTCCTCCTACACCAAGTCAAAGTGCCTTCACCTGATTGCCCAATTATTCCATATCTAAAGTCCGACTTCATTAAGGCAAGGTGCTCATCACAGACAAATTAGATTGGTATCTCTGAGAATGATTGATGTGATGTCTACATTAATTAATGTCGGTTTAGAAATGTAGGGCGGCAGACCCATTGTCATTATAATTAATATATTGAATGAGTGATTTGAAGCTTTGAAGAACTAGATGGAACCACGTGGATATGATCCAACGGCAGGCCTCCTGGGTTTGATGTCTATAAATAATAAATCTTGTAATTTTGTTATGGATGCAAAGATATACATTGAAAAAGGCTTATGCTTAAGATTCGTTTCTCTCTTGAATAAAAAATAGAGAGTTTTTCAAGATCCAAAAAGAGTATATAAATTTACAGTTTTTTGTCGGCATCAAAGCTTGTCGCTCGTGAGCTATAGAATACTATCTTGTTTATCGTTGCATTGACTTTACGATTGGCATCTTCGGCCATTGCTTGCCGAAATTTGTCTACATGTTTACAAGTTTAACTCGACATCTGTTAGCAACATTTTTGGGGTTAACAGATTGACGCTGTCCGTGGAAAATGAAAACAGTTAACCAAGAGAATCCTGTAAACAAAAGCTTGCCATTATGGTGCAAAAAGATCATTTGCCTTTGAAAAAATAGAGTTGTCCTTGAAGAAAGGATTAACAAAAAGAATATTTCACATATATAGTCACTATTTCTACCTCCAAGGGGAATCTTGTTTGCTTTTAAAAAGCATACTGAGAATACAATGAGTGCTAGTGAGGAAGAATCAATACCTCGGAGAGCCAGGAACGCCCTGAAGAAGGGGAACCCTAGAACACAATTCTGACGTCCCACCATGAAAAATTCTATAAACTTCATAGGCGAGGTGGATCATGAGGCGGATCATGATGAGGGTCTAGAGTAACTGCCAGACTCACTAGGGAAATGGCCGCCATGGCCGAAAATATGAGAAACATAACTCAACAGAATCTTGACATGCAGGAGCTGCTTAGAGGTATGCAAGCCCGGAGAGAGATATCATATTCCTCCTTACTCTACTCAAGAGAATGAATTCTTCCAAGGACATCACTATGGTGGAAGAGACAAGGTCCATAGCCAAATGGGAGTTCAGCCATCCTATTAGAAGGAAGAAGCACCCTTGGAAAGGGAGGTCGAAGTGGATACTTCAACTAATTATGCCACTGACAAGCCCCACGAAATGCCATTTAACTTTCTATAAAACCACGATTCTGAAGGCGCCCTAAGAAGATCCTCGAGCGTCTTTGACAGAATAAGTTTTGGATCAACTAGAAATAGGCAAAACCAACCTCCTCCTCTTACACCAAGAAATAGGCCGCCGGAATGGTATCGGTTCGAAAGGAAAGTTGAGCCCCTTCATGAGGAAGTAAATCCACCAAGTAGAAATAGGTGTGAGAGGAGGGAACAAGCAAGGAATCAAGCTGGACAATCCTAGCTACCACGGGAAAATACAGGATAGAGAAGGTGAAAATTCTGACGAGCCGCAGAGGTCCTGTGACCTCGATGACGATGACGAGAACCTACCATTCTCACAGGAGGTTAGAAGTGTGCTAGTACCAAACCGCTTCACGTTGCTTAAGATACCAAAGTATGAGGGAAGATGAGATCCTGCAAAGTATTTCAAAAATTTTAAAATCCATATGAGCTTAACGTGTTCACACCTGCTATAAAATGCAGAGCTTTTCACCTCACCCTAAGCGAGGCAGCTGAAGTTTGGTACGCAGGCTCCATGATGAAAGTATCTGAAACTAGCCTAACTTTAAGAAACTATCCTTAACCGCTTTGCCACCAGCAAAGAGGGTGAAAGACCGATTCAGCGCCTCCAAGACATGAGGTAACAACCGGGAGAATCATTGAAAACTTTCTTGTCTTGGTTCATATATGAAATGACTAATTACGTTAAGGTTACGGATAAAGAAGCTCTAACAGCTTTGAGATGAGGGTTGGACATGAACTCACTCTTTTGGAAAGATGTGTAAAACAATGACCCCACTAGTTACGACGCCCTGTTAGATATGATAAGCCGAGAGATCATCAATGAAGAATCAAGGGATCATCGTAACATGGCTAATTGAGGCCTCGCACCTCGTCAAAAGTAAAAAATGAAGAGGCCCTACGTCCTATCTCATAACGCTAAGAGGGAGAATCGACCCACCTTAACCCAGGTCAGGCTTTGGTTATAGCTACGCTTAACACTGTTCCAACTTTAGCATATGAAGAACAGATTCCAAATGCCGAAGTGGGTCAGGATAGACGACATCAGCCATCAACTCGCCGAGTGAGGAATAGATGACGAGGTGCTAGACCTAGAAATAGGGATGAAGCATCTCCTTATTGTTCATACCATCATTCCTACAGCCACAGCACCACGGGTACTGAGACTTGGCAAGACACTTAAACAATCGAAGGAGAAACGACCGCATGCAAAGAGATGAGCACCCCGACAATGTTGGCAATGTAGGAATGATGAGGCAAACCATTGAAGAAGAGATAATGATCAGAGAAGGTGTGAGGACAATCATAGACTACCTGGAGAAGGTCAAAGATGCCAAAGAAGCCCTAATGCCAACGATGGAGGTAAACCCATTCGATAAATTGATACCATATTCGAGGGTCCAGATGTTGGGGACAAATCGAGGAACGCCCAAAGGAACTACGCATGGGAGGCCAAATAGCTCCCTATGTCAAGTCTTATAGTAAGTAGTAGCTAGCCTTCTAATGGAGGAGCCCAACCCATCACTTTCACACAAGATGATGCCACGGGAGTGCATTGCCCGCATTGTCATGTCTTGGTTGTGAGGGTTGTGGTAGCCAGGAATGGCCTTAAAAGAATGTTAGTGGACAATGGAAGCTCTGTTAACTTCATATTTGGAACCACCTTTGACAAAATGGACATAGACCATAGAATGACCCCCGTAACGTCCCCCTTTGTACGGATTAACATGTGATAGCATCATTCTCCAGGGCAAAATTACTCTAGCAATAGAAATGGGAGTGACACCTTTAATGGCTCACAACTTCATAGAATTCCTAATATTGGATCATCCCTCCCCCTATCATGGAGTATTGGGTAGACCTACCCTGAATAAATTGTGGGCAGTCATCTCGGTTCACTATCTGTGCATGAAGTTCCATATGGAGCATGACATCGCCACTGTCCTAGGTGGCCAAAAAGGTTCCAGGGAGTGCTATTCTAGTTCAAATGGGAAGGCTGAACCAAGAAGTGTAAATGTGGTCTTGATCGAAATTGATGAAGTCGACGACCCTGAACAAGGGCAGAACTCTGTACAAGGGAAAGACGTTGTGATGACAGAAGTCTCTGAGGAAGAGGTTGTTATGGAAGTTTAGTTGTCCCTTGGAAAATGGAGAGTTGTTAAAGAAGTAGCTAGAGTTGACAAACTGGACCTTCGCATGATCGATTGTGAGTCTCAAACAACTCCAGTTGAGGAGATAGAGAGCTTTTTGGTAGGATCTCCAGAACAGTCGTAGTACTTTCGGGTCTGTAAGGACCTCCCGGAGTTGGAAAGAGAGAGGCTGAAAAGTTTCCTCTATAAAAATTTGGATGTTTTTGCCTGAAAACATGAGGACATGGTGGGTATTGATCCGAAAGTCAGTTGCCACCACTTGAAAATTGAGCTAAAGGCATCATCCTCATAGGCAGAAGATGAGAGACTTGAACCCCGAAAGATATGAAGCCCTGAAAGATGAGGTAAAGAAATTGATTGCCAACCATTTTATTCGTGAAACGGCATATCCGAAGTGGGTGTCGAACCCAGTATTGGTGAAGAAGCATAGCGGGAAGTTGAGGGTATGTGTAGATTTTTCCAACTTAAACCAAGCATGTCCCAATGACAGCTTCTCACTTTCCCAAATAGACCAACTGGTCAATTCCACAGCTGGACATGAACTGTTAAGTTTCATGGACGCCTACTTAGGTTATAACCAAATCCCAATGTACTAGACGAACGATGAGCATACGTCCTTCATTATAGATCGATGCCTATATTGTTATAAGGTGATGTCTTTCGGGTTGAAAAAAGTTAGAGCCACCTACTAAAGATTGGTCAAAAAAATGTTCGTCGACCTCATTGGAAAAATAGTGGAGGTGTATGCGGATGATATGCTTGTGAAAAGTTTGAAGGCAGAGGATTACATCTAACACCTCGAGGAGGTCTTCAAGGTACTTAGAAGATATATAATGCGACTGAACCCTCTGAAATGTGCATTTGGGGTGGTGATATGATCCAGGCTACGCTAGAAACCATCAAGAATCCGAAAAAATTTATATGCAGTGGATTAAGCAACAAGGTTGAACAGAAGGGAAATGAGGGATCATTTGCATTGACATTGTTACAATCACTGAGACAGCATAAGACACAGAGAAAGCACAGTGGCATGCTAATGAAGATTATTTTGGAAACATCACAAACTTGCCCAAGGAAGCCGTTGGGACGAGCATACTTTGCTATATGTGCTGGTTATTGGGTGTTCATACTACAGAGGCGGGGAAGAATTCAGAAGAGGTCTAAACTGCATCCTAGAGGAGATGGACCGTTCCATGTTCTTGACTTGATTGGGAGTAAAGGGTATAATCTGAACATTGAACGTACGGATTCGAGGACGAATCCTTTTGAAGAGAGAGGGGATGATATGAGCCAGGTTAGGTCCCGGGCGATTAAAAGTGCAATGTTCATTGAGAAGAAGTTGAGGGCTCGTTCGAAGGTGTTTAGGGCTGATAATGTCGTTAATGACGTCGTACAAAGTCACACAAATGCATGCTCAAGAAAGGGGACACATGGGGTTGAAGACAACATGCCAATGAACAAGTTTCATGTTTGTGTCGACGCCGGAAACCAATTGGAACAACACGAAAGTTATGCAATTATTTTCAATCTCGTATTGAAACCTATTTTTGACCTGGTAAATGATCGAATTAGAGGATTATGTTTGAATGAAGGTTGTAGCTCTTTGAGTTATATTTCTAATGTACTTTGAATCACTTCAATCAGATATCAGTAGAGAAAGTTATGACCAAAATACTGAAAGCTGTCCAGCGAAGAAAAAGTTGTTCCAAGCGGTCGCTTTGAACAAATCCCAAGCGGTCGCCCAGAACCATTCAGGGAATCCAGGAGGTGAATTTTACAAACCAAGTGGTCGATTGGCTTATAACAAAGCGGTAGCTTGGTACAAAACTGAAGCCGGTTTTCCTATTTTGGCGAGGTTGTTTATTTTGACTATAATTCTTATTTTTGGTAATTTTTATATTTTAGGACTCTAGAATTTCGTATTTTTTAGATTTCCTAGGATTTATTGCTTTAGTATAAATAAATTTTTTTATTTCATTGTAATAGAACAACTTTGATATTGAATTAAATTGAAATGATTTTGCTTTCTACTTTGTTCTTCCATGAACAATTTTATCGAACTTATCAAAGATGAATAATCTTTGTGGCGTTCAAACATTGGTACGAGAGTTTTTCAATTATGTAATCAAGGGGTTCAGCGTATCATCGTTATCGTTGGATTTTTTGGTTCACTTTGTTGGGTTTAAGTCCAACCCGGGTTTTATTGGCATTCTTGGGTTCTGCATCAATCTCGTTGTGGGTTTCGTAGTTACCGTCGCTACGGGGTTCGCATTAGGTGGTCTCTGGGAAATTCTTGGGTTACATGGTGAATCAAAGAGGCATTGAGGTTAACCCAAACAGAATCAAAGCTTTGATAGAAATGAGATCATCCCAGAAGCTAAAGTTAGTGCAGAACCTCATTGGCCGTATGGTCGCTTTGAGCCGATTTATGTCTAAGGCAACAAATAAGTATTTTCCTTTCTTTAAAGTCCTGAAAGGTGGGAACAAATTCCAATGGAAGAAGAAGAACGAAGAGGACTTGCAAGCACTGAATAAGCACTTAGGACAGACTCTTCTCCTCTCGAAGTCGAAAGCTGAAAAATCCTTATTGCTGTACCTCGCAGTAACTACCGAGGCCGTCAGTTCAGTATTGATAAAGGAACAAAAGTGTCATCTATTGCCCGTGTACTATATAAGCAAAGTATTGCTTGCGGTAGAGACTTGATACCCTGATATGGAGAATCTTGCATTGACACTTATCATAGCCTAACGAAAGTTGAGGCCCTACTTTCAAGCACGTCATCCAAGTGTTAACCAACTTCCCACTGAAGCAAGTATTCTAAAAACCTAATGCTTCCGAAAGATTGTTAAAATGGGCTGTAGAGCTCAGTGAATTCGATATTTTTTCAAGGCTCAAACTACCATCAAGGGACAGGCATTGTGCAATTTCGTGGTAGAGTTCACTCCCGTTCTAGAAATGGAAGAAGAGATGGAGCCTCTCGAACCATCCACATGGAATCTCTTTGTCGATGGCTTCTCAGGGGATGCCGGATCTGGGACAAGGGTTGTGTTGGTCAATCCGAAAGGACACAAGCTCAACTGTGCCGTAAGATTTGGATTCAAGGCTACAAACAATGTGGCTGAATATGAGGCTCTCTTGGCTACCCCCTTCGCTTAGCCAGAGATGCAGGCCAAGAAATTGTCCATTAATAGTGACTCCCATCTGGTCGTTAGCTAAGTCAATGGCAACTTCACCGCCAAGGATAAGAGTATGGCTGCCTATCTCAAGCTAGTTATAGAACTTATCCCTACTTTTGAAAGATTCGAGCTAGCATAAATCTTGTGCTGTGAATACAGCCATGCCAACGCTCTTTCAAAACTGGCAAGCAGTCGAGACTCTGAATTACTCATCGTGATCCCCATAGAGCCCCTGCCGAAGTCCTCCATTACAAAAGTGAGAAAGTGACGTGGGTAGAAGATACCCCTTTTTGGATAGGACCAATTATCGTTTTCCTGAAAAATCAAGCCCTACCTTCTGATAAAGAGGAGACACAGAAGCTCAGAAGGCGAGCTGCACACTTTATCTTCCAAGATGATATACTCTACAATAGGGTTTCTCCATCTCTCATCTTCGTTGCACAGGTGGGGAGGATGCTGCTTATGTGCTCCGAGAAATACAGGAGGGAGTATGCGGCAATCACTTTGGAGGATGGGCTCTAGCACAGAAGATACTAAGACAAGGATACTATTGGCCTTCCTTGAAAAAGGATGCCAGATAGTTCACCCAAAAATGCGATAAATGCCAACGCTTCGCTACCGTCCAAAGACAACCATCACAGGAACTTAACGTCATCTCAAGCCCATGGCCATTTGCCAAATAGAGAGTTGATCTCATTGGACCCATGCCTAAAGGATGAGGTAGTGTCTGTTTTGCTATTGTCGACTACTTCATCAAGTGGGTTAAAGCCGAACCACTGTCCCAAAATCACTGAAGCAAACACGTCCAAATTCATGTGAAAAACATCATATGCAGATTTGGCATCCTTCGTTTGATTATCTCAGATAATGGACGTCAGTTCGACAACAAGAGGGTCAGAAACCTGTGTGAAGAACTGGTATTAGAAAGCATTTTTCCTCTCCACATCACCCACAAGTTATGGACAAGTTGATTCCGTCAACAAAACCATCAAATACACCTTGAAGAGAAAGCTAGACGCTTCTAAGGGAGTTTGGGTTGATGAATTGCCATAGGTCTTATGGGTTATCCGAACCACAAATCGAACTGCTACTGGCAAACACCATTTTTAATGACTTGTGGGGCAGAAATAAAGAGCCCAGTTGAGGTGAGTTTGTCGTCTCCTCGTCGTTTACAGTTTAATGAGATATTGAATGACGAGCTAAAAAGATGTGAGCTAGAATCTAGATTTTCTCGAAGAAATGAGAGATGAATCCCAAGCCAAATTAGCTATTTATTAGAGAAAATGACGAGGTATTACAATTCAAAAGTTAAGAAGAAATCTTTTTGTCTTGATGACCTCATCCTTCGAATAGTCTTGTTATCAACGAAAGAGCCAGGAATAAGGACCCTGGGCCCCAATTGGGAGGATCCCTATTGCGTAAAGGAAGAGGTTCGAACTTGAACCTACAGAATTGAAGGTATGGATGGAAAGGTCCAACCTCATCCATGGAATGTGGTACACCTACGAAGATGTCATCAATGAAAAATTTGTAAACCCTTTCCATGTGTTTTATCATAATAAAAGTTTCATCTTACTAAAACCTTCCAAATGTTACATAAAAATGACATGTCCTTTACAACAAAAGTTGTTAAAGAAGCCTCGACATGAGAGAACCACTCAACCTCATGCCAAAGAGGAAAAGGAAATGCAGCAGAGCTAGCAACACTTGTAAAAAATTACAAGTAAAAGAACGATGTGGGCACTTCGACGAGGAGCCAGGTCTCAAAGGGGACCTCCTCCCAAATCGCGAAGTGGACAACACGTGCCCTTTACAACAAAAGTAGTTAAATAAGCCTCGGCAAGAGAGAACCGTTAAACCTCATGCCAATGAGGAAAAGGAAAGGCAGCAGAGCTGCCAACAATTGTAAAAAATTACAAGTAAAAAAATGATGTGGGCACTTAGACGAGGAGCCAGGTCTCAAAGGCGACCTTCTCCCAAATTGCGAAGTGGACAACATGTGCCCTTTACAACAAAAGTTGTCAAAAACGTAAAGAAATTACAAGTCAACTGAACAAGACTTTAAAGAAACAAACTAAACACTGAAGTTAAGGAAAAAGTTGAATTTCCATTAATAGTCGAGAAATTACAAGTTGGGCTTCTAAGCCAGATTACAAGAATACTACCCTGACTATACAAGTGGAGAGTGGGAGTGATTAATTTAGCAATAGATTGAAAAATATGAAAACTATCAAGATCTAGCAATCAAACATTCAATCTATAGAAATATATGTAAAAGAACATTTAATACCAGAAAACATGAATTAAAACCTGAAAATAATGTGGATCTCACAATCAAATTGATTCCAAGGCTTCGTTTTCCTCGATCAAGACTTGAAGAATTAGTTACACATGACGAAAAACTTGTAAAACCTCGGGAAGAAGAGAGAGAGGCACGTCTTCTGTGTTCTGGATTGAATTCGGGTTTAAATATGGTGGAGGATTAAGTTACCAAAAGAGTTCGGGTCAGATTTGGAAACCACAAAATTCGGCCCAAATTTCTTCTATGCAACCACATAGAAGAAACCTATGTGGTCGCACAGAAGGGTTGAATTAGGCGTCTTGAGTCTCTAACATGGTAATGCGACCGCATTTCCCATTGCCTTATGCGACAACATAGTTTTACGAAACTATGCGGTTGGGATGTTTTGGTCCTCAACTTCTTGATTTCTTCACTTTTTCACTTTTTTACTTCTTTTCTCGACTTTCTTCACTCCAAAACTTTATTTTTTCATCCAATTGATCTTTGAAACTTTAAATTCTTCATTTCTCCTTCCGAGTCAACTTTTGGATATTTGCGATTTGGTCCCTGCACTTTCGTCTTCTTTCATTTTGGTCCTTTTTCGCTATTTTCTTCCAGATTATGCTTTATCCATTGATTTGCCACCTAAATCATAATATAAATGTAATGAGTACACTTTGGCATTAATTTAGCATACAAGTGCAATAAATAACGGGAAAATTATGTATTTTACATTCCTATCAAATTCTCCCACACTTAGCTTTTGCTCGTCCTCGGGCAAAACTCGAATTTTAATTTCCCAAAACCAACCAAACAGCAATATCATAAACAAAGAACAACCAAACTTTTTCAAAACGCATAACACTCCTCGTGCAAACTTTCTCACTCAACTTATAATCAACTAGCAAGTATTTCCAAATGAAGATGGAGTAAACTAAATAAGTAGACCAAAATTTGGCGTGCTGTCGTACGCACCCAAAAATAATTTCCTTAACTCCTAAAATTAATGCAGTAGTGGGAGTAAGGGTCGATCCCACGAAGAGTGTGTGATTTAACTTTTTATGCTTTGTATACAATTATAGGGGGGGAGGGGTTGTGTGCAGTCAAGAGAATTGTAAATAACACAATTGATAGCAATGTAAATTAGATTGATGAAATTAATTAGAGAACTGACCTTGATCTAAGTCCACTCCACCATTGAAATCTCATAATTGATTATTGATCCACGAGAAAAATTATTAATTCATGTTCTAAGCATTCATCGTTGGTGAAAAATCATATTTCTCCTTAATTATAATCAATCAAATTCAAGCAATTCAATTAACCCTAATTGTCAAATAACCCTAAACAAACATTAAGATTTAATTCAACAATTACAATGGGAATGAGAGAAATCGATGAACATAACAATATAATCATGGAGAATTATATTTAATTATGACAAATATTTTTCCTAAAAATTAACAATCCCTAACGTAGTGAACTATTAATTCCTAGTTGCTTTACGAATTAAATCAATCAAACAATTACGGATTTGATGATTAATTTAGCAATAGATTGAAAAATATGAAAACTATCAAGATCTAGCAATCAAACATTCAATTAATAGAAATATACATAGAAGAACATTTAATACTAGAAAACATGAATTAAAACATGAAAATAATGTGGATCTCACAATCAAATTGATTCCAAGACTTCGTTTTCCTCGATCAAGACTTGAAGAATTAGTTACACATGATGAAAAACTTGTAAAAACCTTGAGAAGAAGAGAGAGAGGCGCGTCTTCTGTGTTCTGGATCGAATTCGGGTTTAAATATGGTGGATGATTAAGTTACCAAAAGAGTTCGGGTCAGATTTGGAAACCACAAAATTTGGCCCAAATTTCTTCTATGCGACCGCATAGAAGGGATGAATCAGACATCTTGAGTCTCTGACATGGTAATGGGACCGCATTTCCCATTACCATATGCGACCTCATAGTTTCACGAAACTATGCGGTTGTGATGTTTTGGTCATTAACTTCTTGATTTCTTCACTTTTTCACCTTTTTACTTCTTTTCTCGATTTTCTTCACTCCAAAACTTTATTTCTTCATCCAATTGATCTTTGAAACTTTCAATTCTTCATTTTGCCTTCCGAGTCAACTTTTGGATATTTTCGATTTGGTCCCTGAACTTTCTTCTTCTTTCGTTTTGGTCCTTTTTTGTTTTTTTTCTTCCAAATTATGCTTTATCCATTGATTTTCACCTAAATCACAATATAAATTTAATGAGTACATTTTGGCATTAATTTAGTATTCGAGCGCAATAAATAACGGGAAAAATTATGTATTTTACATTCCTATCGAATTTCCCCACAGTTTGCTTTTGCTCGTCCTCGGGGAAAACTCGAATTTTAATTTCCCAAAAACAACCAAACAGTAATATCATAAGTAAAGAACAACCAAACTTTTTCAAAACGCATAACACTCCATGAGCAAACTTTCTCACTTAACTTATAATTAACTAGCAAGTATTCCCAAATGAAGATGGAGTAAAATAAACAAGTAGACCCTCACAGGTATAATCACTCAACTCTCATGTGTTTAAATAGGGTAAGTGTTTCGCTCAAATTCATTCCAATGAAGATGCTCTATCTTAAGCTTGTATATCTTCTCTTCGTCACCATGTGGATCACACGCTTTACATAAATCATAAGGTCTTTTCAGGGTTGTAGTGTGGCTTAAGGTCAAGGTGTGGAAAATATTTAGGTAAGTGACTAAGAAGCCCTAAAAACCAGTGGAGTAAAAATAAGTAACTTAGCTCAACATAAATAGAACATGAAAGACCCAATCACTCCAAACAATAACTTCTTGATTTTCATGTACTCCACACAATCGACTTTTTTTTTAACAGAATACCACAACTATGGAACTTTGTGAATTTGACATAAAGAACATGTTCCACTTCACCAATTATAGCACCACAGTAGATATTGACACCCTTACACTTATTTTCTAGCACACCCAAACATTCATAGTAACGAACAGTACTCCACTAGGTTTAAGGCTTGGTTAAATATATTATTTTTCCAGATTTTAAAGCTTGTAATGTGGGTTTACCAAAGAAAAAGGCAAATAAGCTCAAAGGGGTTCATCAAAAGGAAAATTAATGTAGGGTAGGCTATTTGGAAAATGTAGTTAATCTTATGTAACAAAAATGACCTTAATCACATTCATGTATACATGTGTCGATATGATCTTGAATAGAATCAAGGCAAGTTCTAGAGAAGCAAAATCATGGAAGAGTATCACACATGAAAGAAATAATGAGACTGTTATGTATATATCAGTCTAAAAGCTCAAAATCTCACCAGCTTTTGTCTACACAATTCAGTTACTACCATGTTCAATGAAAACAACTAAACTAGCTGACCCTAAGTTGGGAGATCATTTATTCAATTATGTTATGAGTCCTTCAAAAGTCCAATGAATTCTTTCACTCAACACGTATGACTAAAAATCAACCTCAGCTTCTCATCTTCGAAATGTTGAAAAATCATGCAAAAATTTTACATTTCAATGCAAAAATGTCAAACCTAAATTGAAATGCAATGCAATGCAAATCTAAATTCCCTCTCCCATACTTAAATCTTACGTTGTCCCTAATGTAAGGTAAAATGCGAAGAAAAGAACACAGAAAGCTAAAATGTAAAAGCTAAAGTAGAAAGATAAGGAACAAACTCCCTTTGGGTTGCCTCCCAAACAGTGCCTCGGTTTCCTGTTGTTAGCTCGACTGAATGCTCCATCAGTCATCATAATTTAGATTCCCAATATTCAACATTGACAAATTCTCCACTTTGAATCCTTCATAGAATGGTATAAGTCTATGCCCATTCACCTTGAACACTTTGGATGTTGCTAGACTTTGAATTTCAACTGCGCCATGAGGAAAGACATTGGTAACAACAAAAGGTCCAATCCAATAAGAACACAACTTACCTAGGATCAGAAGGAGGCACGAATGGTAGAGAAGGACTTCGTCTTATCATGGAAATCCTTCGTCTTTTCTTTGTAAATTCTTGCACTCTCATAGGCCTCATTGCGAATTTCTTCCAACTCTTGAAGTTGTAATTTTCGATGTTCTCCACTCTCATCCATCTTCATGTTGAAACTCTTGATATCCCAATAAGCTTTGTGTTCTAGCTCCATTGGAAGATGACATGGTTTTCCAAATACCAACTGGAAAGGTGACATGCCAATAGGTGATTTGTAAGCGGTTCGGTATACCCATAAATCGTCATCTAAATGTAAACTCTAGTCTTTCCAGCTTGGGCATACTGTCTTCTCAATAATGGATTTGATTTCTCGATTGGATTCTCTGCTTGCTCGCTAGTTTGTGGATGGTAGGCAGTTGACACCTTGACAAAGCTTCTATGGTCCGATTGCAGAAATGAGTGCCTCGATCACTGATCAATGCCCTAGAGAATATATTAGTTTTTAGAAAACCTGCAACTACTTTAGAATCATCAGTTCAGGTGGCCTTAGCTTCCACTCATTTCGAGACATAATCAACAGTAAGGAGAATGTACAAAAAACCGAAAGATATAGGAAACGGTCTCATGAAATCAATGCCCCAAACATAAAAAATTTCACAAACAAGTATAGGAGTTTGTGGCATCTCATTTCGCTTGAAGGTATTACCTATTTTTTGACATTGTTCGCAAGACTTACATAATAGATGTGCGTCTCGAAAGAGAGATAGCCAATAGAGACCGCACTCTAATACCTTTCTCACTGTTCTTTTTGATCTAAAGTGACCTCCACAAGTGTATGAGTGGCAAAAGATTGAAACAGAAATGATTTCGCTATCCAGAATGCACCTTCTTATTACTTGATTCGCGCAATGCTTCCATAGATATGGATCATTCCAAACATAGTACTTTGCAACACTCTTGACCTTCTCTTTTTGAGCTTTGGAAAAATCAGAAGGGAATTTCTTAGTATCCAGATAATTAACAATATGTGCATACCACGGTAAAATCGTAGTTGTGGAAAATAATTGCTCATCGGGGAATGTTTCCTGCAATTGAAGCTCGTCCTCTACATGCGTCATACGACTTAAATAGTCCGCCAAACTATTTTTCGTCCCTCGTTTGTCTTTGATCTCCAAGTTGAATTCGCTCAAGAAAAGTATGCACCGTATCAATCTTGGCTTTGCCTCCTTTTTCGTTATTAGATAGCGTAGAGCTGCATGATTGGAATAAATTATGACATTAGTACCAAGCAAATAAGGACAAAATTTTTCTAAAGCAAAAACTAGAGCCAAGAGTTGTAACACCCTGGATTTTTCTTTACTTATTATTTTCATATGGACGTAAATGTAACGAAGATCATTTAGAAAATAGAATAGCCATATCTAACTTTGTCGTCACACTTAAGTCCAAAAGTTAAAAGATAGGTTCAACCCAATTATTTGCATAAAATTATTTCTTATGTATTTGTATAGAATGTATCGTAAATCTTATTTGGGTCGAATAATTTAGCACTTCGGAAGTTGATAAAATATATCGATATTATACTTGTTTTATAGCTCGTGTTAAATAAAATAAATTGGGCTCATGGAAAAAATGATTTTGAACTAGCTATATTCGACTGATTCTAATAAAAAGAAACAATTAAGCTACAGAGCCAGGTCTGAAAACATGTCTAAAAACAGGGATTCAAAATGGTCTAGCTGCCAGGGCAAAATGGAAAAAAATGGCGCGACCAAACACGAATTCATTGAAACATGAATTCATTTCATTTACAATTAAAACACGACCCATTTACCACACCACGACCAAAAGACTCCTCCACGCCAGTTCTCCAACTTATCCAAACCCGTTCCTCGCCGCCCGTTCGTTCACGCCGACGACGACCAAGAGAAGCTTAATCAGCAACACCCAAGACCTCTCCTTTGCTGCCAAGGCTCAAAAATCCCGACTCCAACAACATTCTCTCTGGCTGAGAGTACGATTTCTTGGGTATTGCGACCACCGGTTTCTCAACGACCTTCTTCCCGCCGTAATCGACCAGGTATGATACTTCTACATCAAGAAGATTGCAAAATTTTGTTCGATTGTTGTTGGGTATGCTGTGAACTTGGATATTCAACTCGGTCATTGGAAATTACTATTCACGCGACTGAGATTGCAAAATGGGGAAAAATTCTAGTTCTTCTTTGATAAATTCTATATATGTGATTGAAGAGTGAAGAAATAACATTTGATGAATCTGAACCATAGCATGAAGTTGTCCAGAAATGTCAAGAACTCAGCTATTTCTGACTCTTAAGATCTTAAGAATACTGGAGATGTCTGTTGTTCATCTTTTTTTTGAGAGTATCTTTCATCTTGTCTTCTGTTTTTATTTCAGATTTTCACAGCCGTGGCTCTGTCAAATCAGTGTTAATTAGTAATGAAATGTTACTATCATCTTTGCTTCGGAATTATTAAATCATTTTGCGAATCTTCGTTGCAATGCACTTGTGTTTAAATCTTAATTCAGGAATCCAAGTTTTCAATAGTTACCTGTTAGTATACATTTTGGGTTCAGACAATATTAATAATTTTGTTCCTTTCTGTGTTGGGAAGATGAGTTTTCTACTGATTTTTCTATGGTTGTTAAGATAGAAAACTTTCAATTATTTAGTGAATTTTTCAAAGGTGGATTCGTATCCTTTGTAGATGGAGTGGTATGAATAATGGCCTGATTTATTGTTGTTTAAATTGTTTTCACATTCTTGATGATGGATAATATAAGCTAGGGGATATTCAAAATCCCTGCACGTAACAAGTGTTTTGGGTATAACATTATTCTTTTGGTATTAATTTGTTATATTATGGCGATGTCACATTCATGGTATTTTTGCATTCCTTCTGATGGCCTATCATTTTCTTTATCCTCACTGCTTTATTCTTGATTATTTTGGGTAGTTGCAGGGCTTACAATTTTCATTATTTTTGTAATGTAGAATCTTCCTTGAAGATTTGACAATAATATCTTGTACATGTTTATCTAATCCTCTAATTATTTGTTGTTGTGGAAGGTTTTTGATTGTTTAGGTCTCAACTATCTTTCTTATTTCTCAAAACATTTTCTCAACTTACAATTGAAATTTTGACGTGAATGGAATTTTTAAAACAGTTTAGTGTTGAATATATTCATCTGTAATGAACCATATTATCTTGTTCATGTGTTGTTTTTCTACTTCCTTGTGTTTGTGTGTCTGTGCGAATATGTCAATGGATAGTGTTTTGGAGTCCCTTCATATTTGTAGACAATACTGTTGGCAACATTTAGGAACATGTACTATATATTGTTTTGAAAAGTTGAATTTGGCCCCATTTTTTTTAGCACACAAATATAGTATGGACAATGTGCATGATGAACATGGTGATGATTTGGTGGAATCTGATAATGACAATATTACAGAGTCTGTTAATGTTGTTGACGATGAAATAGCGGGGGCAGATGGGGTAAATGTCCCCGAGGTTGGTATGCAATTTGCACATGAGAAAGATATGTATGACTTCTACAAAAAATATGCATATGCCGTTGGTTTTCCAGTTAGGAAAAGGAGTTCGAAAAAGGGGAAAGATGGAGTATTGAGATATTTGACGTTAACGTGTAGTCGTGAAGGACAACTACACGGTAATGCTAGCGGTTCCTTGAAGCCGCAACCAACAGTTAAGATGGGTTGTAAAGCTAGGATATCTTCATCTTGCGATGTTTTGGAAAATTGGAGAATTAACGCGGTCCACCTTGACCACAATCACGCAACAAGTCCATCTAAGTCTAGGTTATATAGATGCAACCGAACTTTGAGTGCACAAGTGAAACGAAACCTTGAAGTGAATGATTTAGCAGGAATTCCGTTGCATAAGAGTTACAACTCCCAGGTTGTGCAAGCCGGTGGATATGAGAACATGAGTTGCATTGAAAAGAATTGTCAGAATTACATTGAACACGTTAGGTGATTACGACTAGGTGAAGGGAATGCTGCAGCAATATAAGCATACTTTGCAAAAATGCAAGCACAATGCTCTGGATTTTATTTCAGCATGGATTTGGATGACGATTCACGTCTTAGAAACCTTTTCTGGGCAAATAATTGGTCTAGGCAGGCGTACAAGGAGTTTGGCGACGTGGTTACTTTTGATACCACTTATCTCACAAATAAGTATGAGATGCCGTTCGCCCCCTTTGTTGGCGTCAATCATCACGGACAATCAACGTTGCTTGGTTGTGGTTTACTGTCGAATGAAGATATTGCTACATTCGTATGGTTGTTCAGAACATGGCTTCATTGTATGTACGGTGAAGCTCCAAAGGGGATACTTACTGATCAAGATAGAGCGATGTAAAATGCAATTGAGATTGTCTTCCCAAATACGAGGCATAGATGGTGTTTGTGGCATATTTTAAAGAAGCTTCCGAAAAATTTTGGATACCACGTGGATAAAGGTTCGATATTTGGGGCTATACATAGATTAGTGTATGATATACAGTCCGAAGAAGAATTTGACGATGGGTGGACGGCAATGATTGATACCTATAGCTTGCATGCCAATGTTTGGTGATAAGTACGTTTTACGCACTTATTTAGGTCACAAAACATGGACAATTGAGTGCAATTATGTTGAAATATGGCTTAATTCTATGTAAATTGTGTTTGCAGGACTATATCGATGGAAACAACGACAAGTAAGTAAAAACGAGCGAGAAAGGACTAAAATGAAAGAAAGCCAAAGTTCAGGGACTACGATGCAATTATTCGAAAGTTGACTCGAAATCCAAATCAAGAACGAAAAAGAACTAAATACGAGATTGACGAAATCAATGAGTGTTAGAGGAAAGAGAATGAAGAAAATAAGTCAAAATGAAGAAGAACGGAGTTCGGGGGCCAAAATGACAAAATTGGAAGCTGATTGTACCATGCGGCCGCATGGTGAAATGATCCATGCGGTCGCATGGCTTCACCAGAACGCCAGCTCGAGCCAGCACTTGAACCATGTGGTCGCATGGTTTATAACCATGCGGTCGTATGGTTAGCTTCGATGCAAAATTTTCTGGTTTCCATTTTTAAGTAAAACTCTTATGGAAACTAATTGGGGACGTCTTTAAAACCCTAGACTCGACAAATTTCGGGGGCTACGCACTTTTAGAGATTAATTTTGACATTGGAGAGCAAGAACACGAGGAATAACGCGAAGATTCATCAAGCACTTCAAGGAATTAATCGAATATCTATTCGGGTGATGGCGTTTCTTCACTTATTCTTTTGTTTTTCTTTCTTTAGCATGCTAGGCTAGTTTTTCTTGTACTAGGAGATCGATGAACCTTGTAACATGATATTTTAATCTTTAGTTTTATATTTTTGACATTAAAACATGTTTTTGGATGTTTGAACGATTTATACGTATTTATTCCATATGATTTTTGTGCGCGCATTAATCGTATGAATGTGGTGATCTATTTTATGCATTCGAAAGAAGGGAAATAGATTCGACGTAGTATAAATTGTCATAGGGTCCGATAGGGGATAGAAATATACCGCTATGCTCTATGTGAATCTTTAAGTGTTCATAAAAGTTAATGCGTTCTTTTATGTTTGTATTCGTCATAGAAATATAGTCGGATCGCATGATAGAATAGGTTTAACATTACTCGAAAGAGATTGTTAAATTCAATAGGAACATTGATTCTTCAATATTTAATCGTGTTGTCAAAGTATTAAACTAGGATTTAAATGGATTGTTGCATGGGGATTCGTGATCCTAGTACGTTTCTCTCATCTTAAGTAAATCAATTTGCATTCAATTTCATATTCATTCTAGTATAATTTGCATTTAGTTTAGCCAATTCATTCATATTAGTTTTCATAATTTAGTTTGGTTAGCAATTACTACAAAACTCATCAAAAACTCATCTATTTTCGGTTAAGGTCGAAATAATTAATATTGAACTACTCAATCTCTGTGGGATCGACAATCCGGACTCTAAAAGTCCACTTTATTACTTGTAACGAACCGTACACTTGCGGTGATTTTAAATCGAACGTATTTTCGTGAACAAGTTTTTGGCGTCGTTGCCGGGGATTGAGTTTTAGTTTAATTTTAGTTATTTAGACACTATTTCGTACTTTTTCTTTTATTTTTGATTTTAGTTTAGTCAGGTAACTTATTAAACTTCGTTATTTCGACTTTTGCTAATTTTTTGGCAATTTTAGCTATTTCAGATTTGCATGCTAAGATCGATTGGAAGGGAATTGATTCCAGCTGATCCAGAAATCGAGCGTACTTTTCACCAATTGCAAAGAGAAGCTAGAATAGCACAACAACAACAAATGGCTAACGAACGGAATAATCCAGTAATTTCGACTAACGAGGAGGAAGCTATGGACGAAGGAAACATGCTTGTAGGGGATTTCATGATTCCCCAGATCATTCAGAGCTAGTCTAGCATCGTATACCCACCATTTGGGCAACAAAACTTCCAACTGAAAACCAACGTCATACACTTATTTCAGAATGGGCATCAGTTTTATGGGAGAGCTGAGGAAAACCCGCATACACACGTCTCTATATTCTTGGAGATGTGCCAACACTTCAAATATCAGGGTATCTCAAATGACGCCATCCGTTTGAGGCTATTTCCACACACATTGCGTGAGAAAGCACTTGAATGGCTGGATTCTCAACCGATTGCTAGTATCACAACTTGGAATGATCTTGCTCAAAAGTTCTGTACCAAGTTCTTTCCACCAGCCAAGATTGCAAAACTAAAGCATGATATCTCTGTCTTCCGTCAAGGGGAGTATGAATCATTTGATGAGGCTTGGAACATGTTCAAGAACATGCTTCGGAAGTGTCCACATCACGATATCAGCAAGGGACTCCAGGTCCAATACTTTTACGCGGGACTGCTTCCGTCTTTCAAAAATAATATAGATTCTTCATCTAATGGGTCGGTATCTACTAGGACAGTTGATGATGCACTGAAGCTATTTGAGACTGTGGCTACTACTTCAGCCATGTGGTCTTCAAAACGAGCAGTTCAGAAGAAAGCACCGGGTTTATTCGAGGTGGATACTATTTCAGCTTTGTCGGCGAAAATTGATTCACTATTCCATAAGGTTGACAGCATGTCGCAGACTGCCAATGCAGCAACTGCAAAGAAATGAAGTTGTGGGGAGTGTGGAGCTGATCACACTACTTCAAACTGTCCAATTCTCACACAAGAGGTAGAGCATGTGGATTATGTGCATTGGGGTCAACGCCAGCAGAACAACCCGAATTCTGAGACATATAATCCGGGGTGGAGAAAACACCAAAATTTCTCGTGGAGTAATCAGAATCAAAATCAAAATCAGAACCAGAATTAGCACAGACCACAGGGTCAATATCAGCAGCAGGAGAAGAAGCCACAGTTGGAAGAAATGTTTGGAAAATTCATAGAAACAACTCAGCAGTACATGGAATCCAACAATCAATTCATGAAAAAGACAGAAGCCACTCTCCAAGAACAAAATTCTGCAATTAAAAATTTGGAGATTCAAATGGGGCAGATGGCACTTGCTATGACAAACAGGGCACCAGGAACTTTACCTAGCAATACAGAAGTCAATCCAAGGGAACATGCGAAGGCGATAACAACCAGAAGTGGAGTACAATTACCGGAGATTCATATCAAAAAGCTGGTTACTAATGAGGAAATAATACCTACTTCAGATGAGGAGCTAGTGGAACAGATTGAACTCACACCAGAAGAAAATGCAAAGAAGAGTTCAGATACACCACGGGTTAAGGCAACCGCTCCTGTTAATCCTTATGAGCCTCCTATTCCATTTCCTCAAAGGTTGAAGAAGCACAAGTTGGATAAGCAATACAGCAAATTTCTTGAGGTCTTCAAGAAACTCCACATCAATATTCCATTTGCTGATGCACTTGTTCAGATGCCCAGCTATGCAAAGTTTCTCAAAGACATTCTCTCTAACAAACGCAAGCTGGAAGAACATGAAATGGTGATGCTTACTAAGGAAAGTAGCGTAATGATTCAGAAAAAGCTACCGCCAAAATTGAAAGATCCAGGGAGTTTTACTGTTCCTTGTTCCATTGGCAATTGTTATTTCGATAAGGCATTATGTGATTTAGGTGCAAGTGTTAATTTAATGCCACTCTCTGTTTTCAGGAATCTTGGTTTGGGAGAAGCAAAGGCTACTATGGTGACTCTCCAGCTGGCAGACCGATCTCTTACTTATCCACGAGGAATTATTGAAGATGTGTTGATAAAAGTGGATAAGTTTATTTTTCCTATCGATTTTCTCATCCTCGACATGGAAGAAGACAAAGATGTCTCACTTATATTGGGGTGACCTTTCTTAGCTACTGGAGGGGCGATCATTGATGTTCAGAAAGGTCAGCTTATTTTGAGACTTGGAGAAGAACAAATTTCATTTAATATGTTCAAGGCAATGAGATTTTCGATTGAGTCAGATAGCTGCTTTCGGATTGATGTGATTGACAGTGTGATCGAAAATAACTTCCACCTACGACATCCCACCGATGCGTATGAGGCTTGCATTGCACATTCTCAATCTATCCACGCTGATTCATTGGAGATCGAGGAACGTGCAAGAATTTTGGAAGCAAATCCACCATATGTGCGCAAACGCTACTTCGAGGAACTGGGATCTGGAACAACAACAGCACAACCATCTATTCAGCAACCTCCTAAGTTAGAACTCAAGCAGTTGCCATCTCACCTTCGATATGCCCATTTAGGGGAGTCTTCGACACTCCCAGTGATTGTGTCAAATTCTATCAGCAAGGTAGAAGAGGAAAGATTACTTCGGGTGCTAAGGGACAATAAAATAGCCATTGGGTGGTCTATAGCAGACATAAAGGGTATTAGTCCTTCATACTGCATGCATAAAATACTCATGGAGGAGAATTTTAAACCAAAGGTTGATGGTCAGCGGCGATTGAATCCAAATATGAAAGAAGTGGTAAGAGCTGAAGTGTTGAAGTTACTTGACGCAGGTATCATTTACCCGATCTCAGACAGCACATGGATCAGTCCAGTACAGGTTGTACCCAAAAAGGGAGGTATCACGGAGGTGAAGAATGAAAAGAATGAGCTAATTCCTACTAGAACGGTAACTGGATGGAGAGTTTGCATCGATTGTCGCAAACTCAACGACGCTACTCGAAAAGATCACTTTCCACTTCCATTCATTGATCAGATGTTGGAAAGACTAGCAGGACACTCTCACTACTGTTTTCTGGATGGATATTCGGGGTATAATCAGATTCCAGTGGCACCGGAAGATCAAGAGAAGACCACTTTTACATGTCCCTATGGTACCTTTGCATACCGTAGGATGCCTTTTGGTTTATGTAACGCACCTGCCACATTTCAGCGTTGCATGATGGCTATCTTCTCTGATATGGTTGAGAAGTTCATCGAGGTATTCATGGACGACTTCTCAGTGTTTGGCTCCTCATTTGATGATTGTCTGGAGCATTTGGGTTTAGTTCTACAACGATGTGTAGAAACAAGATTGGTGTTGAATTGGGAAAAATGCCACTTCATGGTATAGGAAGGCATCGTATTGAGACACAGAATTTCAGCAAATGGGATTGAGGTGGATAGAGCAAAGATTCAGGTAATTGAGAAGCTACCACCACCAACTTCAGTAAAGGGTGTTCGCAGTTTCCTGGGGCATGCCGAATTTAACAGGAGATTCATAAAATATTTCTCAAAAATCGCAAAGCTACTGTGCAACTTGTTGTTGAAAGATGCCACATTCGAATTCACAGAGGAATGTTTGACAGCGTTTAATGCTTTGAAGGAGAAACTGATTTCAGCACCTGTGATGATCTCTCCAGATTGGGACTTACCGTTTGAGTTGATGTGTGACGCCAGTGATCATTCAGTTGGGGCTGTACTAGGACAACGCCGGAATAAAGTATTCCATGTGATTTATTATGCCAGCAAGATGTTGAATGATGCTCAGCTTAATTATGCCACTACGAAGAAGGAGTTTTTGGCTGTAGTCTATACTTTCGACAAATTTCGTTCATATCTTGTGGGGTTGAAGGTTATAGTCTACACAGATCACGTTGTCATCAAGTATCTGATGACAAAGCAGGATGCCAAGCCAAGACTCATTCGGTGGGTCCTACTACTGCAAGAGTTTGATTTGGAGATCAGAGATAAGAAGGGGAGTGAAAATGTGGTACCTGACCACTTATCCAGACTTGAACCCAGCGAGCCAATAGAATCTGTAGATATCAACGAGGTTTTTCTTGATGAGCAAATTTTTAGTATGGTAGAGGCACCGTGGTACGCAGACATAGTCAACTATCTAGCAAGATCCATCACTCCACCAGATTATTCACATCACCAAAGGAAGAAATTTTTCGCTGAATTGAAGTACTACTTTTGGGAGGATCCCATTCTCTACAGGAGAGGGGCAGATCAAATCATTAGGCGATGTGTTCCTGAGGAAGAAGTATCCAGAATTTTAGAGCAGTGTCACTTATCAGCCTATGCGGGGCATTTTGGAGCATCGAAAACAGCAGCTAAGGTCTTGCAATCGGGGTTCTACTGGCCTTCATTGTTTCGAGATGCCTTCGTGTTTGTGAAAAGGTGTGATAGGTGTCAAAGAACTGGAAATATCTCAAGGAGGAATGAGATGCCTCTTAATAGCATTCTGGAGGTTGAATTGTTTGATGTGTGGGGGATTGACTTCATGGGACCATTCCCACCTTCTTTCTCCAATCAGTACATTTTGGTTGCAGTGGACTATGTGTCCAAATGGGTAGAAGCAGTAGCATTACCAACCAACGATGCTAAGGTGGTGATTGGATTCTTGAAGAAGTATATTTTCACACTGTATGGCACACCTCGGGCTATCATAAGTGATGGTGGCAAACATTTATGCAATCGTCACTTTGAGGCATTACTAGTGAAGTATGGCGTTCGCCACCGCATAGCCACACCTTACCATCCTCAGACCAGTGGGCAGGTTGAAGTATCCAATCGGGAACTAAAGAGAATACTTGAAGTCACAGTGAATTCCTCTCGAAAGGTTTGGTCTAAAAAGCTTGACGACGCCTTATGGGCCTACAGAACTGCCTTTAAAACACCGATAGGAATGTCTCCCTATCGCTTGGTTTTTGGGAAGGCATGTCATTTACCAGTTGAATTGGAGCATCGAGCCTATTGGGCAGTCAAAAGTCTGAATTTTGATTTGAAGGCAGCCGGTGAAAGGAGGCTACTTCAACTGAATGAAATGGATGAGTTTCGTTTGGAAGCTTATGAGAATACTAAACTGTATAAGGAACGAACAAAAAAATGGCATGATTTGCATATTCAACGAAGGAAGTTCGAAATTGGGCAACATGTTCTACTTTACAATTCTAGACTCAAGTTGTTCCCAGGGAGGTTAAGGTCTAGATGGTCTGGTCTATATACAATTATGCAGGTTTTTTCACACGGGGCTGTGGAAATAACTTATGAAAGCAAGGGAACTTTCAAGGTAAATGGACAGAGGTTGAAGCATTATTGGAGTGGTGATTTCTCCAAGGACAAATCCACCGTCCACTTCAAGCCATCGGAATGAGACCTATACGGTAAAGTCGAGCTATCGACTATAAACAAGCGCTTGTTGGGAGGCAACCCAATATTTCTTCCCTTTTATTTATTTTGCTTTATGCATTAACTTAGGAAATTTTTTCATATTTTTGCATTTTTGTAGCGTTTAGATCATCGATCATCTAGGTAGTTCACAAAATGTCCTTGCATGGCTCACACAAGTTCTACATATATTTTGCACGCTTCCCGAGGTATAAAAATCATGTTTGAGAGATTTGTGATTAAAATCACGCTTTTCGAGGCAAAAACGAGCTTTTCGGTACAATTCCCGAACCACTATGTGATTTTATATTTAAAAAGTGGTTTTGAAAATGATTTTATGGAGTACACATACCTCACGTCGTTTAAAATGAGTTTTGACAGATTTTAGGGACGTTGGACGATCGAGGGGTATTTTTGGCAAAAAGTTGAAATTTTGAGTAAAATGGCTAAAAACAAGTTTTTATCGAGTTGAGTGTATTTTTAAAATTTTTCTACGTTGCATACACTCCTTACACTCATTTTCACTTTGTCGGCACGAGAATCGAGATTTTGGGAGTGTTGAGTGGTCGACGGACATTTTTGGCAAAACGTTGGAATTTTAGGGTAAAATGGTCAAAAACAAGTTTTCGTGGGGTCGAGTGCTTTTTAAAACTTTTTCATGTTGTATACACTCATCATACCCCATTTAATTTGCTAGGCACGAGAAACGAGGTTTTTGGTATCGGGATGTGTCGAGAGCTGAAAAAATTCGAAACAGGCAATTTTTTTGACTTCTGGTAGTCCATGCGGTCGCATGGGCTAAAACTCCATGCGGTCGCATGGTCTGACCAGAGAATCAGTAATATCCCACTTTTGTTCCATGCGGTCGCATGGATTTGCACCATGCGGCCGCATGGTGTTAATTTTTAAA
Organism: Osmanthus fragrans; assembly: GCA_019395295.1. Lineage (NCBI taxonomy): Eukaryota > Viridiplantae > Streptophyta > Magnoliopsida > Lamiales > Oleaceae > Osmanthus > Osmanthus fragrans. The sequence continues at coordinate 25,378,414 of CM033345.1, forward strand.
AAAAAATTGCCCGGTTTTAAAACACCAACCCGGCACTCCTACTCTTCATTTACGGTAATTCTCGCGTCGCCTTCACCCAACATCGCCCCAAATCTGCCCGAAATCATCTTGCATCTCCCACAAATCGACCTCGAGACCACCGAGTCGAAAATCTTCAATATTTTACTTCATCACTTATCTCCATTCACTCCAATTCGAATTCAAGGTATGCTACTTTCCTCTCAACCCTAGTTTTTCAAATTTTGTGGTCTTGTACTTGTTATATATATTTCTTGTTTGAGGAGGTTGGGAACTAGGTAGTCCATGGATTTGTATTGAGTTTGTGAGGTGAATAACTTGGTTTTGTTTCATTACCATGTTGCTAACGCTTTATGTAGAATTTTTAGTGCCTCCAACATGTTTGATAAAATGACACAATGACCACCTTCGTCCATTATCATAATCTCTGCATTAGGGGCTGATTACACTCATAATGTGATGTTTCTTGTGTGTCCTATTATGAGAAATTAGGGAAGTTTCACACAAACACCACACTTCCAACACTTAGGCACAACCTTGACTAGGTTTCACATTTCACATCGTCGACTTCGAGCATCGTGTTCTATATCCAAACGACATCCGAATGATCCAAAATTTTGATATGTTGTAGTACACATTGCATTCTTTCATATGCTCGGACGTTGCTAGGGAAAAATTCGATTTTTCTCGACGATGTCCGTAGGTGAAAGTCCTTGGTCGAGCATGGGTGATATTTTGAGAATTGCGTACATTACACTTCTAATTGGGTTCTAAACTGTATGTTGCCATATTTTATTGAATAACCCGCATTTTTCACACTTTCTCACAAACTATGGCACTATAACCTCACTTTTGACACTTTGTGCACTCTCTACCTACATACATGTTTTGAAGCAAGTTTGGGGGGTCTATGTGCTTACCACTCCATCTCTACTATAGTGCATCAACTTTGTTCTAATTCTTGCTTTTGATTTCTACAGGATGCCGCCAAAGAGGACTTCCAAGGGGAAGGAGAAGGTTGGCTCCACATCTGGTACTAGGGACTCTGCGACCGGTTTCAGGAGATTTCTAAACTCCGAAACATCTACTCGTTACTCTGATATTATAAGCCATTGGGCTATCATCCCAGAGCGACCGGAAAGACTCGCAGACTTCCCTGCTATTGAGCTCGCGACCCTAATTCAAAATTATGGATGAGATAAGTTGATAGAAAGGCCACATCCAGTTTATGAAGGTCTCGCCCGGGAATTTTATGCGAACTTCAACAATGATATTGATACACCGGGTTCTTCACACCTCCATCAGACATGGGTGATGGGACAGTGGATCATGTTTTCCCCCGAGGTTATTCATTGGTATTATCAGCCACCTGGGACAATGTGGTCCCTATCCCTCTGGATTTCTACTGGTCCGAGGTAGCGGAGGTACTATTAGGGCGGGCGAATGCATGGCCTCTACAGACTCCTGTTTGGCACCAAAATGAGCTCACACCATCCATAGCCATCCTATGGCTATTCATGTACCACAACATCGAGCCGACTTCTCACCGCACCACTTTTACGGATCCTACGGCCGACTTTATATAATCAGATACACACGTTGGGTTAGGGAGAACAAAATCGATCCCGCCACGTACGTATATAATCAGATACACACGTTGGGTACATGGGCAGATCGACGTTGCTCCTTGATATTTCCGAATCTGATTAGTGGCATCTGCAGAGCAGGAGAAGCCGAGTCCCTTTATCAAGCTTACTACGTGGGAGGCTCAGGAGCGAGCACGGGAAGCGCGACGGGCGCGATTGGCTGAGGCACAGAGACGACAGCAGCAGGCTGTCCATGATGAGGGGGCACCTGAGGATGCTGATATGCCTCAGGCCGCAGCACCATATCCACCGCCACCCGGCGATGTCGACACACAGATTTTGAGGCAGATGTTTGCCACAATGACAGGGTCGAGTCGGGATATACAGAGCCTCCAGCAGGCATTCGGCGGTCCGAGCACAGAGATGAGGCGGGTTAGTGAGCGCATGGACACAACCCATGCTTTTGCGACGAGTTCACATCTAGAGACCCTTGCATCTAGAAGGGCAGTTGAGGGGGTGAGTGACCAACTCAGTTTATACTCCGGTCGGATGGACACCCTCCAGCTACGCACAGACTCGATCGCTGCAGAGGTGCATGAGCAGTCTGCTTTACTTCGGGAGATTTTGGCTCGTCTACCACCGTCACCACCGACAGATGATATGGCGGGTCCGAGTTTCTTCCCACCATCATCCCCACCACCACCATATTGATCAGGGGAGTATTCACTAACCTCCCATGTTTTTGTTTTGTTTCAAACTTTGTCCTTCAAATTCTGTATTCAATCTTACACTCTACACATTGGGGGCAATGTTTTGTATAAGTTTGGGGGGGTGGTTGAATTTGTAGAACAAACTTAAGGATTCAGTACTTGTATTGAATTATGCATTACTTATTCGTTGTTCATCGATATTTGTCTGGTTTGCTTGCTTGTTTACTGCTTTTGTGTGTTTGTTAAAAAAAAAAAAAAATTCGATTTTGACATTCTGTTTTAGTATTTGTTCAGTTAGTTCAATTTGTGTGCTTGTGTGGGTTTAATAGCCTTGCCGGCAATGATGTGAATAGTGGAATAGGTATGAACTGTGGATAGTGAAAATGGTGCATGCCTAGATTAGCCAATGCTTATGTATGTGATACTTGACATTTCTTGCGCACGAAACTCATGTTTGACATGTTAAGTTGATGATTGGGTTCAGTTTTTATAGGAGATTAGAACATGATAGGTTACACCTGAATTACCTCTTCTATGGTTAAAAATATTCCATTGTTTTAGTGGTTTGAAGGACTAGTTATTGCAAGGGAACATTGAGATGAGTAGAGATTCCATGCATGAAAACTGAGTTGTGTGGATTGTGTAAACTGATGAGACAAAAATGAGGCGAAAGCCTGAAATTAGGGGTTGGTTCTTGAAACTAAGTGTCTAAAAAATAGGGGTTTACATAAATTTTTGTGAGGAAAACACTCATTTCAAGCCTTTATGACTCGAGCAATTAAGCCTGAAAGGATGAATAAAAATCTGGTGCCCTAAAATCAACTGATTTGGGAGTTATCGGCCTAAAGCTCGATACAGGGGTCATATAGAAAGTAAGAGGAAAAGAGTCAAAAGAAAAGAGAGAAAATACATTTCTCGAGCCTTTATAACTTGAGCAAGTAAGCCTGTAAGGGTGATTACAAACCTGGTGCCCTGAAATCAACTGATTTGGGAGTCATCGGCCTAAAGCTTGATACATGGGTTGTATAGAAAGCAAATGAGAATGTGTTTGCAAAAAAAAAAAAAAAAAAAAATAGAGTGAGAAAAGTGCCCCATGACATTTAGTTGATAGAATTGTACCTTTGATGTAAGGCAAGTAACTTAGTTGAGTTTTAGAGGTTGAAACAATCAAAGAAATAGGAGATCTCTGCTTGTTGAAGTGTAAACTTGTGATTGCGAAACCTATCCAAACTAAGAGAGGGTGAGAATTTAAGTTAACCAGATCTCAAGTATAGAACACACCCCAGAAAAAATGAGTAAAAGAATAAGTTTGGGGGGTGTGTATCTCTCGAGCGAAGAAAGGAAAAATTTGACTACTGTAGGTCGCGATTTGAATCTATCAGAAACTGAGCATGTTTGCATGAGTATACACACACACACACGTCAGGTTGCATATTATAAGTGGAGGTTGATTTGATTGTGCACTGTTGATACTGTTCACTATGTATTACTAAATTCTAATTCTGAGACACGGCAGGTTGTTAAGCCATGTTTTGTTTAGAGTTAAGTCACCACCTTGTTTGAGGATAAACAATAGTTCAAGTTTGGGGGGTTTGATAAGTGCGTTTTACGCACTTATTTAGGTCACAAAACATGGACAATTGAGTGCAATTATGTTGAAATATGGCTTAATTCTATGTAAATTATGTTTGCAGGACTATATCGATGGAAACAACGACAAGTGAGTAAAAACGAGCGAGAAAGGACTAAAATGAAAGAAAGCCAAAGTTCAGGGACTAAGATGCAATTATTTGAAAGTTGACTCGAAATCCAAATCAAGAACGAAAAAGAACTAAATACGAGATTGACGAAATCAATGAGTGTTAGAGGAAAGAGAATGAAGAAAATAAGTCAAAATGAGGAAGAACGGAGTTCGGGGGCCAAAACGACAAAATTGGAAGCTGATTGTACCATGCGGCCGCATGGTGCAATGATCCATGTGGTTGCATGGCTTCACCAGAACGCCAGCTCGAGCCAGCACTTGAACCATGCGGTCGCATGGTTAGTTTCGATGCAAAATTTTCTGGTTTCCGTTTTTAAGTAAAACTCTTATGGAAACTAATTGGGGACGGTTTTAAAACCCTAGACACGACAGATTTCGGGGGCTACGCACTTTTAGAGATTAATTTTGACATTGAAGAGCAAGAACACGAGGAATAACGCGAAGATTCATCAAGCACTTCAAGGAATTAATCGAATATCTATTCGGGTGATGGCGTTTCTTCACTTATTCTTTTGTTTTTCTTTCTTTAGCATGCTAGGCTAGTTTTTCTTGTACTAGGAGATCGATGAACCTTGTAACATGATATTTTAATCTTTAGTTTTATATTTTTGACATTAAAACATGTTTTTGGATGTTTGAACGATTTATACGTATTTATTCCATATGATTTTTGTGCGCGCATTAATTGTATGAATGTGGTGATCTATTTTATGCATTCGAAAGAAGGAAAATAGATTCGACGTAGTATAAATTGTCATAGGGTCCGATAGGGGATAGAAATATACCGCTATGCTCTATGTGAATCTTTAAGTGTTCATAAAAGTTAATGCGTTCTTTTATGTTTGTATTCGTCATAGAAATATAGTCGGATCGCATGATAGAATAGGTTTAACATTACTCGAAAGAGATTGTTAAATTCAATAGGAACATTGATTCTTCAATATTTAATCGTGTTGTCAAAGTATAAAACTAGGATTTAAATGGATTGTTGCATGGGGATTCGTGATCCTAGTACGTTTCCCTCATCTTAAGTAAATCAATTTGCATTCAATTTCATATTCATTCTAGTATAATTTGCATTTAGTTTAGCCAATTCATTCATATTAGTTTTCATAATTTAGTTTGGTTAGCAATTACTACAAAACTCATCAAAAACTCATCTATTTTCGGTTAAGGTCGAAATAATTAATATTGAACTACTCAATCTCTGTGGGATCGACAATCCGGACTCTAAAAGTCCACTTTATTACTTGTAACGAACCGTACACTTGCGGTGATTTTAAATCGAACGTATTTTCGTGAATATTTGGTTGTCGGGATTATATGAGAATAGAAGGCGTTGGGTCCCTTGTTTCCTCAAAACCACCTTTTGGGCAGGAATGTCAACAACACGAAGAAGTGAGAGTATGAATTCGCTCTTCGATGGATATGTGCATTCGAAGACATCATTGAAACTGTTTGTTGAACAATACGAACAATGCGATTGGTTCTCAAGTTATAAACATTTATCGATCAATAACTTACTAATATTTTTTTTTGCTGTTAACATGTGTTTAACTATTTCCTGTGCTATTTTATTGTAGGGGAACCGTTGGTGAACTACTATCAAAATTTATTGAATGAAGGTGGAAGTGGCATATGATTACCGGTTTGGGGATGTATTTGTTTTAGCATATTTTTTGGCTAGATTTCATCAAATTTGCCGCATAATCTATTGTATTATTAACTTAGATTTTACTGATGTCAGGAATGTATTCAATAACGGATTTATGTATATTTATGTTTGATGATGTAGCATATGTTTGATGTCTTTGTTGAATGATGTAGAAAATTAATATGGCATGCTTTATGTTTACGTTTGCTACACGACATGGTGGTTTGTCGATTATGTTTTCCATTTCGGAGACTTTAGCCGGTTGTTGTAGTTAGATGCTAGATTTATCATTGGTGCACTCATCATACTTGCGCGTTCAGCTTTCTCACTCGAATATTTATTTTTAGTGTGAGGATGTGGACATTATTTCTTACCTGCTCTAGGTTCTGTTTTATTGAACATTGCTCTATACCATGCCTTGTTCATTTCATTAATCAATTCTAGTAGGCCTTTTCGAGTCAATGCGGTGAGTTTTGGCTTGATGAAGTTAAGCAGTTTAATGACTTCCAGACTACAAAGAACTGTTAATGAGAAATATCTGTTTTACAAATAAGGTTTTTTTTTTTTCTTTTTTTCTAAAGTTGCAACTAATCCATCCAATATGAAGCTGGAAATGGAGTGGAGGGGATTTATTTTGGCACATTCAAATAATGAAATGTTGTAATCAGATCAAATAAAGCACGCAGGAAAAATTTATCTTCATTCCAACAATGTCCTGCCTGGTACTTTTACTCATCATTAACTAAGCTATTAGTTTGTTTTTTCAGTAATTGCCCCACTGAACTCAAGTTCAAAGGCTTTAGCTTTAGGCCTAGATTTTGAAAATAATAAAAATCCGTGCTTACTCGTTTGGCTTTCTCACAATACGTGGTGAACATATATGCAATACACTTCATAATTACATACTCTAATATGCCATGGTAACATAAATATTCTAGACAATGCCGATTCAAGTTTTTAAACATAATGCTTGGCGAATTACATATATACACATCATTTTTGGTAATCAAATAGGTCGTTTCCCTTTTGCATTCAGATTTGCCGTTGTTTTTTCCATCCTGATGTTCACGTTAACCGATATCTGGAGCTCCTCTTCATCACTTATCCGTACTCGAGATTTGAACACGCGGGATATTTCATCATCAGTGTCATTCACTACAGGATCAACGACAGTGGTGGTATGACCACTAGATTGACCGCTTGAGTCATCTTTTACAACCCACTTCCTAAATCCGCAATTTCGGTTGCAGCAAAGAAATAATTTCCCTTTATTTTCATTGTCATACTCCACCACGAAACATTTCTCAAATCCATGCTTACATCGTGTGCATGGCCGTTTCTTTTTGCATTCGGCAAAGAAATGGTCTTTAGCTCTACAACTATGACAGATTCCATAGTTCCTTCCGGACATTCTACATTGAATAGATAAGATATTCAAGAGTATGCAGTTCAAACAAATTGAAGTTCGAATATGAATGAACAAATTGGGAAATCAACCATTTTACAAATTCAAAAATAATGCACAATGTAGACCTAATGTGTTTAACAGTGCAGTGATTTTGAATATGCCCTAGCTTATATTATCCATCATCAAGAATGTGAAAACAATTTAAACAACAATAAATCAGGCCATTATTCATACCACTCCATCTAAAAAGGATACGAATCCACCTTTGAAAAATTCACTAAATAATTGAAAGTTTTCTATCTTAACAACTATAGAAAAATCAGTAGAAAACTCATCTTCCCAACACAGAAAGGAACAAAATTATTAATATTGTCTGAACCCAAAATGTATACTAACAGGTAACTATTGAAAACTTGGATTCCTGAATTAAGATTTAAACACAAGTGCATTGCAACGAAGATTCGCAAAATGATTTAATAATTCCGAAGCAAAGATGATAGTAACATTTCATTACTAATTAACACTGATTTAACAGAGCCACGGCTGTGAAAATCTGAAATAAAAATAGAAGACAAGATGAAAGATACTCTCAAAAACAAGATGAACAACAGACATCTCCAGTATTCTTAAGATCTTAAGAGTCAGAAATAGCTAAGTTCTTGACATTTCTGGACAACTTCATGCTATGGTTCAGATTCATCAAATGTTATTTCTTCACTCTTCAATCACATTTATAGAATTTATCAAAGAAGAACAACAATTTTCCCCCATTTTGCAATCTCAGTCGCGTGAATAGTAATATCCAATGACCGAGTTGAATATCCAAGTTCACAGCATACCCAACAACAATCGAACAAAATTTTGCAATCTTCTTGATGTAGAAGTATCATACCTGGTCGATTACGGCGGGAATAAGGTCGTGGAGAAACCGGTGGTCGCAATACCCAAGAAATCGTACTCCCAGCCGGAGAGAATGTTGTTGGAGTCGGGATTTTTGAGCCTTGGCAGCAAAGGAGAGGTCTTGGGTGTTGTTGATTAAGCTTCTCTTGGTCGTCGTCGGCGTGAACGAACGGGCGGCGAGGAACGGGTTTGGAGAAGTTGGAGAACTGGCGTGAAGGAGTCTTTGGGTCGTGGTGTGGTAAATGGGTCATGTTTCAATTGTAAATGAAATGAATTCGTGTTTCAATGAATTCGTGTTTGGTCGCGCCATTTTTTTCCATTTTGCCCTGCCAGCTAGACCATTTTGAATCCCTGTTTTTAGACCAGTTTTCAGACCTGGCTCTGTAGCTTAATTGAAAAAGAAAAGTGTTATATTTCAATATTTTATTTATATATATATATATATACACACACATACAATATAAAATGTTTTTTTCTAGAAATATGTACGGTCATGGTTTATAGCTAGAAGGAAATGAATAGGTTTGATATAATTAAATTAACCTAACCTAATTATTATCCTCATTAATCTTGATAAAAAATGAATTTATTAACATCATCAATTCACATGGGGTTTTGTTGATTTGTTACGTGCTTAAGTGACTATTATGTGAATATATATTTAGGTGACTGTTTTTTTAAAAAATAATTCACAACTTCATTCATTTACAAATATATACACGTAAACTACATTTCACATGCATACCTTGTTAGAAATAGTTTCCTACAATCATATTTTTAGATTCACATGATATGGGGTAAGAATACACTGTGCAAGTGGTAAATTCTTGTTTCTTGATATTTATATAAACTATGACATGAAATACTGTAAGGCCTTATGATCGATATCCATGTTAAATCCTTTAAGATAGACCTTCGGGTCACTATGTTAAATCCTTCGGGATGAACATTTTGGTCACGATATTAAATCCTTTGGGATGGACCTTCTGGTCAAGATGTTAAATCGTACGGATATAGGGATTCTTTTGAAATTTCTTGAGCTATTGGAATCGCGACCAGTTTGCTCTAAATCTATGAAATGTCGGTATGATATGCCAGTTTATGTTTATATTATGTTAATAAGGATATGCACGTATTTTTGCTGAGTGTTTTCAAAATACTCACTCTTACAATATCATTTCAGATTAGAACGGGTCATATAGACGCGTGGAAGATTGGCCGAGTGATGCTATTGGGGTCGTCAAGTAAAATTTTAGAAATGATTATTGTCAAATTATATTTGTAGAACATCTTTGTGTTTAATCGTGTGCACATTATTTTTTGTAACTCTTTTTAAGTGTTCGAACATTTGTTACATTTAAATTGTTGGTTTATCATTATTGGATTATCGATCAAATCTTGAAATTTGAATGAAAGTAAATTTTCGCTTAATCTAGATAAAGAAGATTTTTGGTAACACCTCAAATCTATTTTTTTTAAAAATATATATAATAATAATAAAAGAAAAAAGATTTCGGGGTGTTATAAGAGTTCTTTTTCAGTTGTGGAGTAGTTTTTCTGAGTATCATTCAGGGTCCTAGAAGCGTAGTAGATAGCATAGGTTGTGTTTCCAATTCGTTGTCCCAAGACCGCGCCCACTGCATAGTTGCTCGCATCACACATGTTCTCAAAAGGGGAATTCCAATCAGGTGGTTGGATTACTGGTGCAGAGCTTAACAATCCCTTCAACTTGTTAAATGGCATTTTGCATGCGCCATCAAAGTCAAAAGCCACCTCTTTTTGAAGAGTTTGCATAGGGGCAGTGCGATTTTGGAGAATTTCTTGATAAACCTGCGGTAAAAACCTGCATGTCCAAGAAAAGAGCAAACTTCCAGCACACTTGTGAGGTAAGGCAAAGATTGAATTATATCGATTTTAGCTTTATCTACCTCCATGCCGTTAAACGAAACCAGATGCCCTAAAACTATACCTTGTGTGACCATAAAATGACATTTTTCAGAGTTTAAAACAAGGTTGGTTTCTATGCATCTTTGAAGGACAAGTGTAAGATTATGCAAACAGCTATCAAAAGAATTTCCATGGACAATGAAATCATCCATGAATACCTCTATAATATGCTTGATGTAATCTGAAAATATATTGACCATACATCTTTGAAAAGTGGTTGGAGCATTGCAAAGTCCAAAGGGCATGCGGCGGTAGGCAAAAGTCCCAAATGGACATGCGAAATTTTGTTTTCTCCTGGTCCTCTAAAGCAATTGCAATCTGGAAATAACTTGAGTAACCATCAAGAAAACAATAGTACAAGTGACTTGCTAAACATTCAAGCATTTGATCAATAAAGGATAAGGGTAAGTGGTCTTTATGAGTTACAGTGTTTAATTTCCTATAGTCTATACAAACCCTCCACCCATTTTGAACCCGGGTGGTAACCAATTCATTGTTTTGATTTTGTACAACAGTTATCCCGGTCTTTTTAGGCACCACTTGGACTGGGCTGACCCAATTGCTATCCGATATGGGGTAGATCATGCCAACATCTAGAAGCTTAAGGATTTCCTTCTTCACGACATCCATCATAGGTGGGTTCAGTCTTCTTTGTGGTTGACGAGCAAGTCTTGCTCCTTCTTCGAGTAAAATACGATGCATGCATGTGAATGAATTTATACCCTTGATGTCCGCAATTGTCCATCCAATGTCGTTCGATGTTCCTTAAGAACTTGTACCAAATTTTCTTCTTGTGATGCAGTAAGTTCGCTTGAAATTATTACAGGTGGCTTCCCTTCATCTCCAAGAAAACATACTTGAGGTGACTAGGTAGAGGCTTCAAATCTAGAATGGGAGCCTGCAAAACTGAAGGTAAAGGTTTCTCATTTGAATCTGGTAGTGCAATAAATGAAGCATTACCTGTGTGTTGTAACTTTGGGAGTTCATTCAATGTTGCAATAATTTCCCGCAGTTCAGCGCTCAAGGCTAACTCCACACTCTCTTTATCAAGATGCTCACTAATGGCAACTTGCAATGTATCTTGTCCATCAAGATATAAAACTTCCTGTGCTAGATAGTCAATTACATCAATAGAATAGACAATGTTATCATCACTAGGAAATCTCATGGTATCATAAATATTGAATGTGATAATGTCACCATCGAATTCCTTAGTAAGTGTGCCACTATGAACGTCAATTTTGGTTTTTGATGTTTTTAAGAAAGGTCTTCCAAATAGGTTAGGTGTTAGAACCAAGTTTTTTTAGTCAAAATCAGAAATTGACTAGTCAAAGTCAAGTCAAATAAGGACTAAAATGAGAAAAATTATTCTATTGATGTTTGTTTTATAAAGTGGCAAAATATAAGGGTTAAGTTGGATATAAGTTAAAGTTTGGGATTTATTTTTTCATTAATAGAAGTTAAAATGACCAAATGTTATTTTAAATTGAAGATGAGGGACTATTTGGTAATTTTCGGTTAAGTGGACTACAAGTGGTTTTTTTAATCATTTTTTTATTCCCTTTTCAATTAAAAACACACACAAACACATAATAGAAAGGGGAGAAACCGGCAGAGGCAAGAAAAATGCATAAAATGAGAGAAAAAGGGAAGGAAAAAAAGGGAAAATGAAAGAAGAAAAGGAAAGAAAAGGAAGGAAGAAGATGGGTAAGTATTGATGTTCTTATATTGGGTTCAATTTATCTAATTTTTTAAGAGGTTAAGAAGTAAATTATTTATGATATTGTGATGTTAAATTTCTAGGGTTTCGAATTTATGGAATATGGGTGCATTTTAGAGCTCATGATTGTGGATTATTTAATTTCCATTTGAATTAAGATAAGAAATTTTAGTTTTGGCAAACCCTAAAATTTATAATTGGGATTTGGAATAAATATAGATCGGGGAAATGATAGTTGTGATGAAATACTTATTTGATAGAGTGATTTTATAGAACAAGATGTAAATTTAAGTGGTTGTATTAAGTTTATTAGTTTTATTAGATTGGAATGTGTACTTAGTTTTATATTTGGGATAAATGTTAGTTTGATAAGTTAGCTATTAAAAGAATGGACTAGAAGATGAAATTAGTTCCATGAGCTTAAAGGAAATTTGGGAAAAAATATTCAAGTCTCGAGAAATTAAGTTTTAGTATTCGATTATGAATATTTAGAGCTACTTGGTAGTGTGGCTGTTAAATTGGTTGTCTTGTATCATATTTCAGGCAGTGACATGAAAACTCGGAAAAACTCGTCAACTTAATCAGATTCCTGTCTATAGACCAATGAGTGGATATCTACTTTTCAAAATAAGCATTTATTTAAATTATATTAGTTCTCAAGTATATATAAAATATCTGTTTATTAGATTTCTTATAGTAAATCATATAAGCTGCAAAAGTTATTTATTTCAGATGATTGATTTAGAAAACATGATTTTTCAGAATAGAGTGAATTTTATAGCAAGTTCTTTTTAAAGTTAATTTTAATTCAGTTAAATCATTTTATTGGCATGTTATATGAGTATTACATATTTCAGCATGTTTCAAGTTATTTTTAAAACCACTAGAAAGTCCCATGTGATTTACCCGCTCTGCACTGGTGTAAATGTGTTTCCATAGTGTATGACAGTTATGGTGATTTACCCACTCTGCACTAGTGTGAATGTGTTTCCACAGTTTATGACAGATTATAGCTTTGCACGCGTATGACATAATTTAAAAATTTAAGATTTACAGAATTACAGAATTGAATAGCTTTGCCATATATATCGGTACTAATTGATACATGAGTAAGGATATTCTGGGGTACCTTTTTGGTGTGATTTTTCGGCATTATACAGTTTATCAGATTTTAGACTTCAGAATTCAGTTTATTCAGTTTGCAGAATAATGATTTCAGCTTACAGTAATGTGAAACCATATTTTCACTTATAGCTACCGAGATCAGAGTATTTATAATCAGTTGTTTATCGAGAGTAAAGAGCAAAGAATGTTATGAGGCAACCATGTTTAGTTTTAAAAGTATTACCAAATTTCAGAATTTCTTAAAGTTTTAACAGAGCAAGACTTTTCAGAAAAGTATACTTATTTTCAAATTATCCACTCATTGAGTCACAAGCTCATATTTTAAATTTTTTTTCTGAGCAGATAATAGCAGAGTTGTACAGCATTGGAGCTTGTCGATTTATGGCGTTGAGACACACACGTTGCATTAGCTGTATGGTTCATTTCGCCAGATTATTTAGTTTATATTCCTTTTGGGTATTTTGATTTTTAAAGTTTATTAAATATCGTTTTGCCAGTATTTTATTTTGAGAAGTTTGTATTTTGAGGGACTAATGTGCCCTATTTTAGATTATATGAGTATGCTTGAGAAAATTGATTTTTATCCAGATGGTTTTAGTCCATTTTTCAAAGGAAACTCTGTCAAAATTCTTTTAAAAATATATCTCAGTTAAAGAATGTTCAGTTGCCTTGGTGGTAGGTTCGGTATTTATCTGAATCTACCTCCGGCGTACAACACGTGACGGGTCCATTAGATTGACTCGGGACAGGTCATGTCAGTTGGTATCAGAGCATGGTTTTGAAAGTATTCATAGTTCATTTATTGACATAACATGCATATTCAGTGTGTATGGTCTCAAGTCATGGTGATAAAAGTCACAGGCTCCCAAGCTTTTGCTGCTAGAATGTTTGGAACCTAAATGTTGGACGAATTTTTTAAACAAATTCAGAATGAATAGTATGTAAGTATGTTTAGGTGATTCCAAATATGTTTTTATTTATTTGATTATTAAGAATGTGAGAAAAAATATGGATAGACTTTATAAGGATTTCTTATTGTGAGGTGAATTGTTGTTTAAGAAGGAAAATATAGGATAGCTGTATTTATGTTAATTGCGTAAAAGGTATGAAAGAATGAGTCGAATAAATGCACATTGTGATTCTTGAGTTATAGTAAAGAATCATATATTGTGGTAAAAAAAATAAAAAGAGGAATGATTAACATATTTCATATAAGTGCACGTATGACTTGAGGAATGGAATGAGACTATGGAATATTAGCATGCGAACTCTTGATATCCATTAATGTGTGAAATGTCACTTGATAGTTATAAAGAGTACTATTTTTGTGAGCCTAAGGATGTATGTATAATCAAATGTTTGAAGTTATATAATGGGATATAAATGACAATGTTACATGACATGGCGAATAGCAAGTAAAGGAAGGTTGTGGTTGTCCTACAGCTAAATAGTGTGAGGAGATATCTGGATTATTAAGTTAATTAGTTCTATTAAGGTTATATGTGGATTACTATGTTATGTTACATACAATTTAGAAGCTTTGAGCTAAATTTTGAAGTAAGGTGAATTTAATACATTTTTAGTAATGTAAAGTTTGGGTTATTTTCGATTGATTTTTGGATCTTACGAATAAAGTATTCCATTCTTATCAGGATCTTTAGGTTATGGAACATATGGATTGCATGTTGGATAGTCTAATGTCTAAGATGACCATCAAATGTAAATTTTATTCAATTGTGAAATGATATCTTTAGGCTATAAGCTTAATTGAATGTCCTTGTGTAATATCCAAGAAGGCTTGTGCATTGGTAATAGGTCAATGGCCTCTTTATGGAATAAATGTATAGAATTATCATGGATTAAATGTTGTTATTGTATCTTCATAGAAAGAAAGAACACCAAAATTGTATGGGTTTAGAAAGGGCAAGAGTTTTGCAATTAGATTAAATTATGATGAAATATTTACACTTGTATTTAAACTTGAAGGGTTTAATTTATGATAATGGATCATGTTAAGGTTTAGAAAGTGTTTCAAAGTGAAATGACTAATTATGGATTCTACTGTAGATTGTTGGAAATGATTGATTAGAACATGATTTGGATTTGGTTAATTTGGAATTGAAGTTAGAGAATGTAGTGTTATCACATTGTGAGAAATTGATATTTTTCGATCATCATAGTTTAAGGTATATTTTTATTTGAAAAGGTTGAAATTGAAATTGTCTATATATGTGGGTAATTTAGGATTAAAGAAAGAACATCATATTGAGTTATTTCAATTGTTATTAGGGATAGCTGAAATTGTAGAGAATCACGAATAATTGAAGTTTTGCAAATATTGTCAATTTCGAATTGGAATAGTTACTCTCAAATATTTTACATTTGGGGTTTTAAGTACACAGAATGGAGACAAGTGGTGTTTGGATAATTGTTGAAGAATCCTTACATGTTATGAGAATATTTTCAAATGATATAATCGGTTCACAAGATAGATTTATGAATATATAGATAAGATTGTTATTTATATGGTGGTGTTTGAGTATCTATCTTTGACTTAGTTATAAGGAGTTAAATAACTAAGTTACATTGTGTAGCTTCTTGGAATGTCAGACACTATGAGGACAAGTTTAGAAGACAGACTATCAACTAGGGTTTGTTAATCAAAGGATTATTATTATTATTATTATTATTATTATTATTATTATTTTAAGGACTTGTGATGAAATTCGTAAAAGAGAGTTATTCAATTTTAATATGTAATCATTGTTATAGACAAAAAGGATTGATGAGTTTAGGATTCAGTTAAAGAAAAATATAACAACGGATTATATGTCCTCTTATATGTAGTAGGTGAACTAAAGGTAATTAGAAATAAGAATGTTATAGAAATTACAATGTACATTAGTGAGTAAAGTTAGTAAGTAGATGACAATAAGATGAGTTATAGAAAGTGGACAAAGCAAGCAAAAGAAAGAAATCAGTTTGGTGAATGAAAAAAATAAAAATAAAAATTGGTCAATAAAGGATTATGATTGCCAAATTGATTACTACCATGGAAAGATGATAAGTATATATGCTCTGACTGTAATAATACATGATTTGCAATAATATGCTTTGCCCTCATTTTAGTCAAGAAATTTTGGTATTAGCATACACAATTAATAATGATTACTTGTGCCTATTTTCGCTAATTTTGGGGTAAAGCTATTTTGCTAGACTATGTTAGATAAACTCAATCAAAAGACGAAATGGAAGTCAGCTATGATAAGAGAATTGATCATTCACTAGAATTGAAAAGTTTGACTTTAGGAAGATATCATTCTTATGTGCTCTAGATTGTGCAGAAAGAGGAAAAAGAAATGATGATCATTTTAGGACATTATACTGGTTGGAATGCTGATTACGGTAATTAGAATATTGTTGTGTTTTAAAGGAAATTGTATGTTGTAATAGTTATTATTCCAGAATATAAAGCACATGTCATTTTTTTGTTGTGTGATATTAGAATATGCAAAATGCTAAAGTATTCCAATGAAGTAGGTGAAAGAAAGTTAGTGGGCCCTGAATTGGTTCAAATGGTTTCAGAAAATGTGAATGTGATTAGAGAAAATGTAAAAATAGCTCAAGACAGACAGACGGAAAGGTTATGCAGATAGGCGCGGGAAAAATCTTGAAATTGCAACTGGAGATATAATATTTTTGAAATTATCACCTTAGAAAGGGGTGTTAAGATTTGGCATACGAGGAAAGTTGAGTCTACGATATATTGGACTCTATCAGATTACTGAGAAGATTGGCACAGTTGCATATCGATTAGACCTGTCAGATGAATTATCCAGGATCCATATTAGTTTTCATGTTTTCATGCTTCGCAAGTACATTGCAGATTCTTCCTATATTTTAGAGTTTCAACCTGTTCGGTTGAAGGAGAATTTGACTTATATAGAAGAACCAGTGAGAATTTTAGACAGAAATGTGCAGATTCAGCGGAACAAGACAATTGCACTTGTAAAGGTACTTTGGCAGAATCAGACGCTAGAAAAGGCTACATGGGAGCATGAGGATCAGATGCGTGCTTAATATCCACATCTATTTATTGCCTAGCTAGTTCCGAGTGAATTTCGAGGACGAAAATCTTTTAAGGAGGTAAGATTGTTACAACCAAGTTTTTTTTAGTCAAAGTCAGAAATTGACTAGTCAAAGTTAAGTCAAATAAGGACTAAAATGAGAAAAATATTCTATTGGGATTTGTTTTATAAAGTGGCAAAATATAAGGGTTAAGTTGGATATAAGTTAAAGTTTGGGATTTATTTTTCCATTAATAGAAGTTAAAATGACCAAATGTTATTTTAAATTGAAGATGAGGGACTATTTGGTAATTTTCGGATAAGTGGACTATAAGTGGTTTTTTTAATCATTTTTTATTCCCTTTTCAATTAAAAACACACACAAACACATAATAGAAAGGGGAGAAACCGGCAGAGGCAAGAAAAACGCATAAAATGAGAGAAAAAGGAAAAAAAAAAAAGGGAAAAGGAAGGAAGAAGGAAAGAAAAGGAAGGAAGAAGAAGGGTAAGTGTTGATGTTCTTATATTGGGTTCAATTTATCTAATTTTTTAAGAGGTTAACAGGTAAATTATTTATGATATTGTGATGTTAAATTTCTAGGGTTTTGAATTTATGGAATATGGGTGCATTTTAGAGCTCAAGATTGTGAATTATTTAATTTCTATTTGAATTAAGGTAAGAAATTTTAGTTTTGGCGAACCCTAGAATTTATAATTGGGATTTGGAATAAGTATAGATTGGGGAAATGATAGTTGTGATGAATACTTATTTGATAGAATCATTTTATGGAACAAGATGTAAATTTAAGTGGTTGTACTAAGTTTATTAGTTTTATTAGATTGGAATGTGTACTTAGTTTTATATTTGGGATAAATGTTATTTTGATAAGTTAGCTATTAAAAAAATGGACCAGAAGATGGAATTAGTCCCATGAGCTTAAAGGAAATTTGGAAAAAATTATTTAAGTCTCGAGAAATTAAGTTTTAGTATTCGATTATGAATATTTAGAGTTATTTGGTAGTGTGGTTGTTAATTTGGTTGTCTTGTATCATATTTCAGGCAGTGACGTGAAAACTCTGAAAAACTTGTCAACTTAATTAGATTCATGTCTATAGACCAGTGAGTGGATATGTACTTTTCAAAAATAAGCATTTATTTAAATTATATTAGTTCTCAGGTATATATAAAATAACTGTTTATTAGATTCTTATAGTAAATCATATAAGCTGCAAAAGTTATTTATTTCAGATGATTGATTTAGAAAACATGATTTTTCAGAATAGAGTGAATTTTATAGCAAGCTCTTTTTAAAGTTAATTTTAATTTAGTTAAATCATTTCATTGGCATGTTATATGAGTATTACATATTTCACCATGTTTCAAGTTATTTTTAAAACCACCAAAAAATACCCAGGTGATTTACCCGCTCTGCACTGGTGTAAATGTGTTTCCACAATGTATGACAATTATGATGATTTACCCGCTCTGCACTGGTGTGAATGTGTTTCCACAGTGTATGACAGTTATGGTGATTTACCCGCTCTGTACTGGTGTGAATGTGTTTCCACAATGTATGACAGATTATAACTTTGCGCGCGTATGCCAGAATTTAAGAATTACAGAATTACAGAATTTCAGAATTGAATAGCTTCGCCATGTATATCGGTACTAATCAATACATGAGTAAGGATTTTCTGGGGTACCTTTTTGGTGTGATTTTTCGGCGTTATACAGTTTATCAGATTTTAGACTTCAGAATTCAGTTTATTCAGTTTGCAGATTATATCGGTACCATATTTTCACTTATAGTTACCGAGATCAGATTATTTATAATTAGTTGTTTATCGAGAGTAAAGAGCAAAAAAGTTATGATGCAACCATGTTTAGTTTTAAAAGTATTACAAAATTTCAGAATTTCTTAAAGTTTTGACAGAGCAAGACTTTTCAGAAAAGTATACTTATTTTCAAACTATCCACTCATTGAGTCACAAGCTCATATTTTAAAATCTTTTTTCTAAGCAGATTATAGCAGAGTTGTACATCCTTGGAGCCTGTCGATTTATGGCGTTGAGACACACACGTTGCATTAGCTGTATGGTTCATTTCGTCAGATTATTTAGTTCATATTCCTTTTGGGTATTTTGATTTTTAAAGTTTATTAAATATCGTTTTGCCAGTATTTTATTTTGAGAAATTTGTATTCTGAGGGACTAATGTGCCCTATTTTAGATTATATGAGTATGCTTGAGAAAATTGATTTTTATCCAGGTGGTTGTAGTCCATTTTTCAAAGAAAACTCTGTCAAAATTATTTTAAAAATATATCTCAGTTAAAGAATGTTCAGTTGCCTTGGTGGTAGGTCCAGTATTTATCTGAATCTACCTCCGGTGCCCGACACGTGTCTGGTCCATTAGGTTGACTCGGGACGGGTCGTGTCAATAGGGGTGTTATGATCATCGTTTTCCATATCAAGAACATAAAAGTCAGCAGGGAAGACTAGTTCATTAACCTGTACAAGTACATCCTCCAGTACACCCTTAGGATATGCATTAGACCTATTAGGCAATTTTCTTTGTAGAACTGCAGATACACTCTCAACAACTCTCACCTTCTCACACCCTTTTAGTTTTTTTTTTTGCTTAGCAATGCATAGTTCTTTCAAAAACTCAGCATATCGAGGTATTTGTTTAATAACATCTAATAAAGGGAGATTAACTTCGCATGTACGAAAGGTCTCATATAAATCTTTATTTTGTTCGTCCTTCCTAGATTCAGCTAAGGCTTGAGGAAAATGGGGTATTGGTTCATAACTAGGGAGGGGTGGAAACTTATGCTTACTTACCTCATTTTCGTTGGCAGCAGCTTTACCTTCAATAATCTTCTCCTCATCTTCTAGCTCTGGTGGTGTATGAGTTGTTTTCACTGGGATTTCAATTTCCTTGCCATTCCTCAACAAGATTGCACTTGGATTTTTCCTTGGATTAACCACTGTTTGAGATGATAGCCTTCCTGAATTTTGTGACTCTAACCGGTTGATTGCCGTTGCCATCTGTCCCATTTGATTTTCCAAACCTTCAATGCTGGCCTTCGTCTCCTGTTGAAATTGTAAAGTGTTAGTTGCAAGAGACTTAACAATATCTTCTAAGGATATACCAAAGTTAGAGATTGGCCCTGTTGTTGTCTAGGTTGATATGGTTACTTATATTGTTGAAAATTTGGGCGATTTTGAGGCACAGGTTTATTTGTTTGTTGATTCCTGTAGCTGAGGTTAGGATGATCCCTCCACCCTTGGTTGTATGTGTTTGAAAAAGGGTCATGATTCCTTTGCTGTTGTCCTAGGAAACCACCTGCTGCATTAACTTGTTCAACGGGTTCCTCTTTAAGCATTGGGCATGAGTCCGTTGGATGACCCGCCACTGAGCAAATCCCACATGCTTTTACTATTGCACATTACCTGCAGCCATTTGACGTACAAGAGTAGTTAGGCCCGCAAGTTGTTGTTCAATGGATGAAACATTTACCTCATTAACATGTTTAGAAGGTAGGTCGAGTCTAGTACCGAATTGTTGAGAGTTGGCTGCCATGTTTGCTATCAACCTCCTTGCAGCCTCGGGAGTTTTGTCCACCAAAGCTCCTCCACTAGCAGCGTCGATCATGCTCTTCTATGTTGGTAGAAGTCCTTCATAAAAATATTGAATAAGGAGTTGCTCACTGATTTGATGATAGGGCAACTTGCACACAGTTTCTTGAACCGCTCCCAATATTCATACAATGACTCTCCACTGTCCTGTCATATCCCACATATCTCCTTTCATATGTTAGCAGCCCTCGACTGGAAAGTACTTCTCCAAAAACATCATCTTCATTCCTTCCCATGTAGTGACACTTCCCGATGGTAGATAGTAAAACCAATTTTTGCTGAATCTTTCAAAGAGAACGAGAAAGTCCTCAGTTTGATTTGCTCCTCAATCACACTAGTTGGTTTCATACTTGTACACACTATGTGAAATTCCTTCAGATGCTTATGTGGATTTTCACCTACAAGACCATGAAAGGTAGGTAGAAGATGAATTAGTCCATATTTAAGTTCAAAAGTAGTTGTTGCATCTAAAGTGGGAAAAATAATGCAAAGGGGTTGTTGATGCAAATCTGGAGCTGCAAGCTCCTTCAAAGTCCGATTGTTAGCCATGGATCCTTCTTCCTCTAATTCTGAATCACTAGCAAAAAGGATATCGAGATTGGGGATGTTATCTGCGAGATTCCACCGGTTGTCAATCCGTAATCTCCGCAAAGCCATTTCTATTTCTAGATCAAACTGCAAATCCCTTGATTAGCAGATCGAGTTATGGGCATACGCAATTAAAAGAGGATCCTAAAAGAAAAATATGCGATAAACACATTAAAATTAAGCTCAAAGTAAAGAATTGAAAATAACGATTTTTTTTCAATAAATTAAATAACAAATAAAGCACAAAGAATTAGATAGCACCACTATCCAGCAACGACGCCAAAATTTGGTGTGCTGTCGTACGTACCCAAAAATAATTACCTTAACTCTTAAACCTATGATGTCGCATAAGGTAATGGGCAATGTGGTCACATTAACATGTCAGAGACTCAAGATGCCTAATTCATCCCTTCTATGCGACCACATAGGTTTCTTCTATGCGGTCGCATAGAAGAAATCTGGGCTGAATTTTATGGTTTCCAAATCTGACCCGAACTCTTTTGGTAACTTAATCCTCCACCATATTTGAACTCGAATTCGATCTAGAATACAGAAGACACGTC
This sequence comes from Osmanthus fragrans, assembly GCA_019395295.1. NCBI lineage: Eukaryota > Viridiplantae > Streptophyta > Magnoliopsida > Lamiales > Oleaceae > Osmanthus > Osmanthus fragrans. The sequence continues at coordinate 25,400,103 of CM033345.1, forward strand.
AAACTTGGCTAGCATCACTATGTTTGAAAAATTGGGATTACCTTTGCAACACCACCCTAGGCCTTATAGGATGACTTGGTTGAAGGAGTGTGAGAAAGTAAATGTGACTAAGCATGTTCTAGTAAACTTCACCCTTGGGAGATATAATGATGAAGTTTGGTGTGATGTGGTACCATTGAAATCTTTTCATATCTTGTTTGGGAGACCTTAGAGGTAAGAGAAGAATGCTGTTTATGATGTGGGAAGGAACAAGTATAGATTTCTTCAGGATGGGAACAAAATCACTCTAGTTGGCTTGACACTAGAACAGTCCCTTGTAGATCAACTCAAAGTGAGGAGTAATGAAAGAGAGCATTCAGAAAGAAGAGAAATAGAGAGTAAAAATGAGAGTGAGAAAGAGATAGAAAAAGAAAATGAGAGTAGAGAGGTGGCAAAAAATGAAGTGGAGCCACTAAAGGTAAAATAAAGTGAGTATTTAGAGAGAGAAGAAAAGTCAGAAGAGAACTTGCAGGAAAATAAAAGTAAAGTCGAGAGGGCATTAGTGAAAACTAACAATTCTCTCCCTAGTTCTGCTATTTCTGTTTTGCAGGTTTCTGAATATATTGTCATCCATGAAAGTGAGCCTATTGGAATACCACCTAATCCAGGCATTGAGTATCAACTTGTAGGTGAAATTAACAAGCCCTACCTCTGCTTGGATATCACTTTAATACTGGAGGTTGACTTTGTGATTCTCGAGGAGGCAACGGAGTTTCAAAGGCATTGGGTGGAGTTTATTTGCAGACGATTGCTATACCAGGTCGATGAGATGAGAAAGTTCATATGCAAAGGTTTGAGCAACAAAAATGATCTAATTGAGTTCCTGTTGCAATGCATACATATCTACAAGGTTGATGGTTGCCATGCATTGATCATCTGCCAGGAAAGGGAAAGATTTCCATTTGATTCAAGTGGTACGGTGATAAAACTAGCAACAGGTTGGTTATCCCCTAGGCGATCATAAGGTACAGATTCGAGGACGAATCCTTTTGAAGAGAGATGGGATGATATGATTCAGGATAAGCCCGGGCGATTAAAAGTGCAATGTTTATTGAGAAGAAGTTGAGGGCTCGTTCAAAGGAGTTTAGGGCCAATAACGTGGTTAATGATGTCGCACAAGGTCATACAAATACATGCTCGGGAAAGGTAGCACATGGAGTTGAAGACAACATGTTAATGAACAAGTTTCGTATTGGGGTCGAAGACCGAAAAGACTTGGATCTACTTGATAAAGCTGGTCGAAGACTTTTCTGCTCAACCGAACGAGCAACTGCCCTACTGGACGCGTCTTATCAGACGTCCGATAGAAATCTCTGTGCATTCGGATGTACTTACCGGACGTCCAGAAGGGTCGTCCGGTACGACCTGTTTTTGCGCGATTTTATTCATTTTTTACTAGAATTCTTATTTTGGGCAAGTTTGTTATTTTAGGACTCTTTGATTTCATATTTTTCATATTTCTTAGGATTTATTGTTTTAGTATAAATAGGTTTTCTATTTCATTGTAAGGGACAACTTTTGATTATGAATTAAATTAAAACTTTGATTTTCTCTTTGTTCTTGATGGACAAATCAAACTTATCGAATATTTAATTATATTTGGGGTGTTCAAACATTGGATCGTGGATTCTTCATTGTGTAATCAAGGGGTTCAACACATCTTCGTTATCGTTGGGTTGTTTGGTTCACCTTGTTGGGTTCAAGTCCAAAACCTAGAACTTATCAAAGAATTAGACAACCTTTGTGGCGTACGCAAATTGAGGTTTGTTGGTTTTGTAATCAAGAGGTCTTTCAAGTTTCGTTCTTGTTTGGTTGCTTGGTTCAATAATTTGCGGGTCGAGATCCTATCGTCTACAACCTGAATTTGGGCTTTCCCGGCATTTTCAATTCATTCCGCAAGTTCCATGCGATTTCCTCAACCGGGATCTCATCATGTTTAGTGTAATGAAGTTCATGTTGGATCGTATGAGAAGAACGGATATAAAAATTCAAATACTTCCAAGCACATAGTTAGATATCTTATCAAGCATCTCGATCTATCACAACGTCCAATAAATACCTATTTTGGCATTTCAAACCCCAAAATCAATCAAATTTTTATCACATTTTTTTTTATTTTTTTCTTCAAATTTTTTTTTTTTAATTTGGGGCGCCTTACTTGAGCATATACTAATTATATTTGTTTCATCGCTTCAATTCTTCACAAATAAACATCCTAAATTGACACTTGGAAGTAAAAATGTGAAAAAAATCAAGCAAATACTCCAATATAAAGAAGTATGGATAACGTAGGTGCATGAAGAAAAAGCTAGATATGTTTGTGTATGGCTCAATATGACTACTAGGGGTTGTACTTATTGAAAAGAAAGGCTTGAAAGGCTCAAATATCGATCCTAAATTGACATTTATCATTTCCCAAGTAATCCACCAACTTACCACAAACCATGTAGTGTTATTCTCTAAGGAGTTTCCAATTCACAAGATCAATGAATGCTTATTGCCATATTTTAGTATATTTTGGTTCTCTATCCTCACCATTTTCTCACATAAGAAAACTTTAACAAGAGACGTGTGCTAAACTGTAATACTCCGAAATTCTATGTTCGTTTAATTTGCTAATTTAATTTCTAGGATAGCAATTTAACTTTTCAAAAATTTAATATGGCCAAGATGATTAATGGTTGCCGATTTGCATTGGTCGATTTATTGAAAGTTTGCCAAAGATTAGTTAATTTGTTTTTGGGGATTAATTACAATAGATAAACAGTTTTTTTTCTTTCTATTTTTGGCCGAGAGTTGGGTGTATCCTTAAAATTTGGTCTAATATTATACATATAGATAGGGCTAGTCGACAGACTTAGAGGAGAATTCAAGTGGGATTTAGTTAATGCATGGACAAGCATGAAATGGTTAATTAAAGCATGAGGTGTTTTTATGCATGCATGGGATTTGTTGGACAAGCTTGTGGTGTCAAGCTATCTTTAACATGCATGCATGAGGTGGTTTAAGCAGGTAGGAGGTGTTAGATTATGGCACAACCTGACCTTAAATATTTACAAAATACATGCAAGCATGAAGTGGTTAGTCTAGGCTTGAGGTGTAGAAATGCATGCAAAGTAAGGTTGATACAAACACACGTGGCCTACCAAGTTTTATTAATTATCCTTTGCTTTGCTTTGCTTCTATATATATATATATAACCAAGGGATGAGCAGCCTATATATCTTTTCAAATCAGATTTCTTTGGTGAGATAGAGAGAAAAAACGTGAAGGAAGAAAAAGGGAAGCAAAGCCTAACACCCTCAATTCATCTATCAACCGAAGTTTCTTCAAGTATTATTGTAAGATACTTTCCTTGCTTAAGTGGTAGGATTCATGGTAATATTTATGCTTAAGCTATGCATGAAAACCATAATATGAAAGATGTGGACAAGTCCACAAAGTTAGATATCTATGCCTTAGGACAAGTCAGAAGGGCACTGGCAAGCCGGAATGTGCAAGTATGTGTTTGAATGTTTTCTTTTGCATAGTATTAACATGTTAAATCCAAGCATGGTATCTTACTGAGTATTCTTTATACTCATAATATTCTATACTAAATTTTCAGATCCATAAGATGTGAAGTTGGTGGAAGTCAGTCGGCAAAATCGATGATGGGTTAAGGACAAGGTTAATTTGCATCAAAGTTTTGTTTTTGCGTGTTTTGTTCGACTGCTTCATAAATGTTTTTCCTATGGTATTGTATAAAAACTTGTATAAGACATTATGTAATATGGCACCAGAAGTAAATTATTTAGTTATGTCTTCCATGTTATGTTAAGAGACATATTTATAGACCCTTTTCCCGAATCACCAAAAGAGGCAGAATCCGGGCAGTTTTTAGGTCAACTTTAAAATATTATTTTCAACGCTATAGACGTCCATTTGGGACTCTAAAAATACCTCTGCGTTCCTCTTCGAGTTGTCTAAATATGGGCGCAAGAATCACTCAATTTGGATGTCTGTGGCCTGAGATATGAATTTTTAAACGTTGAAGGGTCAACCTGGATTTTCTGTGCAACACTACACTTTTTTCAGTAAAACGTCCATACTATATGATTTCTGAAAATTCTCATATTTTAACCTAGAAAACTACTTGAAATTATCTTTCTAATGCCACAAATTTCATAAAAAGCGGAGTTGGGATGAATATTATAAAAATAGTTGAACCTACTGCCCCGACTAACCGTGCTTGCACCCAGTCCCCTTTTTGTAAAATAAAAATTTCACGTCGGCATGCGCTTCTGCTGGCCATTATATTTTATGACAAATATTTTACCAAATTGAAAATAAGTTTCTAACATGTAATACTTCTGTTTAAGAATATTTACATGTACCAAAGGCAGAAGCTATTATGATTAATACATGACCCTCGAAGCTTACGTTCGGGGTGTCACAGTGTGGTATCAGAGCAGTTTTACTTTTCTGTAGACTTTTTAAAAAAAAAAAAGTTATTGTCCTTCATCATCGAGCAAGCTAGTAACTGACTTTCGACCGACGATCAAGGTAAAAATCTTTTTCAAAGTTTATGAGTTTTCTTATGTAATGGACTACTATATATAGTGTTGGATATAGGAATATTTTGAATCAAGTCATGTTTGAGATTATGAAGTCATTAACATTTATATATTAGAGCCTTGTAGAGTAACCTAATCAATTTTTGTCCTAATTATGGCACGAATAGTAAAAACCCCCACAAGAACAGAAGCTTGTGGTTTTGCGAAGAAGCGGGACATACTATTGGCATTTTACTATAATCATCGTATGCATCCGCTCCATAGCCTCGTACAACATCTTGATCTGCTTGACTGCATTATTGATATGTTATAGGAGATACACTATAGCTTAAGTGATAAGGTGAAGATACGGAGGTTATATGAAACTATTCCAGAACCTTGGGCTTCAGTCATAAATGAGATTGTGTTGTGGTCTGATGATGACCTTTCATATGAGGACCTTACATACTTACTTCGATGAAATTATGAAACTAGCCGCGATTTATAGCGAAACTTTAAGAAGACTATAACCTTGTCCATGAATACTAGTTTACGAGCTACCAATTCTAGGCTAGATAAGGGACCGTTGGCTAAGTGCTTTTTGAGAGTTCTAGAGGAAAGTTTTCCCGTACCATTACCAGATAGTTCAGAACAAAGCATGTTAGAGGAAGAGCCAGAGGAAGAACTAGACGAAGAACCAGAGGAAGACCCAGATGAAGATCCCGAGGAGGACCTAGAAGAACTGGAAGATTAGACACCATCTTATCTAGCTATCTTTATTTTTGGAATAGAATAGGATGTAATACGTGCATCTACTTTTGAATGTATGTATCGTACTGCAATATGACTTTTGGTTGTAAAAAAAAAATAGTGGTGTATATATATAAAGGAAAGTTGTGTTGGCTTTTGGATTTCTCTAAGTTAGTATTACGTTGTGAAGTAATTCTAACTAGATGAATATTATTTTTCATTCAAAGGAAATGCCTCTGAAGCGCAACCATGGCAGTGCATTAAATTCCAATATGAACTTAGGCAGCAGCAATGCTAATGCCAGTTCTAGTGGTGGCAAAGTTAATGTAGCAAACTTTGCACGAGAACTGCTTGCCGCAATGCAGGAATTGGGACAGCAACAGCAGGCACCGCCTTTGACTAGGCAGCAAACCCTAAATCAACAAGTACCAACTGAGCATCGGGAGCCCAACCAACAAGCTGTTCAACCTCAAATAGTACCCAACTCGAGGGATCGAACTGCAATGATAGAGCAATTTCGTAAGATGAACCCTCCATCATTCGAGGGGAGTGTAGATCCCTAGCAGTTGAAGACTGGTTACGAGAAATAGAATGTATCTTCAAATTTATAAGATGCGAAGATGCTGAAAAGGTAACATTTTCGGTGTTTATGTTAAAGAAGGGGTCTAGCCATTGGTGGGACATGACTACCGGGTCATTAACACCTGCTGAAGAACAGGCTATAACTTGGGTGAGATTTAAGGAACTTGTAGAAGAAAAATTCTTCTCGGCAGCTGTGAAGGATCAAAAAGAGGTGGAGTTCCTCAAACTCCAACAGGGAACCATGACCCTCGTGGAATATGAACGCAAATTTGAGGAGTTTTCAAGGTTCGCTCCACATCTAGTGGATACGGAGGAAAAGCGGGCTAGAAGGTTTGAACGTGGGCTTCAACCTTATATTCGTGACATAGTGTCAGTTCTCGAGCTGAACACTTATCGAGAAGTCCTGAAGCGAGCCCAGACTATTTCTTATCAAAGAACTCAAAACGTTGGAAGCTCCTACCAAGTTCAAAATTTTTCCAGTAAGAGGAAGTGGAACTTTGATAGACAGAATAACGGTAAAGGAAAAGGGAATAATGCATCAAAGAAAGGAAAAATGGAGATAGTAGGAGTTGGTGGTGATAAGCATTGTCCTAAGTGTGATAGACCTCACAAAGAAGAATGTTTATTGGGAAAGAATGTTTGTTTCAAGTGTGGGAAATCAGGACATTTCTCGAAAGAATGTCCCCAGAATCAAACACAGAAGACTGGAGATGACCAGAAAGGAAAAAGCAAGAGTTTTCTCCTTATCTAGGCAAGAAGCAGAGCAAAACCCTAATGTCCTCGCAGGTATCATCTCTGTTTCTAATGTCCCTGCATTTGTACTTATAGATTCTGGAGCTACACATTCGTTCATTTCTTCTTCGTTTGTCGCAAAGTCTAAAGTAGAATGTGAATATCTTCCGTATACCTTAGAAATCTCTCTTCCATCTGGAAAGATACTTGTGGCTGACCAAATAGCTAGAAATCTTAAAATGGAAATTGATGGTAGAGGTATAGCGGTAGATCTAATTCTATTAACGATAAAAGACTTTGATGTTATCCTTGGTATGGACTGGTTGTCTAAAAACTATGCAACTATTCATTGTACCGAGGGAGTGGTGATTTTTCGAAGACCGGGCAAAAAAGAGTTTCATTTTGTAGGAACTGAGGCAAATACCTTGTCTCGTATAGTGTCAACAACTCAGGTTGAAAGGACATCGAGAAAGGAATTAGGTCAAAGATTTCTAGTATCGATGACCAATGTTAAACAAGATAAGTTGTCAGCTGAGGATGTTCGAATAGTTTGACATTGTAAAGATGTTTTCCCAGAAGATCTTCTAGATGTGCCACCAGACAGGCAAGTAGAGTTTATCATCGATTTGGTACCAAAAGCAACACCTATTTCAAAGGCTCCGTATCGTATGGCACCGTTGGAACTGCAAGAGTTGAAGGAGCTTCTTGACAAGGGTTTCATTAGACCAAGTGTATCACCTTGGGGTGCACCTGTACTATTTGTAAAGAAGAAGGACGGAACAATGAGGCTGTGCATTGACTATCGAGAATTAAATCGTCTCACTATCAAAAACAAATATCCACTTCCAAGAATAGAAGATTTTTTTGACCAGCTCAAGGGGGCTACAGTGTTTTCAAAGATTGATCTAAGATCAGGATATCATCAATTGAAAATTAAGCCCGATGATATCCCTAAGACGGCTTTTAGGACGCGTTATGGGCATTATGAATTTTTGGTGATGCCTTTTGGATTAACTAATGCCCCGATAGTATTTATGGATCTAATGAACAAAGTATTTCATGAATACTTAGACCAATTTGTCATAGCTTTTATTGATGACATCTTAATCTATTCGAAGAGTAATGAGGAACACGAGAAACATCTCACGATTGTCTTGGAAACTCTAAGAAAAGAGAAGCTTTATGCCAAATTCAAGAAATGTGAATTATGGTTGGATAAAATAGGTTTTTTGGGGCACGTAATCACAGCACAAGGAATTGAAGTAGACCCAACCAAAGTAGAAGCAGTGAATAATTGGGTAAGACCAACCAATGTTAGAGAAATACGCAGTTTCTTGGGATTAGCGGGTTACTATAGAAGATTCATTGAGGGATTTTCTAAAATAGCAGGACCATTGACCCAGTTGACTCGAAAAGGGATAAAATTTCAATGGACAGAGAAATGTGAACAGAGCTTCTAAGAGCTGAAATGAAGATTAGTCACAGCTCCAGTCTTAACAATACCTGACGGACCAGAAGGATTCGTTATATACAGTGATACTTCGAAACAGGGCATAGGGTGTGTTCTGATGCAGAAAGATGCTTCCAGACAATTGAAACAATATGAACAAAACTACCCAACCCATGATCTAGAATTGGTTGTGGTAGTTCATGCCCTTAAGATATGGCGTCATTACTTATATGGAAGTAAGTGTGACATTTATACCGATCATAAGAGTTTGAAGTACTTTTTCACCCAAAAGGAATTAAATATGAGGCAGAGGAGATGGCTACAGCTAGTAAAGGATTATGATTGCACTATCCTTTACCATCCTGGTAAAGCTAATGTAGTAGCAGATGCTCTTAGCAGAAAGGCGGTTGGACAATTAGCAGTACTAATCACTATGCAGGACCAGTTGTTGAAGGATTTCGAAAACTTGCATCTAGAAGTAATTGTTCCACCAACCCAAACTATTACCAAGATAGCGGCTCTAATGATTCGACCAAGACTTAGAGATCGGATAAGAATAGCACAGGATGGTGACTCTTTCTTGCAAAAGATTAAATCCGAAATTGGTACTAGCAAGCGAAAGGATTTTAAATTAGGCAGTGATAAAGTCTTACTTTTTAAGGGAAGGTTGTGTGTGCCGAAAGATGAGGGATTGAGGAAAGAAATTCTGGAAGAAGCACACTTAACTCCATATACTGCCCATCCAGGAGGTACAAAAATGTATCGTGATCTAAGGAATATGTTTTGATGGAGAAATATGAAACGGTGCATAGGTCTTTTTGTCAGGAGGTGCATGACTTGTCAACAAGTGAAAGCTGAACATCAAAAGCCATCTGGATTGTTGGAACCATTAACAATTCCACAATGGAAATGGGAGCATATAACTATGGATTTTGTTGTGGGTTTTCCAAAATCAGCTAGGAAAAATGATGCTATGTGGGTAATAGTGGATCGGTTAACAAAGTCAGCTCATTTTCTACCTGTAAGAATGAATTTCAATATGGATCAATACGCGCGATTGTATATCAAAGAGGTCATCCGTTTGCATGGTATCCCAGCCTCAATTGTATCGGATAGAGATCTAAGATTTACCTCAAAATTTTGGAAAAGTTTGCAAGGAGCCATGGGAACCAAGTTAAACTTCAGCATAGCTTTTCATCCTCAAACTGATGGACAATCGGAGAGGACTATACAGACTTTGGAAGATATGCTGCGTGCTTGCGTCCTTGAATTAGGAGGCAGTTGGGAGAGTTATGTACCATTGGTGGAGTTTGCCTATAATAATAGCTATCAAGCTACGATAAAGATGTCACCTTACAAAGCTCTCTATGGCAGAAGATGTAGAGCTCCTCTTTATTGGGATGAAGTAGGTGAACGAAGAGTTTTAGGACCCGAAGTAATTGAGGAAACGGGTCGAGCGGTTTATAAAATAAGAGCTAGAATCAAGGCAGCCCAGGACCGACAAAAAAGTTACGCTGATAAAAGGAGAAAAGATTTGGCATTTAACATTGGTGATAAAGTTTTCTTCAAAGTGGCACCGATGAAGGGAGTTCTTCGCTTTGGAAAGAAGGGAAAACTTCGACCAAGATTCGTAGGTCCTTTTGAAATTTTACAGAAAGTTGGAAATGCAGCCTATCGAATCGCTCTACCACCAGATTTGTCAGCAATTCATGATGTATTCCACGTGTCAATGGTTCGACAATATGTGTCAGATCAAAGTCATGTGGTTAGTTATCAACCATTGGATATCAAACAAAACATGACTTATGAGGAAAAACCAGTAGCAATATTGGATCGCAGAATTCAACAACTGAGAACAAAAGAAATTCCATTAGTGAGAGTTCAATGAAGAAACCATAATGTCGAAGAGTCAACTTGGGAAAGAGAAGAGGAAATCAAGACCAAGTATCCAGAACTTTTCAACTAAGTTCAAGGTAATTTCAAGGACGAAATTTTTTTTAGGGAGGAGGGGTGTAATACTCCGAAATTCTATGTTCGTTTAATTTGCTCATTTAATTTCTAGGATTGCAATTTAACTTTTCAAAAATTTAATATGGCCAAGATGATTAATAGTTGCCGATTTGCATTGGTCGATTTATTGAAAGTTTGCCAAAGATTAGTTAATTAGTTTTTGGAGATTAATTACAATAGATAAGCAGTTTTTTTTCTTTCTATTTTTGGCCGAGAGTAGGGTATATCCTTAAAATTTGGTCTAACATTATACATATAGATAGGGCTGGTCGGCAGATTTAGAGGAGAATTCAAGTGGGATTTAGTTAATGCATGGACAAGCATGAAATGGTTAATTAAAGCATGAGGTGTTTTTATGCATGCATGGGATTTGTTGGACAAGCTTGTGGTGTCAAGCTATCTTTAACATGCATGCATGAGGTGGTTTAAGCAGGTAGGAGGTGTTAGATTATGGCACAACCTGACCTTAAATGTTTATAAAATACATGCAAGCATGAAGTGGTTAGTCTAGGCTTGAGGTGTAGAAATGCATGCAAAGTAAGGTTGATACAAACACACGTGGCCTACCAAGTTTTATTAATTATCCTTTGCTTTGCTTTGCTTCTATATATATATAACCAAGGGATGAGCAGCCTATATATCTTTTCAAATCAGATTTCTTTGGTGAGATAGAGAGAAAAAAACGTGAAGGAAGAAAAAGGGAAGCAAAGCCTAACACCCTCAATTCATCTAACAACCGAAGTTTCTTCAAGTATTATTGTAAGATACTTTCCTTGCTTAAGTGGTAGGATTTCATGGTAATATTTATGCTTAAGCTATGCATGAAAATCATAATATGAAAGATGTGGACAAGTCCACAAAGTTAGATATCTATGACTTAGGACAAGTCCAAAGGGCACCGGCAAGCCGGAATGTGCAAGTATGTGTTTGAATGTTTTCTTTTGCATAGTATTAACATGTTAAATCCAAGCATGGTGTCTTACTGAGTATTCTTTATACTCATAATATTCTATACTAAATTTTCAGATCCATAAGATGTGAAGTTGGTGGAAGTCAGTCGGCAAAATCGATGATGGGTTAAGGACAAGGTTAATTTGCATCAAAATTTTGTTTTTGCGTGTTTTGTTCGACTGCTTCATAAATGTTTTTCCTATGGTATTGTATAAAAACTTGTATAAGACATTATGTAATATGGTACCAGAAGTAAATTAAGTAGTTATGTCTTCCATGTTATGTTAAGAGACATATTTATAGACCCTTTTCCCGAATCACCAAAAGAGGCAGAATCCGGGCAGTTTTTAGGTAAACTTTAAAATATTATTTCCAACTCTATAGACGTCCATTTGAGACTCTAAAAATACTTCTACGTTCCTCTTCGAGTTGTCTAAATATGGACGCAAGAATCACTCAAGTTCGATGTCTGTGGCCTGAGATATGAATTTTTAAACGTTGAAGGGTCAACCTGGATTTTCTGTGCAACACTACACTGTTTTCAGTAAAACGTCCATACTATATATTTCTGAAAATTCTCATATTTTAACCTAGAAAACTACTTGAAATTATCTTTCTAATGCCACAAATTTCATAAAAAACGGAGTTGGGATGAATATTATAAAAATAGTTGAACCTACTGCCCCGACTAACCGTGCTTGCACTGAGTCCCCTTTTTGTAAAATAAAAATTTCAAGTCGGCATGCGCTTCTGCTGGCCATTATATTTTATGAAAAATATTTTACCAAATTGAAAATAAGTTTCTGACATGTAATACTTCTGTTTAAGAATATTTAAATGTACCAAAGGCAGAAGTTATTATGATTAATACATGACCCTCGAAGCTTACGTTCGAGGTGTCACATAAACTACCATCTTACCACAAGGCTTGTGTGCACTAAAAGTTTAGCAAGTGTCATGACATCCAGATTTTCACAAACAAAATTAATTCCTAGTGGCATGTGTTGTCATTCAAGAGCATAGACATGCAGCAAATTAGATACTCAAACAAAAAACTTCTCAAAATTCACATGCAATTCAACAAAAATCCAAATTGGCCCTCTCTCCAACTAAGTTTTTGCATTGTCCTCAATGCATCAACATGAATCAAAATAGAGAAGGAAAGATATCACTTGAATACGGAAGTGAGTCAACATAAGCTCGAAGAATGGATAACCTGAAGGTTATCAATGTGATAAAATAGGGAATGGAAAGAAACTTAAAGAAATGAATTACCAACCTAAAAGAGAAATACAAAAACTAATATACTGAAAAGTAAGGAAAAAGACATACTGAAAAGATTTCAAAGGTAGTAAACGGGGTCTGCAAGAGAAATTTCTTTCACCGCAGGTACCTATTACCCATAGAGTATCTTGAGATGCTGTCCATTCACCTTGAACACTCAACCATCGTTAGGGTCTTCAATTTCAATTGCCCTATTTTCAAAAACACGTTTCACCACAAAGGGGTCAGTCTACCTAGAACGAAGTTTACCAGGGTGCTTGTGGAGTCTAGAATCATACAAGTATACTTTTTGATTTTGTTCAAAGGTTCTTCTAAAAATATTTTTATCATAGAAAGCTTTCATTTTTGACTTGTAGATTCTAGAACTCTCATAAGCATTATTCCTCAATTTCTCTAGCTCAGTCAAAGATGAGTCGATATGGGGACATGCCTAAGGGGGTCTTAAAAGCTGTACGGTAAGCCCAAAGTGCATTATTTAATCTTAAAGACCAATATTTGTGATTGGGGTTCACCGTTTTTCGAAGATCTGTTTAATCTCCCTATTAGCCATTTCAACTTATCCACTAGTTTGGGGGTGGTAAGCAGTTGAAATTTTATGAGCAATCCCATACTTTTCTTTAAGGCTTCAAATGAACGGTTGCAAAAGTGTGTGCCTTTATCACTAATTATCACTCGTGGTGTGCCAAAGCAAGACAAAACATTTTCCATAAGGAATTTTACAACTATTTCATTGTCATTAGCCCTACAAACTGCTGTATCTACCCATTTAGACACGTAATCCACCGCTACAATGATATATAGATAGCCAAAAGAGGGTGGAAAGGGTCTCATAAAGTCAATACCCCAACAATAAAAATTTCTATTACCAAAATGGGGTTTAAGGACATCATATTATGTCGGGACATAGCACCAAGCTTTTGGTACCTCTCACAAGTTCTACAGTGGACATTAGTGTCATTAAACAAAGTGGGCCAGTAAAAACCACATTGCAACAGTCTTTTTCATAGAAAAGTGGCCTCCACATGCTTGGGCGTGATAGAAATCGAGTACGCTAAGTATCCCCTCATCAGGGATACAACGTCTCAATATCTGATAAGGGTAGTATTTAAATAGATAAGGGTCATCCCAATAAAAATTACTTACCTCAACTAGGAACTTCTTCTTATCCTACGCACTGCACTCTCGTGGAATTTCACCTACAGCCAAGTAATTTACAATATGAACGAACCATGGTAGAGAAGAAACAAAAAATATACTCTCATCTGGGAATTCTTCTCTGATTGGCAAGGTGGTTGTGTTGTCTTTAAGGGTAGCCTTGACAAGTGGTCTACTACAACATTTTCCACTCCTCTCTTATCCTTGATAGTGATATCGAACTCCTACAATCGCAAAATCTACCATATTAATCATGCCTTAGCATCCTTCTTGGTAAGAAGGTACTTAAGGGCTGCATGATCTGTGAAAATTGTATTAGGAGAGCTAATCAAATAAAATCTAAACTTATCAAGCGCAAAGACTACAGCTAATAACTTTTTTTCAGTTGTGGAATAGTTCATTTGAACGTTGTTTAGAGTTCTACTAGCGTAGTAGATTACAAAATGCTTACATTCTCTTCATTTTCCAAGTACAGTACCTACCACATAATCACTAGCATCACACATAATTTCAAACGGTAATGTCCAATCAGGTGGTTGCATGATGGGTGATAAGGTCAGATTGCCAGTCAGCATTTTGAATGTCTCTTGACACTCAAGGGTCCAATCAAAAGTCACATATTTACTCAGAAGGTTATACAATAGTCTAGCTATAGATGAAAAGTTTTGTATAAACCTCCTATAAAAACTTGCATGACCTAGGAATGATCTAACGTCTTTTAGTGTCTTAGGTGTAGGCAATTTAGAGATTAGTTCAATTTTAGATTTTTCAACCTCTATTCCCTTAGAAGAAATTACATGCCCTAAGACAATTACCGAAGGTACCATGAAATGACACTTTTCCCAATTCAATACTTACCCATTTTCCTCACATCGGGATAAAACACATTTCAAATTTAACAAGCATGTATCAAATGAAGTTCCAAAAATAGTTAGATCATCTAAAAATACTTCCATGCAATTCTCTACCATGTCACTAAACATGCTGGTCATGCATCTATGAAATGTGTCCGAGTGTTACAAAGTCCTAATGACATCCTAAGAAATGCAAAGTGCCAAAGGGACAAGTGAATATGGTTTTATCCTAGTCTTCTAAGGCAATTTCAATTTGATAATAACTAGAATAGCCGTCCAGAAAATAGTAAAAGGGATGGCCAACCACACGCTCAAGAGTTTGGTCTAAAAAGGGAAGGTGAAAGTGGTCATTGTAAGTAGCAGCATTTAACTTCCTATAGTCAATGCACATGTGCCATCCAATCACTGTTTTTCCCATTTCACCTAGTTCATTTTTCACCACTGTGACTCTTGACTTTTTAGGAATTACCTACGTAGGACTAAGCCATTGACTATCTGTGATAGGGTAAATGATTCCTGCATCTAGCAATTTTAGCACTTTATTTTTCACTACTTCTTTCATTGTGGGGTTTAGCCTATGTTGTGGGTCTCTTCTAGGACTAGTTCCTTCATCTAGCTATGTGAGAAAATTAAGGGACTAATACCCTTGATCTCAGCCATAGTCCATCCTAATGCATATTTGTGCTCATTTAGAATATGTAAAAGTTTCTTACATTGTGATGCATCCAATTTTGAAGATATAATAATAGGAAAGGTATCACTTGGTCCAAGAAACTCATGTTTCAATCCTTGAGGTAGCGGTTTCAACTCTGGTTTGGAAATCTCAATACTTTATGGTAGTTGTCCTCTACTCCTTTCTGACAGCTCTTCAAACTTGGACTGCCATGGCGATGCTCCATAATCCTGTATTTTTGTAAAAATAGCACAAATATTAGTATACTCTTCATCATCAACATCAGATGGAATTTCTAAATCTAAGAGGAATGAGTTCAACGGATCAAAATCAGTAGTTGTGGGTGTCTCCTCTTGAATGAGTGCACAATCATAAATGTTTGATGACACTCATCATCCTCCTGTGGTTATTTAGCAATGTGGAAAATATTGACTTCTAAAGTCATATTCCCAAAAGATAGCTTCATTAGACCATTCCTGCAATTAATAAGAGCATTAACAGTGGCAATAAATGGTTAATCAAGAATTATGGGGAATTTAGAGTCAATATTCACATCAACCTTCAAATCTAGTACCAAAAAATCGATGGGGTAGTAGAATTTATCAATTTGAACTAACACATCCTCAACTACTCCCCTGGGCCTAATAGTGGACCGATCAGCTAATTGTAAGGCTATAGATGTAGGTTTTATCACCTAAACCTAACAATGAGTAGATAGCATAAGGCATGATGTTAACACTAGCTCCTAAGTCAAGAAGGGCTTGTGCAAATTCATGACTCCCAATGATGTAAGAAGTAATAGGACAACCATCCTTATACTTAGATGGGGTCCTTTGTTCAATTACAACACTTACATGCTCAGTTAAGAAAGCGATTTTCTTAGCATGGTGCTTCATCTTTATAGTGCATAAGTCCTTAAGGACTTTAGCATATGTGGGAACTTGGGTGATCACATGCAGAAGGGATTGATTGATTTTCACCTGTTTAAGGTGTTCCAAGATTTCATTGTGTTGACCAGTAGCTTTAAGGTAGGCTTGAGGGCTTGAGGGAAAGGTACTTTAGTTGGGATCTCCACTACCTCTTCACTAGGTCTATCATCTTTTGAGTTACTAAAGTTTTTCTCCTCTCCCCTAGGCTTGTTGGTTGGTTCTGTAGTCTTTTCGGACCTAGTGGTTATGACATTTACTTCCTTAAGGTTGTTTTCTTATGAGTTTGAAGTTTGTGCCATATGTTTCCCTCTGGGATTTGGTTGGGCCTGAGCTGAAAATTTTCCACACTCTGGTGGATTTCTAGTACAGTTGATGTGATGAGATGATGGTATAGATATTAGTTGATGATTATATCGTGATTACGAGATGATATTTGCAAAGTTATGAGATTGTCTCACTTTTTGGATATAATTGTACGAGGCTATCCTGTGAATTATTTAATGATATGGTCTTCATTTTGATAGGTATGTATAAATGAGAAAATATAACTACTATAAATATTTCCACTCACTGAGTTCTCAACTCATATTTTCCCACAATTTTTCTTACAGGTAGCATTGGTTTTGGATAGCTCAAGGAACTTGATGATTTCTAAGTGATAGCTAAATGACATATTAAGTTGTATGATTAAATTTTGTAGAGCAAGACATAATTATTTTGGGCCCATCGCATTATGTTTTTCATAATAAATTGATTTTGTCATATAATGACTAATAACTCTTAGTCAGCCTTAGTGGTGGATCTGACATCTAGTCAGCATCTATCATCGACGCATGTTATATATCGAGTCCATAGGGTGATTTGGGATTGTGCGTATCAAACTATCTCACTGTAAGTGCAATTGTGGCGCTTCTTGTGGGCGAACTATGATATTAATAGTGTCAAATGTTAAAAACTACTTACAAAGCCATTTAGGGATACTTAAATGCCATACATGATACTATGTTATTATCACAAAATGATTACTCAACACAAAATTGTATAGATTACTCAATGTAAAGGTTTGTAAGTAGGCACCCAATTTCTTTTGAAATTTGTAGGTAAAAGTTTTTCCCTACGAACCCTTTGGAGAGGAATACAATATGTCGCGTAAGTTTTTACTCGACAAAATCATTTGTCTACTAAGGTTAATTTTGCCTACGAAACGATATCGCTTTTCTTTAAAAATTATGTTGTGGGCTAAATTTTGTTTTTCCCTACAAAAAAGTTTGGTGCAGAAATAATATTTGTGGACTAAAATTTTACATTTTTCCAACCATTAATTTTTTTTTGACAATATGGTACGAATTATTTTATAGGCCAAACTCTGTTTTTCTTTACAAATAATTTTTCGTAGGGTATGTATATTTGTTGGCTATTATGAAAGAATTCATAGTGAGAAATTAAATTAGTTTTATATTATAGTAATTTTTACCCATATTCAAAATAATATAAAGATGCAAAAGAACGATAAATTAGTTAAGACATGTAATACCAATCAATGTAATATTGAATCCTAAATATTTCATGAAAACACAAATAAAAACCATTCACTAAGTATGGTTACATCTAGACTTAAAAATAATATGGAAAATATCCTCAGTATCTATTTTTATACATCTGAAAACATAAATCTTCATCCTCATAAATTAGATATGCAACTAATCTTCACCAAAGTTGTTCTCTTCGTCCTCAGTAGCATCATTTTCCTCATTAACATAAATCTCTATTGACAATGGTGAAAATAATGGTATAATGAAATCAGGAACTTTACCACATAGCTGGTGCATAGAGCGATGCTAAGACTGTAAAGTAGAATTGAATTGCTGCTTAACAACCTTCAGCTTGTTTTGCATCTTTTGCTCCATCTTCACTTGAGCTGCATTGGCTACCTTTCGAATTGTTGCTTAATAACCTTTAGCTTGTTTTGCATCCTTTGCTCCATCTTCACTCAAGCTACATCGGCTACCTTTTGAGCAGCACGTTTTGCTTCTAACTTTTTCTCCATACTAGATACATTGGAGAAAATGCCCCAATGTCTTGAAGGTGACCATTTCCTAACCTAGGGATTTGACGTTTGAGCTTCTCACCAAGTTAAGTTGTATCATAGATTCTTTATCATCTTATTAATAGGTTAAGTGAACAGAAGCATGGCTAAGAATTGTCCCATAAAGTTCGCTAAACCGTATTCTAAAAAAAATTCTTAAATAATAGCAATGAAAAAGCATATAACTGATAGCATACACTTCTTTTTATGTACCTTTGTGGGAACATAATCCATATCAAACAATCTTTGTAAATTTCATAAAATATTGGGTGCGGTCTCAAATTTGCAGTTCATTACCATGTGAATAAGTTTACTATTATTCTAGAAGAGATCACATAATATAGTTTGTTAAGATTAGGTTCAACCGATTGGAGGCTTTTATCAACAAAATGTTCAAAGTAAACAAAAATGCAAGAAAAACAATAAATGAAGAACACAAGATTTTCGCCCTAAGGCAAGAGGTTTAGAACAAAGTTCATAATCCCCCTTAGAGCTTCCACCACTAAAAGAAACCACTGGATTAAAAATTAGAACCAAAGAAACCGTTCGAAGTTACACTTTTAGGGCACTCATAATGAATCACTTAAGATGTACATTCGAATGAGAGAGGTCGAAAGATTTTCCTCTCAGAGAAAGAGAATAAAATGAGAGAACTTCAAAAGTTAGAAGGGAAAAAATGAATAGATCCAATAATCCAAACCCTAGGCAAATGAAGGATCAAATAAGAAGTCACCAAAAAGTCAGCCTTCCAACAATTGTTAGGTTTAACATTTGGCATCATCTCATGCATCAAGCTCACTAAGGAATTCGCATTTTATAGAACACGTTCTTGTAAAGATGCAAATGATGTCAACTATAAACCATCTATCGGGTCAAACTTCTATCAACATTCCAGTCAGCAGCCTAATCATCATTGTGCCAAATTCATTTAGAAGTCCTTTTAACCAAATTCATTCTTTTATGACATCTATTGCAGCAATAAATTTAGCCTCAGTTGAAGACAATGCAACAATCTTTTGAAGTTGGGATTTCCAACTTATACAAGAATTGCACAAAGAATACACATAGGCAGATGTAGATTTTCTATTGTCTCTATCACCGACATAGTTAGTGTCAATGTATCCTCCTAAAACAATACTATCAGATTGTTTTATAAACTGAATTCCTAGCTCACAGGTTCCCTTGATATATCTAAGGAGCCATTTCATGGCTTCCCAATGTGCTTCACCAAGATTTGACATATATCTACGTAAAACAATTATAGAATAAGGTAAATCAGGTCTCGAACAGACCATTAAGTACATAACAAACCCAACTGCATTTCAATATAGAACTTTTGTAATTCTCTTAAACTCTTCGTCAGATTTTGACATTGCTCACTTGAGAGTTTAAAGTGATTTACATGTGGTAGACTCACACTTTTTGAATCAGACATAGAATATTTACATGTGGTAGACCCAAATGGATGATTTTTTACTAAGACTTAGTGTTCCTTCTCTTCTATTTCATTTAATTTCAATACCTAAAATCTTTCTAACAGGACCTAAGCCATTCATCTCAAATTCATATTTAAACTTGTCTTTGATTTCCCCTATCTCATTTATGTTGTGACTGGCCAAAAGCATATCATCTACATAAAGGAGTAGATAAAGTGAATTTTCACCTCCATTTTCTTTACAATAAAGACATGTATCAAAAGTACTCATTCTAAAGCCAAGTCCAAGCACAAAGGTATCAAACCTCTTGTACCATTGTCTTGAAACTTGCTTTAAGCCATATAAAGATTACTTAAGAAGGCATACTAAGTCAGATTTTTTATTAGTTTCATAGCCTCTAGGTTGTTCCATATAAATTATTTCATCAAGGTCTCCTTTTAAAAAGGTTGTTTTAACATCCAATTGGTCTAGTTCCCAGTTAAACTAAAATTATTCTAATAGTTCTGAATTTTACAACTAGGGAAAAATTTCAGTGAAATCTATAACCTCTTTTTGAGGAAAGCCCTTTGGCCAAAAGTATGGCCTTGTACCTAATATCATTCTTATCCTTTACCCCTTTTAATTTTAAAGATTCATTTACAGTCTGACCTTTTTTCCTTTAGGTCTTTCCACCAAAATCCAAGTTTGATTCCTTTTAAGGGATTCCATCTCATCATGCATTGCTGCTAGCCAATGTTTGGAATCATTACTACTTATAGCATCTTTAAAAGACTCGGGTTCATTTTCAATTAACCATTGGAATGTTAGAAATGATGCTTCATCATCAAACTTGACAGGAGGTCATATTTTCCTTCTTTATCTATCTCTAGCAAAAAGTTAGTCATCTAAGGATGGATCTGCTCCTAATCATTCTCAATTTCATGTTTAGAATCTCCATCACTATGGATCTCATTATTTTCATTTTGAGTTTGAGCATTATGTTGTTGAATTTCATCTTCAACCTGCTCTACCTCAATTTCAGTCTTCATTTCTACATTTTTGTTCTAACTTAGAGAGTCAAGACTTTCCTTCTTTTTCAAACAGGGAAGATCATTCTCATTAAACACAACATTTTTTTCTAATAATAATCTTATACCATTTGGTTTTCCTTACCCATAGTCAATATCCCTTCACTCTTTCACCATAGCCCAGGAAGGCACACTTAAGGGCCCTAGGTTCTAATTTCCCTTCAGATTGATGTGCAAAGGTTGCACATCAAAAAACTTTTAGATTACTAAGATCTACTGGTTTTTCGGTCCATATTTGTTCATGAGTTTTAAATTGTATAGCACTAGTAAAGTATCTATTAATCAGGTAACTAGCAATTTTTGTAGCTTCTCCCCAAAATAACTTAGGAATACCAAAACTTAAAAGCATGCATCTAACTTTTTCAAGAATAGTCTTGTTCATTCTCTCAGTCAAGCCATTTTGTTATGGGGTACGTGTCACAGTTTTGTGTCTCAATACACCATGTAGTTTTGCACAACTCATCAAATTCAAAATCAGTTCTTAGCACTTTAATCTTTTTGTCAATCTCGAGAATCACAAAGTCAATCTTTAGCAGATAAGAGAAATTCAACCCATTGCACAAGAAATCCTTCCAATGCCCTTGAAATTTCGTTGTCTCCTCGAGAATCACAAAGTCAATTTTTGGTATTGAAGAGATTTCCAACTGTTGTGACACCAACTGATGAACATTGCCTGGAACGGGTGGTAATTCAACATGATTGTTTGTTGGGACCAAGTGGTAGTATTGTTGGTAAGTTTCTTCCACATGTTGCAACTGATGTTCCATCCCTAGGTCGGTTGGTATTTCAATGGAAGTGTTTTCTGGAACTGAATCATCGGTGACCTGCAAAACAAAATTATTCAAAATACGGAGGGAATTGTTAGTTTTCACCACAGCCTCCTCAACTTCAGGCTCTTTTTCATTCAATCTCACTTCTAACTCATTCTTTCCCTTCGAAGATTCTTCTTCAATTTCTTTTTGCAACTCCACATTTCCTTTCTGATTTTCACTCTCTTGTGGCATCTCTCTTTTTTTCTCACAACCAACCATCTTACTGTATTCTCTCAAGCTCTTTTGTTTATCCCTCTGACTAATTGAGTCACGAAGCTTTGAGAGGTCACGCTTATAATCCCACCTAGTCCTTCTGCTTGACATATTACCAACATGCCCCACAAATAGTACTTTCTCTTCCCTCGAATACCTAACTCCACTATATCTTCTAGGTTCATCCCGATGTTCCTGATCACGTCGATCACTCCTACAAAAATGATTAGGCTCATAACGCTTCCTCATAATACTCCTCAACTCATCCCAAGTTTCAATACCCCTCTCATCACACCTTCGCCTAGATGTTGTTAATTGATCCCACCAAATCACAGCATAGTCTACGAATGAGCTCACAACCAACTCCAACTTTTTCTTCTCGGAGTAATTATAGCGCTCAAACATTACTTTAATCTTTTCTTCCCACGCCATGTACGCATCTCGATCACTTCTACCCTTAAATTTTGGAGTTGTCGTTTCCCTACCCCTATCAACACCATATCCATAATAATTTTTATCCCTTCTTCCAAACTTATCACCTTTATTTTTCATTTCCCGTATTGCAACCTCAATCCACGCATCTTCATCACTATCACTACAATATACATATGCATCACACATTTTAATCCTAGGCTCCAACTTATTCAACGTACTCCTCATATCCACCGACATCCTTTCCATTCGATCCATCCTATTATTCATTTTGACTCAAGGACTCAAAGGACTTGAATTGGACAACTTTGATTGGACTTTATAAATTTAAGAAAGTGGTTCTTGAATTGGAGTTTGATTTTTTTTTATAGATTCAAGAAAGTAGTTCTTGAATTGGATTTTGGATTGGATTGAACACAAAGTGATTTTGGATTTAGAAAAGATGGTAGAATATTGGACAGTTTCCAAGAACAATTTTTTTTGACGTGAATAGTACCCGTGAACAGTAATTATTTTTTTTAACAAAATCAAAAATTTAACTGCGAGAACGACAAAGAAAACAGAAGTTGATTTGGACTCAAATTGAGCACAAAAACAATTTTTGACTCTTTTTTTTTGAATTTTTTGGATCAAAAACTCAGAAAATTATTGGACACAAAAACACAAAGAATAATGAAGGAAATAAAAAAAATACAAGACTCAAAAATAATAAAAGATATAACATTGATCTTGGAGCCTAAGCTCTGATACCACCTGATGCGAATCCGGTTAGCACGAACGCTATCTAACCCACAGGAGAATGAACCGGATCCCAAGAACGTCCAAATATGACCAAAGTTTAGGATTTAACTTCTAAACGTTGAACCAAGCAAACAAAGGTATATTAAACCAGTGACCTCTTGATCACAAAACCTCGAAATCTCACCCGGATAGTTTTCGATTTTGAACCCAACAAGATGAAACATGTAACCCAAAGATAGCAACGATATAATGAACCCCTTGCTTACAAATTGAAGAACCCACGACCCGATGTTTTGAACGCCACAAAGATTACTCATCTTTGATAAGTTCGATAAGGATTGTCCATCGATGAACAAAGGAGAAAAGCAAAGCTTTAATTTAATTCATATCGAAAAGTTCTAATACAATGAAAATAAAATTTCTATTTATAATAAACCCTAAGAAATATGAAAAATACGATATCAAAGAGTCCTAAAATAACAAACTTGCCAAAAAATAAGAATTCTAGCCAAAATAAAATACTTTATGAAAAAGGAAAGTTTCTTCTAATTATGGCATGTGCCAGATCATATCAGTTTGCTTGAAACTTGCTCGTAACACTTAAAGCGTATGAAACATCTGGTCTCGTACATAGCATTGCATACATGATAGATCCTATCGCTGAAGTATAAGGAATCTTATCCATGTGATTCCTTTCATCATGCGTTTTAGGACACATATCTTTTGAGAGATAAATGTCATGTGACATGGGACACAATCCCCTTTTGGACTCTTCCATATTAAATCTTCTCAATATTTTATCTATGTACGAATATTGGGATAAGTCAAACAATCTTTTAGATCTATATCTATATATCTTAATTATGAAGATATATGTTGGTTCTCCCATATCTTTCATGGAGAAATTCTTTGACAACCACAATTTTACTGAGTGAAGCATTGGGATGTTGTTTCTCATTAAAAAAATGTCATCTATATATAATATAAGGAATACGACAGCGTTCCCACTTATCTTCTTATAAACACACGGCTCATCTTCATTTTTGATAAAATCAAACTCTTTGATTGTCTCATCAAATGAAGATTCCAACTCCTAGAGGCTTGCTTTAACCCATAAATATATCGATTAAGCTTACATACCTTGTTTTCTTCTTTGGACTCAAAACCTTCGTGTTGTGTCATGTAAACTTCCTCTTGCAAGTTTTCATTAAGGAAAGCGGTTTTGACATCTCTTTGTCATATCACATAATCATGGTATGCAGCAATTGCAAGAAAATTCGAATGGAATTCGGCATGGCCATAGATGAAAAAGTTTCATCGAAGTAAACAAATTGTCTTTGTATGTAACATTTTGCTACCGGTCTTGCTTTATATGTATGGATATTCACATCTACGTCGACCTTTTTCTTGTAAACCCTTTTACAACCTATGGGTTTTATCCCATCAGGAGGGTCGACCAAGGTCCAAACCTTGTTTTATACATTGAGTTCATTTCAGATTTCATGTCCTCTTGCCTTCTCTTTGAGTTAAGACTTGACTTTGCTTCTGTGTAATTAGTAGGCTCATCATCCTCAATTAATAATATTTGATTAGTAATTGTAAATTCGTACCTTTTAGGAGGTCGAATGGTCCTACTTGATTTACGCTGAGCCGGATGTCCTTTAGTATCTTTATATCCTGATCAGGAGTCTATCCCTCAGCAGGTGTGAGATCAGACTTAGACTCATCTAATTGGTTAACACTATCTGTGGATTCATGAACTTTTTCAAGTTCTAACTTACTCACATTGCCCTCTCCTAGAATAAACTCTTTCTCTAGGAATATGGCATGTTTTGAGACGAATACCTTCTTCTCAACGAGATTATAGAATTGATATCCAATTGTCTCTTTTGGATACCCTACAAATATGCATTTATCAGACTTAGTCTCAAACTTATCCGATTCAGTACGCTTCACATAAGTGTCACAAGCCCAAACTTCATATGAGATAAGTTGGGTCTTTTTTTCCTTCCATAACTCATATGAAGTTTTTTTCGACCGATTTAGATGGGACATGATTTAGTGTGTAGCACACAGTAATTAGTGCATGACCCCAAAATGATTTTAGGAAGTTTGCATGGCTCATCATTGATCGCACCATATCTAATAGTGTGCGGTTTCTCCGTTCAGATACACCATTATGCTGCGATGTATATGGTCGAGTCCACTGCGAGAGAATCTCATTCTCTTTTAGATAATCTAAAAATTCTCCTTTCAGATATTCTCCACCTCGATCTAATCTTAGTGTGAGAAATTTTTACCTGTTTGTTTCTCTACTTCAAGCTTGAATTTCTTGAACTTTTCAAGTGATTCATACTTGAACTTCATCAAATATACATAACCATATCTAGAATGGTCATCAGTAAATGTGATGAAGTAAGAGAAACCACCTTTAGCGATTATAGACAGGGTCTATATACATCAGTATGTATTAGGCCCAGTAATTGCGCAACTCTTTCTCCATTTCTAGTAAATGAAAATTTGGTTATCTTGCCTAATAGACATGATTCACATTTATCAAATGATTCAAAATCAGTTGACCCCAAGAATCCATCTCTATGTAACTTGGAAATGCATTTCTCATTGATGTAACCTAGTTTGTAATGCCAGAGATAGGTATTATTTAGATTATTACTTTTATGCCTTTTATTTTCTATAACCATTATAGACGACTCAGTATCAAGAATATAAATACCATTTTGTAATATACCACAACCATAAAAGATTTCATCTTTATAAAACGAATAATGATTATTCTTAACATTAATTGAAAAATCATTCATGTCCAAACGTGAAATAGAAATAATGATTTTAGTAATGGCGGGAACAAAATAAAAATTTTCTAATTCTAATACTAAGCTCGAAGGCAATGGTAAGAAGTATGTTCCTACAACTAATGCAGCAACTCTTGCTCCATTTCCCATGTGCAGGTCAACTTTTCTTTTCTGCAGTGGTCTACTTTTCTTTAAGCCTTACATATTTATACAAATATGAGATCCACATCTAGTATCTAATACCCAAGAAGCTAATGAAGTAGACATATTAACTTCAATAACAAGAATACCTGAAGTAAAAGCTTCAGAAGACTCATTTTCCTTCAAGTTTGCGAGGTAAGCCTTGCAATTCCTCTTCCAATGGCCTTTCACTCCACAGTCGCGCATTGCGTCATGCAGTGGCACCCCTGCATTGTCGGTGACTTCAGCTAGCGCCGGCCACATCCCTTCCGAATTTCGATCCAAAATTCAATTTTACTTTCAAATAAAGATCTTTTGAAGAGAAAATTAATTTTCTAAATGCTAGATTCAAGAACAAGAACAAAATCAACTTTTGATTGTTCCCAAATAGTAAAACAATTTCTAACAAGCACAAAGTAGACTCTGATACCACTGTTAGGAATTTACTTAAACATGCACAGCGGAAAATAAAACAAGTTTCAATTCCCACCAATGATCTGCTTTATGTTTAGATAGAAACTGTGATAGAAATTGCACATTTCTTGAAATCTACAGACTCATTTCCTATTCCTTTGTTCCAATAATCCTAATATGCCTCCCACAGCTGTCCAAATGTCCAGCCTCCAATGAAATTCACACAGGGAATAAGATTGAGAGAGAACCAGAGTTTACTTTTCTTGTGCTAGAAAGAATAATTAAGAATTCCTACAATTTTCAAACCCTAGCAGCTTATTTATATAAGCCCAAACGGGCTTAGCCCGTCTTGCAACTTAATCTTGCCCAGTGTTTAATTAATTAAATCTTGTCCATGAATTAATTAATCCAATTAATTAATTCCGGCCCTTTAATAAGCAGCAAAATTAATTAATTAATTTGTAAGTCTCACTCTTCTAGTTCTCCTTTTGTGTGTGGCCCATTAGATTCTCAATCATGAAGCCTAACGACGTGAATTAATATTTTGATCTAATTAAAATCGATAAATCAAAACACCCCTTTTGATTTATCACTAATTCACATTCGTCATCCCAGATTAATATCTAGCAATGTGTCATGACAATACATGTGACGGAAAATGTCATGTGGTATGACAAATCCAAACTCGTTTGTTTATCGTGAAACTACCCTTCGTTAATATGATCTGATCAATTGCAAATATGAATATGTATCAATCTCAATTATCGATCATATCTTTCATTCTATTATTAAGTCAATGTAAGTCGAAAACTTATTTTCGACTTATGTATACACCGTGACCAAAGATTTCGTTATCAACTTAACTGAATAAAATATAGATCATAATTTCTTACTATTTAAGAGTGACAAATTATTTATTGATCATTCACAACCTTTATATGATTCTTGACATATTCGAACGATGTCGTATTAACGGCCCTTGGCAGAGCGACATCCAACATTAATAAAGTATGATAGTCCTAATATAAGGCACTATGATGTCCTCAAGTTGAAGGACCAATTCCACTATCGAACGTTAGAGATTAGCCACCGACACTTAGATAGTTATCCATGTGGAATCTCCCAGTGGATCTCCAATGTTTTGTTCTATAACAAAATATTCACCTGTTCATTTAAGTGTCATCACACTTTAACTTGTGAGATCAGCTACTTACATCAGAAATAAGAAAAGCCACACATGATGGTCTATCCCTAATAATGATATTCATATATCGTTGTTACTTACGGCCATGGATTATTAAAGATTCAATCATACGTAATTTGTATCTCACAATCACAACGAGTCCTGAAATGCGTTTTTAGTATATTGCTTTCCATTACCTCAAGTCGATCATTTAAAACAACATTGTACCATTTAACTTGTCGAATAAATCTTCTATTCTTAGCAATGGTATCTATTTTTTTATGGTCAGATGGTTCAATTCTCGGTAGTCAATACACATTCTCATACTCTCATCCTTCTTCTTCACAAAAAGTCCAGAAGTGCCCCAAGGAGATACACTCGGTCGAATGAAACCTTTCTCTAGCAACTCTTCCAATTGTAACTTCAATTCTTGGAGTTCTTTTGATGCCATTCGGTATGAGGCCTTGGATACTGTGTTACTCCGAGAACCAAGCCAATTTAGTTTCATATCTTGTGGAATGCCTGGTAGATCTTCTGGGAACACGTCTGCAAAGTCTCACACGACGTTAATATCAGTAATGATTGTTTATGTTTGTTAGGAACCGACAATATTAACTAAGAATCCCTGACATGACTCCTTTCTCAGCATCTTCTCCACTTGAAAAGTCAATACAAGGTGAGGTAGAGAATTGAACTATGCTCCAATGAAACGGAACTCTTCATCTATCAGTCTATAAAATAACACTTCTTTCTCGTGACATCGAATGGTCGCACAATTGAGTCCCAACCAATCTATACCTAAAATGACACCAAAATCTTTCATCTCTAATAGGTATAAGTCCGCCTGTAATATTTTCTAGCCAATCTCTAGCTTCATAGCCTTAGTCATCTTATTTGTGCAAAGAGTTCTTCCTGAAGGAATGTAACGACCCGGACCTTGTACTCAAGCCGTTAGAACATACGTACTATCCACTTTGGGCTGGCAGAGCCCACTTACCCTCTCACGGCTTTCTGTCGCGTTCCCCAAGATTTGAACTCATAACCTCTCCATTAAGAGTAACTTAAGGAGAATCCTGGTACCAATTAGACAGTATGTATGTTCTATCGACTTGGGCGCAAGGTCCAAGTCATTACAAGGGATGCTAACCTCTAATTCATTATTCGTTTTCACACATGCAAAGTTTGACCTAGAGACGAAGGATACAGAGATAAAAGAATTTGTAACTGTAGAGTCTAAAAGTAAGTAAACAGGTACATCAGTTAATAATAGAGTACTTGTTTTCGTAATTAAAGTGTCAAACTTAGAGACCAAGGGTACAGAGATAAAAACATCTATAATTCTTGGTAAAAAGAACATAAGTAGGTACATTAAAATAATAATAATAATAAAATACCTACTATCACATTCGAATCTTGCTTAGCATCTTGCTGATTCAGTGTAAAAACTTGAGACTTTCCTTTTGGGTTCTTAACTTGGTCATCATCTTTCTTTCGTAGAGTCTTTGTACAGCACAGAGCAATATGTCCTGGCTTACCGCACTGAAAATACATGTTCTTCCGGAATAAGGATTCACTTCAATGGAGTTTGTTACACTTAGGACAAGGTGTATACTCCCATTTGTTCCACCGATACGAACTCCTATGTTTGGTCTTTTATTCTGCCAGTTACGTGCGTTCTTCCTCTAATCACTCCACTTTCTTTTTCCCAACGACTTCATGCTTTGTTGGGCATATTGTTCAAATGTAGTCCTCTGATATGAAATAGCATGAGCTCCCTCCAACATTTCACGATATGAAGTTAAATAGTGGGACATAATGATCATATCGATTTCTAGGTGTAGTCCATTTTCAAATCTCCTAATCTTCTTAACTTTTGTATCTATCAAGTGCGGGGCATACCTTGAGAGCTGCTCAAACTGCCTTTCGTAATCAGTAAGCGACATGTTTCCTTGTCTGAGTTGTAAAAACTCAGATTCCTTAAAGTCTTTCAAAGCTTGTGGCTAGCACTTCATCCTTAAACTACTCCCAAGTCAGGTTATGTTGTTGTTCTTTGATCCTAGAGCATAAGACAGATTCCCACCAATCACTGGCTGCTCCCACAAACATAAATTATGCACATTCTATGCGTCCGTGCAAGCGATGTGTCAAAAAATGAGCTCTCGACCTCTAATCCACACCTCAACAGCCAGTTGGTTAGAATCACTGTCAAAAGTAGGGAGCTTGTACCTACGAAACTGCTAAACCACTTAAAGAGTTCCAGGGTAATTGAGGTGCATTTTGCGGTAGAGGCACTTGATTTTCTCTGCTCAATTCTTGTATTGCTCGCAATAAGTCACGCATCAAATTCATATGGGTAGTGGTGTCATTTCCTAAAGGAATTTAATTGTAAGTCATCTGTCACATACTAGTACCGAGTCTAACATATTATGCTTAAGTTCTTGTAATGGTGACATAGCATATTTCATGCTCGAGTACACATTTACTCAAGGAAAAAAAAGCTTTACTTGATAAATAAATCATCAGCAATGAAATGTATATGTCATGAAACTTAAAAGTAGGCAATACAAAATGTAAAGTTACACTAAAAATTTGAATTTAATCCTTCATTTCCTCACCAATTACATACCTTAAGGTTGTTAAAGGGCGGTAAATTGGTGGACGTGTGCTGTTAATCCTTTCATTTTATACCGGCTTTAAGAATTTGAATAATTCACATATAACCACATTTAAATTAATAGTTTTCAACATAAAATCCTTTCGTGTACATACATAAAGTCATTTATAAACCTTAATAAAATTTTGCATAAAGTCAATAGACAACATCCCTAAAATACAACTTTCATTCATTTTTTTATACGAAGTGACATAAACAATTAAATTATAAAGAACATTCCTACCGCGTATGGATTTACATATAAAATTTTGATAAAATTAGAAAAAATATTTTTTCAAATGTTACAAATAAATAATATGTATCTATATATGCACAACTTAAGGACAATTTTGTGAACTTCAAAATTTAAATGTACCATAACAAGATAAAAGTCATGTTGAAAATTTCAAGAACTAAAAATATTTTAAATATTTAGAGATCTTCCAAAATATATAAATTTTTATTATTTTATTATATATACTTATATCTTCCATTTAAGTTTTTGAAAAGAAATGAAAAAAATAATAATAAATTCCCCTTTTTTCAATTGTTCATCGTGAACAGTGACACTGTTCGTGTTGTCACTGTTCGTGTCACTGTTCACGTCAAATATATATATGTCATCTCAACAAATCATGCTACGTACTTTAAATTATTGCCAATTAGGGTAAACATAAAAAGAAAGGTACAATCAAATCTTAATATTGATAGGCAAAAACAATAGTATATCAAAATCATTGGATTATTTCCACCAAATTATAATTATCACCACATTTCATGAAACTTTTACCTTCTTTTTTTCAAAAATCAAATTATGAAAATACACATGGGTATGCAGAAAATGAAATCTAAGCTTTGATACCAAACTGTAATGACCCAAATTTTTAATAAAATTTAAGTCGCTACCAAATTCATTTATACGTTCGTTTAATATATGTTCAATTATTCTTTTATGTAATTGACGGAACAACAATGGATTCTACAAATGTTAAACATATGGTCTTTTAGCAATACCGTACCATATATTAGTTCTAACGAAAATTCCAAAACACAATTTAAAATTTAAAGAAAACATGAAAACTACTTAATTTACTGAACTCTTTCAACCTTAGAACTCCCACTAAATTAAAAAATATTAATCATGTACAAAATAAGCAAAACATTTTGACTATATATGATAATTATGAAACATACATATAAATTTCAAAATGTCAAATATGTACATGCAATCATGTGAAATTTCTTTAAAAACTACTAATAATATCACAAATTGTTAAGTTTTAATCCTTCTATATTTTCATTATTGCAATAAATTGACACCTAAATGCAATAAATACCGTTATATTTTGATTTAGGTTTCAAATGGATGAATACGGTGGAAATTAGGAAAAAACGAGTGAAAAATGACCAAAATGGAAGAGTGCGAAGGTTTGGGGACTAAAGTGCAAATGCTTTAAACTTGTGTCTAAACTTATTATGAAATTTAGAGTGCTAGGGATCAATCAGATGAAGAAAGAAGTCAAATAGATGAAATATAGTCGAAACATTATCACATATCAACTTTCAGGCGAAAAAGTTATGCTCCGGATTTTTAGCCTCCTATTTAGGCCTATTTTTTACATAGAATAAGATTGAATTGGAAGATTATATATGAATCTAAGTTGTAGCCCTTTGTGTTATCTTTGTAATTCACTTTGAATCACTTCAATCGGACATTGAGAGAGAAAGTTATGACAAAAATACTAAAAGTTGTCTGGTGGAAAATTCTGAAGCTATGCGGTCGCATAGCTTTAACTTCAATGCGGACCACAAGTGTGGCTTCAGAGAATTTCTGGCTGCCTTCTGGTTAAACGATGCGACCGCAAGTCATTACACTATGTGATAGCATAGGTATAAAGTTTGCCCTATTTTCTAGTTTCTTTCTACGACTCAAACAGTTATGGTAACTAATTTTTCACGCGTCTCTCAACCCTAAAACACACCAAAAGACCTCAGACAGCTGATTCTTCATCTTTATCGTCTCATGGGATCAAGGAACACCATGAACAATTAATTCTTTCGGTGAAGCTAGGGAGGAAATCTTTGGGAATTGGTGATTTCACATCTATTATTCACATATTTGGTATTTTATTGTTGAACGACTCTAGAATTTATAGTTTCTTTTCATGAATTTGTAATGAGATTGATTTAACTTTTATTAAATTAATCATAGATTCAGTCACACTTTTTCTATCGACAAATTGAAATATTTGTTGAATTATAATCTCATGAATGTTATTGGTGGTTTGTTTACTACTTTATGCTAGATGTATAATGTCGCTTTTCTGATCTTATTCCAATACATTAATGTGTAATTGTGTTATAGGAAAACTAGATTCTAGAGTTACAATTGAAATTAAATTGATTTAATGGTTTTATTCTCCTCATCGTGAATTAATTTTGAGATTGGCTTAATTTTTATTAAATTGGTCATAGAATTAGTCATGCTCTCTCTACGGATTGATTAAAATAATTATTTAGGTTTTAATCTCAATTATTTAAGTTTATTGGTGTGATTCTCTACTGCTTTATTCTTTAGTATACAGTCAATTTTGAATAAGATTTCAATAAACCAAGTGTGACATTGCAATAGGAAGATTAACCATTAGGATCACGTTAGAATTAAATTGGGATTAAACGACATATCTTCTGATTAGAGTGCCGAGATAAAAGCCTCTAATTGTGTTATAAAAATGGAATAATTGATGTGATTGATCCGATCCGATTGAGAGAATCCCAATGTTTTACTATCTCATTCATTGACTTTAATTTCCTTATTTCCAAAATTAATCTCGATTCCGTGAAAAGCAAATATATTTCCTATAATTCGTGAGAACAACCATCCTTTTTGGAACCCTTGATAATTTTCACATCTCCCTGTGGATATGACACCCCAAAGGTGCACTACAACTTCCGCATTATTCTTTGGGCATAATCAATTTTTTACACCGTTGCCGAGGAGACGGTACAATAAGTTGAAGGATTTTCTAGCAAAATGGTGACTTTGTTCCTTTTTTATTTCTTATTTTTAGTTAGTTTATTGTCTTTATTGTTATTTCTTGTTTTCGCACAGTTTCATTCTTTGTTTTTGTTTATGAACAATAATCGAGACGAGCGAGGATGATTCACTGCAAGACATTTTTTATTGTTTGAATCTCTTTCTAACCCTATTTTTTATACTGCATCTGTTAGCACAAACATCACATCACACAACACAATGAGTGAAAGCGAGCACAATGAACCACCTTATAAGGCTTTACAAGATTATCTCCACCCCATACGCACATCTACTCCATCATGTATTATATTTTCACACAATATGCCACGTATGGATCTTAAATCGGGAATGATTCAACTTCTTCCCAATTTCCATGGAATTGAAAATGAAAACCCATATGTGTATATTAGGAAATTTGGGGCAGTGGTAGCAACCTTCCTTGAAAGGGTGAAAAGTTGGTTGTATTCTTTGAGACTACGTTCAATTGGAACTTGTGCTGAAATGACTGAGACATTTTTTTAGTAAATCAACTCATTTGCCCAAAAAGACTGCGAAACCCTATGCAAGGTGTGGGAAAGGTAAAAAGAATTTTAAGTTCTTTGTTCACGCCACGGTTATGAGAGGTAGCACATTGTGAGCTATTTCTATGAGGGATTAACACCTAGGAAGCGTCAGTTTGTTGAAATGAAGTATAATGGTGATTTCCTACAAAAAGATCCAGATGAGGCTATAGAGTACTTAGATGACTTAGCTGAAAAAGCGCATACTTGGACAGGACCTAGTGCCACTTAGAGTACTAATAGGTCATGACCTACAAGTGACCCCACTAGCATATGTATCTATCATCTTAGGGAGGAGGATAGCCTTAGAGCAAAAGTAGAAACTCTAACTAAAGAACTTGAAACCTTACGTGCTAAAGACTCAAAACCTATATAGAATGCATCAAGTGTTGAGTCTAGTGGAAATTGTTTTGTGTGGGGTGAAATTGATCATCCAACATAAAAATGTACCACTTATGCTGAGACGAGGGGATTGTAACGTCCCGAAATTTTGAAATGAAATTTATTTATATGTTATTTTTATTACTTTGAGAAGTTGATGGATTAAAGTGAAATATGTTTTAAATCTTTATATTTTGGGTCAAATATTATATTTTGATATAAAGTGATTTAATATATTAATATTGGGCTCGTAGGATAGCTCGTATTTAATCATATATTTTAGGCCCAAGAAAAAGTCAATTCGAATTAGTCAGCACCAAGATATTACATTTTGAAGTTAAAAATTAGTTTTTTTTTTTAATCTAATTAATACCTTGGATACAATTGGAAGTTGCCAGCCACGTGTTCGAGATTTGTTTTCTATTGATTTTGATATTTTGATTGACATGTGTTGATTAGATAGGGTTGGACTAAATGTTGATTTCATAGAATATTGAGATTGATTCTATTTAGGGAAAAATCGGCATTTTACAAATTTTAGTCTACACCGAAATCTTCCGATTTTTGATAAATATTAATTGTTAATTATGATAAATGTTAATTGTAAATACTGATGTATTTCAAATTCTACTTACTGTTATCCAATGGAATTAGATAATCCAGAAAAAATAAAAAATAAAAAAACTGATTTCTCGTTAGGATAGAGATGACCAATCATAAACCATTTAGTTAAAGTGGAATTTAAAGTCTTAGCCATGATTAAGCACAAGTTTTGATAGATAAGTCCTAAAGTAAATAAAAGTTGTCCCATCAGCTCTCGATTTTTGATGATAGATAATAAAAGATTTCTTTTGCCCAATCAAATAAGAGTTTGATGAATTATGTTTAGAGTCCTACTTAACTTAACACTCCTATTATCTCATATATACGTGAGAGTGCACAAGATAACAACCTAATTAGGATTAAATCAAATTAATTCTGTTTTAAATAGAACTTATCTATTAATCTGGCCCTCACCTATATAAAGCTCACGGATTCCAAGCACACACCTCCAGAAATTTCAGAAAAGCTTTTTACCTAAAGAAAATACATAGTAAAGGCAGAGAGAAAGAAGCATAGAAAAGAGTTTTCACGTGCATTATTTTACATTCTACTACAACCTTTAAGTAAACAAGTTAAGATACTTTTGTGCAAGTGTTTCATTTCCTTATACTTTTATAATCAATTAAATATGCATGAATTGTCAGTGGACCTTCGGGTTCTTAAAAAAGAGATATGAAATTATACGAGGACCTAAGATAGGTGTGTCGCTTGGTCACCGATATATTCCATAAAAGCAGAATGATATGGAGTGTATAATTTTATTGTTATGTATTTGTATATGAAAATTGCACGTATCTTACTGGATGTTTTTAAAATACTCACTCTTACAATAAAATTTACAGATTAGTTCGAATCGATTGGAATTGTGGTGGGATGGTGCAGCGGGTTGCCAAGGGATTTCGACACAGCAAAAAATATTAAGTTTTATTACCTTTAAATTTATTAGTTTTATTAGTTTTAAATTGTTCAAATGTTATTATTGACTTAGTTAGTTGAGAATGTTTCATTTTTTTTTAAGATACAATTTCACGATTTAAGTTTATGAATGTTCCAATTTTTGTTTAAATAAAAAATTTATTTTATTTGTGACATTCCGCACTTATTTCAAAGAAAATTGAACTTTTCGTAACGCTCTAGTGTTTTATGAAAATTGGGGCGTTACAGGGACTGTATGAGGAACGTTACAGGGACTGTATGAGGAACACTGTAATGCCTTGAGCATGTACCAAAAGTTATATGCTCCTTTTTCTGAAACCTACAATAAGGGGTGGCGGAATCACCGTAACTTTAGCTGGAAATCTGACAATCAACAACAATCCCAACCAAATAGACCCTACACTACACCTTCATATCAACCTATATCTTCTAGGAACTCCTTAGAGGATACATTACATGCTTTTATAGAGGCACAGGGTAAAACCAATTACAAGTTTGAAACTATGATCATCCAAGTTGTTGAGGAAAGCAAAAAGATGAAAGCCCACATGTCCAAACTGACCAATATCCGGTCAAGACTCCTCCGTGTAGGATAAAACACGGCCAACGACACCTTTATGAACTAGAATAAGTATATAATCATGGGTACTTTTCTGATCGATCTCAATATCACATGCGTCTCACATTCCAATTCACAAATATATCCAATATTTAAATTCCACATATACCATAATGAAAGAACATTTCGTATTAATCATGTAATAAAATAAATAATTCACACAATCGCATGTAATATAATAATATAAGTACTTTATCAATATTTGAAAATGTATAAGTTTTTTGACTGACAGATCTATGCAAAGAAATCTGATTAAATTGACGAGTCTTTCTAAACTTTTACGCCACTACTTGAAATAACAGTATAATTACTCAAATAAAAACTTAACAATTAAATTGATACAAATCCACCACTTAACTCCTCAATTTCTATATTTACTCTAACATCTCCATTTCCCAAATTTTTCTTCTCTTTGATTACTTATCAACTAGTCACCATACATTATTAATCCATTAAATTACTCACACTTCCTTAAACTCAATACCTTATAAATATAAAATCCCTATACATAATTTAGTCCAATACATAGACTTCAATATTTGTCATATAACTTCATTCAAACCTTTAAAATCTGAAAATCAAAGGTTTGACAAAAACAACACTAAAATTTCATAATATAAAAATCTTGCACCTGATTTTGTATTTTCAATTTGTCACCGAAACTATTGACAAAAATAACACTTTCTGGGATTAATTTTAGAAATAGCACATGTGAATGAATTTTGCCCAAAAATTAACTAAAAATACCAAAATCCAACCTCAACTCCATAACTCATTGTAATACATCATAAATCAAATGTTCTATATTATATACACACAATAATCATAAAGATTTAGGCTCCAATTTACAACCCATTTTCAAAGTTCCACTTTCTTCAACTTCAATATTCAAATAAACCTATTTATTTACTATATTCTTAATTATAACCTCAAATACATATTAATAATACCCAATTCTAGCTAAGCTTTAAATTGAAACAAATTTTCCATAAACCCTAAAAAATTTAATTCAATATACTTTTCCTTGTCTTTCTAAATTAAATGAGAAATTGAAGGAATGGAGTACCCAAGCTTGGAAACCCACTTCTTCTTCTTTTTCTTTCTTTCTATCTCTTTTTCTTTCCCTTTTTCTTCCTCTACTTTCTCCTCTTTTTCTCAATTTTTCTTGCTTATGCCGTCCAGCTTCTATATGTATGTATGTATCAATTGAAAATGGGGAAAATGGTTATACATATGCCACTTGTAATCCACTAATGCCAAGAATTGTAAAGGAAGACCTCCAACTTAATATAAAATCATATTATGTCCTTAATTTCCAATAATATATAAGTAGATCCCCAAAATTTTATTTTTTTCCATGTTAAACTTTCAAAATAGTTTTTATAAAAAATTCAAATCCCAATAAAAATAATTTATTTTATTTAAGTCCCTATATGACTTTGACTTTGACTTTGACTAATCAACTTTTGACATTTGAATAGAAAAATTAGGTTATAACAATCTTACATCATTAAAAGAATTTCATCATAGAAATTCAATCAACTAGGATTCTAATATATAAAGATATAGAGCGCATAACATATTTGATCCTCATATGACCATAATGTCTCTTCAATTGAATGCCTTCTCAACTTTATCAACCACACTAATTTAACTACACAGAACTCAATGCTTGTCAACAACTTCTACCTACTCCAATCTATCAAGTTGACAACAAAATATAATACCATACTTGGTCAACATTACAAAGATTAAAACTACCAACTAAAGTACATAAATCATATGACTTTAGATACAAAAATAAGTAATCATATGACAGCAAAAGTGTCAATCTAATTTCAACACATTTACATGGCATTTTTTGGTGGATGTTCTACTCTTGAATTTAAAGAATTGAACTTCTAACCTCCTTGACCTAGAGAAGGGGAATATTAATTTCTAGAGATGTAATTCCTTAAAACTTTTCCAAGCCTAATGTTTAAAGGAATACGGCCTCAATTTTCCTTCAGTGCAATTAAACCCCTTAGATGATGCTGTCTTGGACTTAAATCATGTGCTATCATCCACACCATCCATCAATACATGTAATAACCAAAGCGTGTACAACCTAGACGAATTAAATCTATTGTTTGAGAGGGCAGAAAAAGACTCCGTGAGGCAGCATTCGTAAATGCATATAATAACAAAAATGGGTACTCTCCTGACAAAGTGAAGTCTAGGCTTGATAGGATGGAAAAAGACACCGTGAGGAAGCTGTCAATATCAGTGTCGAAATCATCATCACCGCATTCAAATGAGCACACTTATATTTTTAACTTTACCCTATAAGATGGATGCCAAATTATTGACATGGTAATTTCCTAAAAGTTATTGTTTTCTCCATCCATTCCTCTCTTATCGTATTACGATGATGAGAGCCAATTTAAATTGATTTCAAGTATACAATTCAAAGATTTTATTTTCTTAAGTATTTTTCTTCGGCTATTATTACTATGCCTCTTTGAATAAGGAAATTGATCACAGAGCGAGAAATTTTCATCATTTCATAGCATATTTTATTGCATTGCATGGCATTGATAGGGCTCTTATTTTGTTGCAATTGAAAACTTTTCAATTTGATTCTCAATTAACCTATACCAAATGAGTCGATGATTCTTAACCTCATAAACCTAATTCCACACTATATAAATTTCAATCATGCTACATGTACTTAATGCATCACCAAATGCATTACACCCCCCTTACATGGAAGAGGACCCACACACAATAAAATATTCGTGGGCCCCTCTCCATGTGAGAGGGGTGTAAGCTATTGTGTACACCATAAGGTGTACGCACAGCTTTATTCATATAAATTTACTCAGTTGAAAATGTAAAGAATTAATCTATATGTACATAATAATGTACATAATAGACTACACCCCCCTCACATGGAGGGGGGCTCACACATAATTAAATATTCGTGGGCCCCCTTCATGTGAGGGGGGTGTAGTCTATTATGTACATCATGAGGTGTACATGTAGACTAACCCAAATGTAAAATTATGTTTTAGATACATTCATCTCATAGCATAACATTTTCACATGTCCCATCGTCGCAGGCCCATTAATGAGAAAATGAAAAATAGTAAATATCCATTAATCAAACTGAAACCTGTTTTATGGACCATGGATATAATTCCTCAAACTTGTCCTCTTCGCCTACAGAAAATAAGACTGATGTTTCAAAGCACTATGCAGTCTAGAGACAGTGAAGTCTACGCCTGAGAGATTGGAGAAAGACACCTTGAGAAAGTTGTCAATGTCAATGTTGAAAAATCATCACCATATTCAAATTCTTCATCCTCTATGAACGTTGTTTCTATCATTGAAAAGAGGCAGAAAATGTCATACCAAAACTTGTCAAATTAAGAAAAGGAAACTGATTTATTTTTTTTTTCCGAATTTCTTCTAGGCACGTGCCTCTAAGGAAGAAAATGCCCTCAGTTCCTTGTGTTGGGTGGCCAGGCTTTCGCCTCGAAATTTATACAATGCATCAGTATTTTTGTCTCCCGATATCCGATTCAGGCCATTCAAAGTGCGTTGGAAAACTAACTCAAATAGCTATAATTCTTCTAAAGGTATTATTTTTTCAATTCGAACATTTGCTATCCAGTCTGAATCTGATACTGAAAATTCAAAACATAACTTTTTCGGAAGAAAATTGATGTGTGAGAGTACTTTAACTATGTTTCACTCGTTTGACTTTTTTCTCATTCAATTGATCCCTTGTATACTCGAAAGTCGAATCTTCATCAGACATAAATTTTGAGTATTTGCACTTTAATCTCCAAACATTGGATCTATTACAATCAAGTCATTTTTCATCCTTAATTTTTCTCCAATTTCACGATTTATGTCAATTTATACCTAACAAATACTACACATAGAATTAAGTCATAATTCATCAAATAACCAATAAATATTCTAACTTAAAGATCCTAATAAGTGTACAAAATGCACTTACCACTCTACAAAAGATAGTGAAATTGATAATCTAGAGAAGTCATCATCCTTGTACCCTCAAAGGCGGTTGCGGGATGTTGGACAAGGTAATGCCATAAAAGTTATCTTATAGCACCTTAAGATTGCGCTTTTCTTCATCTATCATTACGCTTCAAATCATTTTCTGTAATAATTAGAACTAATTTATATTTATTTCATCTATACAATTCGACAATTTTATTTTCTAAATATATGTTTTTCTTTGACTATTCTTAGTCTGTTTGTCGTGTAGGAGTTTGAGTTAGAATATTAATGACAAAGCGAGGTATTTTCATAATTTCATAGCATTTTTTATACAATGCCCGGCATTGTCAGGGCTGTAGTTTTGTTGTAATTGAAACCTTTTCAATCTAATTCTCAGTACACCTACATCAAGCGAGTTTTTTCCTCACCCTAGAGGTATGGATTATCCATAACCTTATGAACCTAATTCCCTACAATATATAAGAATGTGTAATGGAGTTCTGGGAACATTCATCTAGAAGATGTAAAATAGTAAATAGCCAGTAATCAAGACGACACAAGTTTATTAGACCATGGATGCAAAGATATATATTTCTTATTCAAAAGAATCTCTAAAAATACGTGCATGATCCCAAAAGTTGTAATCTTCAGCAATTGAAGAGCCCAGTTTTTAGGTTTCTGACTTTTAATTTAAACTTTACATCACCACCACTTGTTATATTGCTTAGCGTTCGAAACATTTATGTCGAGCGATATCGACTTTTTTTTGGTTAATACAAATAATTCTAGCAAGTTATCCAAAGCTTTTATGTTGAGTAATCTATCTACAACTTTATTTTGAGTAATATTTTAGTTGTGACAAGAAGATAATATCACGTGTTGCATTTGAATATCCTTAATCTGGATTCATAAGTATTTCATCACACTTGACTCTATTCATGCCGTAGGTGCACACAATAATCATGTTGATTGAACTTACAATATATTATTCATCATGTAAAATTTACTATTATTCCTCTTATTATTCCTATTCATAAACCATTTATAAATTTACTCGCACATGTAATATATTTTGGACACGGTTAGGTCACTGCATACATTAATATATTTTCTTCCTAGAAAAGAATCCGAAGTTCAAAGCCTCAATCCATAAACAAGATAACTAACAGAGTTTGACCATTTGACAAATAAAAAAGACAGCATCTCAACTTAAAACTACAAGAAAAATTAGGGAAAATCACGAAATAATGTCGCAATATGATTCAAGGTCATGGACTTCTTGACGTATAATCTACCCTTACCCAACCTAAAGATGCCGATGATTGGCATTGTTGTGCCGTTTTTCATACTTACATCAAGATCAATGATAAGGGTTTTATGATTATTGTGGATAGTGGTAGTTGCATTAACGTGGTTTTTGTGGCTACGATATCCCATCTCGGGTTGAAACTAGTCCCTCACCCTCACCCTCAACTGTTTAGCGTCTTTTAGGTTGACATTTCTTCTATGACTGTGAAAAAC
Organism: Osmanthus fragrans; assembly: GCA_019395295.1. NCBI lineage: Eukaryota > Viridiplantae > Streptophyta > Magnoliopsida > Lamiales > Oleaceae > Osmanthus > Osmanthus fragrans. The sequence continues at coordinate 25,441,742 of CM033345.1, forward strand.
GTTGTTTTTGTCTATTCAATTTTTTAGTATAAAGTTCATATATGGTGTGACATCATTCTTATGGATGTCGGGCATGTTACTCTTGGTCAACCTTGGTTGTTCGACTTGGATGTGACTGTTCATGATCACTCCAAATTCATATTTCTTTATGTTCAATGGAAAGAAGATTCACCCCAATCCTTTACTGTCAAAACCTGTTTGTTGGCGGTTGGCTGAGAAAATTGGGGAACAAAAAGGATTACATATCTTAATCCTATAGAATTAAGCGCACACTCGTAGACAATTCTGATGTGTTGTGGTTGACATGGGGGTTTAGTTGAAATCCCCAATAGTGAGCCCTGCTGAGGTCTAAAAATTTATTTAAAAGTTTTGAGCTATCTTTCATGGGGACCTTCCTGATCTATTGCCTCATTTACGGGATATTCAACATGCTATAGATATTGTTCCTAGATCAACTCTTCCAAATTTGTCTCACTATAGGATGAATTCTACTGAGCATGCTGAACTAGGTAAGCTCCTTCACAAAGGATTCATCTGTAAGAGTTTAAGTCCTTGTGCTGTCCCGTCCTTTTGACACCTAAAATAAAGAAGGTTCTTGAAGGATGTGCATTGATAATCATGTCATCAGTAAGATCACCGTCAAGTATCATTTTCCCATCCCTCGACTTGATGATATATTGGATATGATGGTTAGTGCCACAATCTTTTCCGAGATTGATTTAAAGAATGGGTATCATCAAATTAGAATCCTCCAGGAGATGAATGGAAAACTTTTTTTAAAGAGTAGGTATCACCAAAATTTTCAAGTTGCAAACCCGGATTGCTGGCTGGCCCTTTTAAAATTTTAAAGCGTGTTGGTCCAAATGCATATATCATTGATCTACCATCACATTTAGCTACCACTCTATTTTTAATTTTGATACAAAGACTATTTTAACCCTCTGATGATCATTTTATACCTCCATCTATAGACCCTCAGCCTAAACGTGTTATTCCTACCCTGAGTCCGCTTGTCACAGCACACAAAGATAAAATTTATGTTATTTTAAATGAACAAATTGTGTTGACCAATGATGGAGAGATTCAGGGTTTCCTTATTTGTTGGGTAAGCCAACCTTATTCTGGTTGTACTTGGATCCCCGGAGAGACACATCAGTAACTTGACCCTGATTTATTGGAGTTTTATATTAGTCAGCAGGATCTTCCTTTGCTCGAACCACCACTCCTACATGTTTATGGACATCGAAAGAAGTTTGTTCAACCACTTAGTTTGTTATAGGGAGATTGATAGCAGTATTTTATGATTTGTCCACTCGACATGGACGAGTTTTTCTCCCATCCCGGGAGAGTTGCTGCGAACATCCTTTATTGGGACATTCGATTAGGCCATTTATTTATGCTTTATATTTTATTGGGCTTGTATATGGGTTTGGCCCAAATCCCTTGACTATTAGGTTTATGTTTCATTATTTATATGATAGTAATTGGAATCGCGAAATAGTTGATGAATGAATTAGATTATGCTTGGTTTGTTTACCACGTTCTCCCTCTCCTTTAACCCTTATTTCCCTCATTCTCTCATCTTCCTCCTTCATAACCTTCTTCTTGTTCCTCTTGCTGTGATTATTTCTTCCACAATACATTAATTCTACATCACATCACCTCATTTGCAGCTAACTGAGCCAATTTATATTTTTAAATTTACCATGAAAGACGGACGCCATATTATAGGTGTGGTAGAGCTGTAAAAGTTATCTTGTGTCATATTAGATTGCATTTTTTGAGTCCATTTCTCTTAATCATTTCTATAATAATGTGAGATAATTTAAACTTATTTGATCTCTACATTTCGAAGATTTTACTTTCCAAATATATCTTTTTTCCTTGGCTATTCTTACCATGCATTTGTTGGAGGAGTTTGAATAAGGAAACTTACAACAAAGCGAGATATTTTCATTAGTTGATAGCTTTTTTGTGTTAATGCTTCACATCAATAGGGCTATGGATTTGTTGCAATTGAAACCAGCTGCAAAAGTCCCAAAACATTGTCGCCGTCCAACTCAAACCCTCCCTTCCGAAATCCAACTCAAACCTTTTCTTCCACCACCGCCGGTCGGAGCACCCTTCGCCGACTAGTCCTTCCGTTTTGGGAAGATTAGGCCCCAAACCGGTCGATTTTTTGGCTTTCAAATGTGGGAGATTCACGAGTTATTTTTTGTACCCATTTGATTACACCCAAAGATTAACGCGGTGTTGTAGTGTAGCTTTGGAGTGTCGTATCTACAGGGAGATGGAAGAGTTATCAAAGGTTCCAAAATGGGTTATTTATCCTCTTAAATTTGTAGAGAAATTTGATTGTTGAGTAATGAGATCAATATCAAGATTATGGGATAAAAATTAGTAAATTAAGGTAGTGAAGCTTCAGAATTTCCTCACCCAGATCAGATCATTCAACGTCATTCATTTAATTTGATAACACAATTAGGAGCTTTCATCCCGACACTCTAATCAAAGGGTTTATCATTCAAGATCAACATAATTCACAAATGTAACCCTAGATTCTAGATTTTCGATACGATTTGCACAATTATTTATTGAAATTGGATTATAGATCAACCATACACATTAAGCATAAAACAATAAATAATCATACCAATAAAATTCATGAAACTGAAATTCAATAATTAGTTCGATTAAACAATGAAAAAAAGGTGATTGAATCCATGAAAGATCTAATAATCATTAAACCAATTTCAGTTTAAATCCACAAGAATGAAAATCTAAATCTAGAATTGTTTAACAAAAGAAATATCAAATGATGCGAACAAATGACATGAAATCTCTAATTCCGGATGAGTTCCTTCCTTGCTTCACCAAGAGGATGAGTTCCTCATGTTGTTCTTGAGCCCAAAATTGAGAGAAAAATGATTGGAGACGAATGTTGGGCGTTCTGGTTGAGTTTAGGGTTAAGAAGATGTGTTGTTGTTTTCATCGGTGATTTAGCAAATTACACAAAATAGAAAATTTTGGCCCAGAAAAAACCTATACGATCGCATGGTATAAACCTATGCAGTCGCATCGAACAAAGTAATTCAACTTTTGAGTTTTCAGTAATATCCATGCGGTCACATAGCATGGTTTTGCCAATTTCTTGTCGGACAACCTTTAGTATTTCGATAATATCTTTCTCTTCTGATGTCTGATTGAGGTGATTCAAGATGCGTTGGAAATATAACTCCAAGGGCTACAACTTTTCTTCTGATATCATCTTTAAATTCCATCATTCTTCATGTTAAAAACCGGTCTGAATGTGAGGCTAAAAATCAGTGCAAAACTTTTCAGCTTGAATGTTAATATGTGATAATATTTTGGCTTTATTTCATCCATTTGACTCCTTTCCTCATCCAATTGACCTTTAACACTCTCGAATCTTTTTCACAAGGTTAGAAACAAGTTTAGAGTATTTTCACTTGAGCCTTGAACTTTCACTTTGCTTCACTTTAGTCCTTTTTCGCTCATTTCTTCTACTTTCCTCCGTTTTCATCCATTAGCAACCTAAACCAAGATATAGAGGTACTTAGTATATTTAGGCATCAAATAATCATAGGAATGCAGATATTAATGGATGAAAAACATAAAAAAATGTGTTATTATCACCATTTTCCCACTTCTTCGACGGTGCAAAGAATTATGAACTATCAAGAAAGTAAGTGAGAAAGAATTATCAAATGAAGTTACTAAAAAATAATAGTAAAATTTGAGGTGACAAAACATTGAAAACTTGTATGCTAATAAAAGCCAAGGTTGACACATGCTCGTAATGGGTGTGATACAGACGTCATACCATACAAGGGCCTAGTCATGGGCCAAACCGTAAGACGACCCCCCTTTTTTATTTGTTGGAGAAAAGAGGGCACAGTTCCTTGTGGGCTAATGTAGTCTACTTCACGTAGGCTTAGCCCTTAGGGATCGAATCGAGTAGACATAGGGCATTATCGATTGCATGGCCATGCCAGGGTTGAGCATTATTTCAAAGGTCTAGCTTTTAGGATTAAATTGATTCATTATTTACCCAACTTATACTATGTCACAGTTTACTCGTCAAAATTCAAACCGTTTTTCAATTATCATTTATCTTTGAGACTTACACTCCATCCATTATTCACCCTATTTTGTTTTCTAGTTGATTTATCGTACGAAAATTTCATGTGACAAGTTACAACCATTAAAAAAATTTAAGACTTAGCAAAACCATCCAAGTAAAATTCATTACTCACCCAACTTGTATTATGGTCACAATTTACTCATCAACCTTCGAATTTCTTTCTAATAGTCACTCATAGACGTTGCACATTAATCATCTCTAATATTTCGTTCCCCTCGTTGTTGACGTGTTACAAGAAAATTCGACATGACAAGTTACGATAGTTTAAAAATTACAACTCAATCAAATCATCAAATTCACAATATATGAAACGCAGTTTCTATGACCATATAAACTTCTTTATACCCTAATTATTCTTCCGCACTTGAGCCCCAAAAATTCTTAGTCCCCAATTTACTCATTTCTAGTGTTCTAAAAAGTGTAAATCGTGACTAAGTGTGGAGCCAAAATTTCAAACTTTACGAGCTTAAGCGAGCCTAGGCGAGGTTTAAGCATAAAAAAAGGTTTTCTTATTTATAATATTATTTTTAATTTTTAATCATTTTAAAAATTATTGAACAATTAAAATAATATATATTAAACATTTAAAATTATAAAATACAATATTTACTTAATAACTCCTACCACTAGTCAATTATACAATTTTTTAAATTTTCGAATTGCAAAAATTAATATTTTTCATAATTTTAATTTTAAACTAGACAAATCCTACTTAATAGATTTATTAATAACTTCATACATGCTTTTGAAATATGTAATAAAATGAGTCTTAAGATCATAATTATATCATAACTTAAATCTTATTTAACTATTTAGATAAAGTTATTTTTAATTTTTGTACATATAAAATCTTTTAAAAACTTAAAATTAAAGTCAAATGAAATATATTTTTTTGAAAATAATAATAAACTAAAATCAAATAAAAGACTTAAAAAATTAATAATAAAGTGCGTCTACGGAAGACAAATGTAGTGAAAGAAAAATTCAGCCATTTAAGAATTGAAAAAAAAGTCTAGACACGAAGCGAGATGTTTTGCTCGAGTTTTTTAGAACACTGCTCATTTCACCCATGTACAATTAAATTATGCTCTCTTGTTTGACACCTTTTAAAATTCTAATACATTTTTTTGTATCTTATTTTCTACCACACATTCTTCAATAAAATAATATTATACATAAATAAAATAATTTTTGTTCTTTTTTAATCAGACGTTCTCCCAAAAAATGCTATTTTATAATAAATTTTACCAAAATTTCTCATTATAATGTATGTCAAATAAGGATTATATACTAAGACATGATCGATTGTTGAGAAAGGCATGAGAAGTTATTACTCATAAAGCCCTATCCTCCAATTGTACCATCTCTTCGATGTTTCTCTAATCCCAATCTTCAATTTTTACAAGTGTCTCACATTTCTTTCCTCAATTTTACAATAAATTTACAAAGATGCTACTAGGACCACAAACCATCCCAACCAGGCACCTTTAATATCATGTTATGCTTGGGGTCAAACCTTTTGGGTCCACCCCTAACAAATTGATTAAAATCCCATTTTTCTCATAAATGTCTTATTTAGGGATTGTTTGAAAAAAAATTTATAAAAGTTTTAACTTATTTTGATGAAAGTTGAAAGTTAAAACATTGATAGAAATGATAAATTTCGTAAAATATATAATTAAAAATTAATCATTAACCTTAATGTCAAATGTTTAACAACTATCCCAAACGAACACTATTCTCTAATCTCTAGAGTTAATTAAATCATTGCTTACTAAAATTTACACATGGTACTTGCTCATTGAAATATAAATAGTTACTCAATATTCACTGAACTATTCATTAGTTTACCCATCAATCACTAAAGCCAACTGCGTCTCTATAGCCGGACAAAAATGTCTACATGGTGGATGATATGGAAGACAAAATATGAATAATCTACACATCATTTAAAAATAAATACGAATTTGTAAAAAAAGTGAATGTGTACAATGAAACCCACATTTCTTCTCCAATACCACCGAAATTCGAAATCACAGCCCACCGAAATTGAAAATCGCATTCCTCACCAATTGATCCTCCCCAAATTGCATTCCTCAACAATTCCAATCCTTGGTGAGTTCTATCTACATCTTCAAGCATATTGACCATCGCGAACCCTAGATTTTTTTTCCCACTTCAAACATAACCAAATAGAAATCAAAATGTTTAGCCACAAAACATAGAAATATTCTTGTCTTAATTGTAAGGAACACGGGTGACCCGAGACATACAGAAATCGAAAAAATATATAGTGGAAGAATCTCTTTTGCAAACCATGGAGGAGGGACCACAAGCTAAATTATTTACAATAATTTTGATTAATTCTTCAATTTTATATTATATATGTCGGAGACATGTCTTGAGTTTGTCGAGATGAGTTAATTTATTCACAAAGAACATGTGACTGTTGCAATACAAATAATATCGACACTGAGTTTATTTTCATGAAATTTGTTATTATTATTTTTTTATACAGTTCAAGAAGATGAAGAGATACCGATTGAATGTCAGTTGATTAATTTAGTTAACGAGGTTAACGATGATGATTTCCACTATGATAAGAATGCATCCAAGCATATTGAGACTAGATTACATGCAGACCTGCTATTGAACTTGAGGTTGGAGGTGAAGAAGAGAAAGGTTCTCATGACTTAGATTGCCCAAGTGAGGAGAAGCTGCATACTGATTTTTCTTCTAGTGAAGAAAACATTTAACACTTCCCTGTGTATGATCCCAAAAAGGAGAGGTTCAACCCACAACTTGAGGTTGGAAAGGAATTTAAAAACATTGAGGAGTTTAGACAAGCTGTGAGGAATCATGAGATTGCTACTAGATGTAATTTGAGGTTTAGACTGGATAATGAGTTTAGAGCACATGCCATATGTAAATTAGGGTGCAAGTGGAAAATATGAGCTTCTTGGAATGAAAATAAAGGTTGTGTATAAATAAAGTCAGCAAATTTAGAGCATACATGAGTAAAGGACATAACAAATAGACATTGCACTGTAAGGAATATAACAGATAGGTATTTAGACACTTTCAAAGTTGACCCGATTGGAAGTCTAAACTTATTAGGAATGCTGTAAGGGATGATTCGAAGTTGACATTAATAAAGTTACAGTATGGAGGGCTAGATGATATGCTAGGTTAATGATACAAAGATCTGATGAGCATCAATTCGGTATGCTTAGGTCTTTTGCAGCTAAGATTTTGAGAACCAATCTTAGGTCTACTTGCATAGTTTCTATGCATGAACTAAAGTTTCAAGGTGTATATATTTGTTTAGAATCTTGCAAAAGAGGCTTTTTGTCAGGTTATAGGCAATTTTTGGGATTAGATGGGTGTTTCTTGAAAGGGAAATTTGGAGGTAAGATGCTTGTAGCTATGGCATTAGATGTCGATGATTGCATTTACCCAGTAGCATATGCAATAGTGGAGAGTGAGAATGCTACTACTTGGAGGTGGTTTCTACAACACCTTAAGATTTGAAGATCTTGAATAGTAATGATTGGACCTTTATGACTGATTGACAAAACGGTCTACAAAATGTCATAGATTATTTGTATCCTGAAGCTTAACATCATTTTTGTGTCAAACATATGTACAATAATTTGCTCAAATTATTCAAACATTGTGCTTTGCTTAAATGATATCTGGCCTTCTTTTCAGGTCAAATTAGTGACTAGGAAGCCACCAAGTAATATAGCAAGTGAAGTGCAACCGTCAACACCAAAATCTAATTTCCAATTCATGCCAACACCTGGAATTGGTATAACAAGTGTTTTCTAGTTTAACAACTATGGTCCTCCACTTAATTAGCCAGGCAGTTCAACAATGGAGAAAGCTCCTCCGCAGATGCAAACTACAAGTATTCCACTTGAATCCTAGGTGGAGGATTTGCAGGATATAGAGAACCAAGAAAAAGCAAGGAAGATGGCAGCCACGATAAAAATTAAAAGGGTCATTTGAGGGTCAATTACATTTGCACCACCAAGAGCGAAGAAAAATTCAGCCACTCAGTAGCAAGTCAACAGACTTCACAAGCCACCTATTGATTTAGATTTTAGTTTGACAGTTGTGAAGTAATTTTGTCATTAATGATATATATTTTGTTCTGTTTCTTTTTGTGTATAGCTGCTGGACATGATCAAACATGATCTTTTTGTAATAGACGTGATCTTTTTGTGTATTTATATAATTATTTTAATGATTAAGCATGAAGAAATATGGTAGGAAGAAGCTGCTGGAAATTCCTCATGTTGCTTCAATTGGCTCGAAATAATGGAAAGATTATGTTCAAGCACTTGTTCCCTGAGCAATTTCCATTTTATGTTCTTCCCCTATAATAAGTTTGGTGCATAACATACATTAGTATTCAATGTCTAGTGTCATCTATCAGCAGGTCTTTTTCTTCATTTCACCTCTTAATTACTAACCTCACAATTAACTGCAAAACTATTACTGTAACATAAATATTTAAGACATTATGAAATTCAAGACTACTTTCTTCTCAACAAAATAAAGTACTATTCAAGTTCTCATAAGTAAATACTGATAATTCAAGATCTAACACCAACCACCACCTACCAACTACACCTTCAAAAGACCAAGACCAACATAACTGTAATACATAATTTTCCCTAAGACCTCCAAAAAAAAAAAAAAAACTTGGGAATTTTGTTACATGATCTTCCCTTAAAACATAAAAATACCAATGGCATTGCAAATCAGCAATACTCCAAACCCACTTGATATATCCTCATCAATCTGCCCATCCTAAACTCTCTTTGCTGCATATTGTTGGACTTGCGAAGTAGCCCATTCATTATAGTCTTGTATCGTGGATGAAGAGGTGGGTCAACCCAAGCAAAGTAGTCGCAAGCATTATCTAAATCCCAAAAATTACCTTCTTGGATTATTCTCTGTCCATGAAGTCTTTTTTATAGCCATCTGACCACAATGACACAAACCTTGTTCACGATTCTGAGATGTGGATGGAGAGAATTCTATGGCGAATTGAAGATAGTATTTTTCCTAGAGTTAGATTTGAATTGGGGATTATCTTCTGTAATTGAAATGGAGGGCACGATTAATTTTGAAGGGATAACAATAATACGTTTTTCTTAGCCTGTTTGATTCACATATTTTTCAAAATTCATTTTTTCTTTCTCTTCTTTTTAACCGCACATTTTTCAATAAAATAATATTACACGTAAACTCAAAACTTTTCCTTAATTTGTAGCTACACATTCTCCATCAATCAACTATTAAAAATGCATTATTTCTCCCACAAAATAAAAATCATGCAGGACCTTAATACGCTTATCCAACGTGTGGTGGTTCACCAACGTCGTGTATTGCCATGTAATTTTTCCATTGGCACGCATACATTTTTGTTTAATTGTAGAGACGGATTTGGCTTTAGTGATTAATGGGTAAAATAACGAATAATTCAGTGAATATTGAGTAACGATTTATATTTCAACGAGCAAGTAATAATTTTGTGTAAAATTTAGTAGACAGTGATTTAGATGGTGTTTTGTGATGACTAAAATTAGATTTTTTAGTACATTATGATAGAAATTTTTGAAATGTGTAGTTGAAAAATTTTAAAACTCATGAAAAAATATGATTAATATTGATTATTTAACTTTAACTTAAATTAATATAAGATTTTAATCCGAACCAAAGATGCTCTTAATTAACTCCTAATCCCTACTTGATACCGTTCTATAAAACACCGGTCCAATCCAACTAGAAGCAACAATTTTAAAACGGTTTATGTCTTGTGCATCGAAAGAAAATCCACAAAACTTTTATTGGGCTCTCATATTATGGGGGATGCATACGAATATTTTATTGCAAGATAAAAACCACCGAATCTGTGAAGTTTTTTGAGTACATATATCACTGCATAAATATGACACAAACCCATTATCGTTTCCTACCCTCGCTCCCTTGTATTCGAGTCTCACGCACCAATTCCAAGACCAAAACTATAATCACGTATTTCCACGCCCAACAAATAGCGTTTAAAGTCACCAAGATGTTTACGTCAATGACACAAAATAATCAGCTCAGCTTTTATATTTCTTTACCTTTTCTCAGTTTTCTATAGCCTTCTTCTCCTCCTGTGTTGCTTTTCATCTCACCGATCCAATAAAATCAAATAAAGAAAATGAAGATTTTTGTGAAGACTCTCAAGGGTACCCATTTCGAAATTGAAGTGAAACCTGAAGACACGGTTTGATTATTTTATTCTTTTTTTTCCTGATATGAATTTGTGTTGATTCGTAATTATGGTGATTCTGTTTATGTTAATGATGAGTTTTTCTTAATATGTCTTCAATGATTATTTATGGGTTTTCGTGAATTTTGGTTTTTGTATGTCTGATGTTGGTGGGTAGTTTTGTTTACATGTTTCTTAATGGAAATTGGACTTAGTGTAGTTACTGAAGTGATGACTTTTATTGTTTCATGGGGGTTCTTAATGGTTTATAGCTGTTGGTTAGCTTCGTTTTACTAAGTTTGTTGTCAAATTGGATGGCACGAGGTTTTATTCTCTTCCAATTTTGAAATTCGATGCCTGTGTTTCTATTTTAATTTAGAATAAAGTTACCAAGTCCTAAGTTTAATTCATTTGAATCTTTTACTGTGCATCTCAGCGCTACAAATAACTATCTGAGTAATTTTACTAATTACTACGAATTAAGGTTCATTGAATAAAGTTAGCATTATAGTTTCGGTTGCTTAATCATTAATGTGAATTCAATAGGATTATATAATTTAGTTCATGCACGCTCTGGTGTTGGGTGTCATAGACAAAATATAAAGTTGACATAAGGCACCTAGGTAGCCAATTTGGTTTGGTTCTGCACCAGTCTCGTGTTAGGAGCATGGCTCCTAAGGGATGGGTACTCTGAGTGCTGGCGAGGCAATCCACTGATTCTTAGCTTGTGCTAGAAGTCTTTAGGTTGCATTTTTTATCAATGGCAGATGAAGATGGTTGAGGCTGGCCACAGTATTTGATGACAGTAAAAAGGTTCATGTGGTTGCAGTTGAAGAAGAATATAATTTGGGTAATGTGTAAGGGCACAATTAGGTGGGGTGGAGGTGGAAGGAGACATGGTTAATAATCAGTGACGATGGGAATGAAAATGAAAAAGGTAAAAAGTAAGAAGGTGGAAATGGTCGTAAAAGGAGGAGCAACAGCAACCAATACTTTTCTTGTAGATTAGGGTTTTCTAGATGCATAGCTTCTATTTCTTTTCTTTATTTTTGTGCAGTCCAATAAAAAACCTAAATGCTTGCTTTACCAAGACTCAAATCTAAGCAAACTCTTTAGGATGTATGCAGAGTGCCATTTGAATGATCAGATATGGTTATTAATTTTTTAATGCGAAAAATAATTTATATTTCTGTTTATTTTTACCAGATACTGTGATATCCTTGCGCACACAAATAGTTTTTATTTTGGTGGCTTTGAGCTCCTAATTTTGCTCTTGCCTTTTTAACTTAGAACTTGTCACTTTGCATATCACCCACAGTTGTCTAGCTACTGTTTTTATTAAGCAATTGCTCAATGAAAGATGGATCAAATCTTGAGAACTACTTTCTTGAGTTTATTATTTTATCAAAGAAATTGCTTAGTTGTCCTATGGCAGAAAATCGACTTTTTGTTTGTTGTTATGTTTTGTAGATGACAAGTGCTTGTCAAAATGCTTGTATGTTTCAAGATGAGGTTAAAATTGATGCCCATAACATGTAGTTGGGGAATGTAAAGTGTAAAGTTAGCTGAAGGTAGTTGAAGCACCGTTAGATGTGTCAAATAATGCATCAAAAGAAGATAGATGACATGATTCTTTTGCATGGCATGCATGTTTGGGGAATGTGGTACATATATAGGAAAGTCTATTTAAAGGAATCTCCTTCTGTAGTTCATGGAATGGTGCTCGTTTTGAACTTAGGAGAGGGAGTAATTAGGAATATTTATTCTCTGGAGGAATGCATTTTCATGTAACCAATGTGAGGAACATTTGAAGTATTGTAATACTTTGATTGTGTTCAGTATTTCTATGTTTCCTGAATTGGCTGCCAATTTTTTCTATATCCTTTAGTTGTCCTCAAATTTTATCTGTGGAATAACAATTATTCTCTCTCTTTGCTTTTTTTTTCCCCCTCAAATTATGGGGCTTAATTTGTTGAAATAATTAGTTTTATTCTGCAGGTCATTGATGTGAAAAGAACCATTGAAACTTCTCAGGGATCTGATGTTTATCCTGCTGCACAACTGATGCTTATCCACCAGGGAAAAGTTCTTAAAGATGGAACAACATTGGGAGAAAATAATGTTGCTGAGAACAGTTTTGTTGTTGTCATGCTAACAAAGGTAAAAAATGTTCTGTTGCTAGTTACTGAATGTTCTAGAGGACCTACTATATTTGCCGTTCAAAGTAGTGACTTCCATCTAGATTTGTTTCCCTATGCTTGAATTTCTGTCTACATGTTTTACAAGTCTCTGTTGGACTTACGAGCCCTATATATTTTAGCCTGAAGATATTTAGCAGCAATATTTGTTTTCAGAAATAACTCCTTAATAGATTCTTTGACTTATACCATTAAAGACACATACTTTAACATACATAAAAGCACATGCTTCGTCGAAGTTGATGCATATTATATGTGAATCGAGAAGTATATTCAATGTGAAATTTGCTCAATTAAATTACAGCATCTTGTAAAAGGTTAAAACTATAATGTCTCATGGTTACCACTGTTTGATCAAAATTGGCATTGAAGTGATTTCAGATTTATAATTTAATTTCAGTAATTAATCCTATTTCAGCATGAAAATATATCTCACCAAGGAAAATAAATTTTTTTCTGTATTCGTTGCTTTTTTATGCTCCACTGTAGTCTTTTTACTGTTTTTTCATAGTTTCATTAATCTTTTTGCCTGATATGTTTTAGAATAAGAGCTTGTCTGGTGAAGGTTCAACCACATCAACTGCACCTGCTGTGAAGGTGTTATCATGTCATATTTAATAAATTGTTGTTATTTGTTCACAATCAGTTATTGCTGTTTTATGAATTGGATTACCATTCTTGTGAGATACCATCCTCTGATCTGATAGAATATCATTTCTTGGTGTATTTGACATTTTAGCTGATCTAAGTGGCACTTAAATCTCTAGAGTGCAGAAGGTTCTAGCATCCATTTCCCTAACATATTCTGTAGCTTCCAGCAAAAATGTCTTGAACTATTCAGAACCATATGTGTATTAATTTCTGTCTTGAGAGACAGCAATTAAATTTGTAACTGTTCTCTTCGACGTTTGGTAGTTTCATGAAGACTTTCTTCCTGAGAATGCCATTTAAAGTGTTATGAGCTTTACAACTTTCATGCCCTAGCACGGCTGTAAAAGTGTGCAACAGCGAATGGTTCACCATCATATTTCTATAGAAACTCTATTAGATTGATTTTCTACCGTGGAAATCCAATTACATACTGTTCATTGTCTGTAATTCCTTTATTAGCTGAGTGGGCATCTGAATTTCAAAAGGTAATTGGTGTATTTAATGCAGAGAGGTGTTATGGCAGTGAGTGGAACTAGTGCTAGAGTTTGCCTTCTATAGAGTGAATGCTCTTTGCTGACTTTTGCCCAAGATTGGTCCAAAAAATTTATATTATTTGATAATCTCGGCTCAGAGAGTTATTGGCTGATGCTTATTCAATCACTGATGATAGCCCTCATTAGTTGGCAATGGGAATTTTTTTCTACATGACCAAACACGTTTTACTTTACCCTCTTAAAAGAGAAATATCTTACAGAATTTAATTTTTTATACCTAATCACGTTACAGGATTGGTGTTAATTCAGGTGTCTAAAATTGTTTCCCTCCTTGTAGGTACAACCGACTAGTGCCACACCTCCTACTTCAGCTCCAACATCAACACCACCTCAAGCTCCTGCTGCGGCGTGAGTTTTAGTGTACATATCTTAATAATGTGCACTAGGGTGTCTGAATACACTAAGCCCTGTCCCTTTTAACTCTTTGTCGGTATATGGAATAATTATTTATTTAATTATTTTCCCTACATTATTTTTCTACCTTGCAGACCTGCACCTGTACCCACTCCTGCATCCTCTCCTATTCCTGTTCCTGCTGCAGCTGACGTGTGAGCATCCCTAAAATGAGATTTGATGTGCATGATTTTCTATCGTGCAATAATCATAAGTAGTTTGGTGATTGTTCTATCAATATTTTATGGTTTTCGTGTGATAGGTCGGATGTCTATGGCCATGCGGCTTCCAATTTAGTTGCTGGTAACAACCTTGAGGGTACGATCCAGCAGATTCTTGATATGGGTGGAGGAACGTGGGATCGAGACACAGTTGTACGAGCTCTTCGAGCTGCTTTCAACAACCCGGAGAGAGCTGTTGAATATTTATATTCGGTGAGTGTCAAATTTCTATATATAAGTGAACTTCCATTCTTCATTTGGAAACTTTTATGTGTACGAGCACTTAAATCTTCTGTAATTGTTTTGATATTCTCAAGGATTTCACTAGCAAGTAGGTTACACAACTGAGCTCAGCATTCAAATGACAACATTACACTATTTGAGAAGTAAATCTTCATATTTTATGAAATAGGTGGATGCAGAAATATCTGTGATGTCATAGGATAGTAGTGAATGAAGGCCAAGATGGGATAAAATTATTAATTTGTGAATAATTGCTCTTAGAATTTCTTATTTATTTCGTAGTTCAGAATTGATGAATCAAATATTATATAATGGTGGTTAGAAAGAAATAATATAATGAATCATCATGAGTTGCATAAATTTCAATTTTACTAACAAATTGAAAATAATGAATCAATGATTATTTTCAACTTCATAAAATGGGTCAAATGAAAATTAAATGGACTGTTTGAGATAGTTTAGTTACTCTTACATACATTTATACTAGTTTATTTCATAGTCTACATGCAGTAAACAGCTTATGTTGGGAGAAAGTTTGTGTTGGTTGATGTAATCACTTGGATGCCAAAAGTTTCGCCCAAAGTTCAATGAATGGTCAATTACAGTAATATAATTTAGCATGCTGTTACATTTTTTGAACTTTTTCTTTTTAATTCCTTTCCATGTTATGAGTAGGGTCTTTAACATTTTCTCTTGGATGGTAGTCTGTTCTCTACACTAGATATCTTAAAGGTGGAGATGGGAACCTCTGTTAAATCTATTTATTAACTCAATCTTTCCCCCTGAAAATAGGAACCTCTGATGCATCCTTTTGTGTGCAGTTATTGTGGTTCATAAAAAATATAAAAAAATATTATAGAGGCAGAGCGGGATACCACGGCTAGTCATCAATATTTATCATTTACTAGAGCATAATTATTACAGAATAGGGTGATAGAATAATATATCAAGTTACGCACATTCCTGGAAAATATAGGGGAGAGTTTGGCCTAAATGCCTTTTTTGCATGTGTACGACTGAGTACAGTAGCTTGCAAAGCGGTCAAAATGATGTCATTTACTGGAATTTGATTTGAAAACTGTTGATAATGATTTAGGATAAGTTCTTTCTTCTGATCTTAATTTTTAATTTTTTAATTTTTTGTTTAATAGATACATCATTGAAATTCATCATGCTAAATAAACAATGTAAAATCTGATCATCATGAATATCTTGCCCTTCAAAGAACAGAAAAAGGATTTTGCACGGAAACACTAATCCACTTTCTTCAGTTTAAGTTATGCATACTAAACACATTCATGAAATTTTCTTCTTTGCTTTTCTGTAGAAACTGCATTCCTTTTCTGCTAGCGGTGGTAAAAATTTCCTTTTTAAATTTCATCTCATCAATATAACGGAAATATAAGCATACATCGTCATTGTTCATTACTCTGTTGACACTACTTAAACAATTGGACCATGGTGGTCTATCCACATCACTAATTACATTGCCTGTTAGAGTATTTTGTTTGAACTGTCAATGAGATTAAATAAAATTACGGAGATCGACGAAGATTACAGTTGACGTTTATATTACCATTAACATTGTACCATATATAGGTAGGGGTGGATCCAGCACCCAGCAAGCTGGCCATGGATCCGCCCCTGGAAAATATGAATTATAAAGCTTTGAAAATTTATGTTAAATACCTGTAAATTTATCAAACTTCAACATAATGCTTTGTAGCTAATATGGTAGAGCAAAGCTTTTTAAGTGAGAGGTACAAGGTTCGATTCCAAGAACCTCCCTTGTTTTAGAATTTTTAGCTATCAAATTGGCTGGAAGAAAAAATTATTAATACATTTGCAAAATTTAAGATTCTAACTCTGTACTCAATGTGTAATAATAGAAAATTTGACAACTATGACAATTGTACTTTAGTGAACATGACATTATATATATGGTATATGAATAGACTCTCTGGTTTAAAAATTATTATTTTTTAACTAAAATTCGACCTTGCAATGAGCTAATGAGCCAATAATTTTTTCAATTAACGATCGGACCAGGTATGATAATTGTGCATAATATATACTTTTATTGTTAAATTTTATCAATTTATTTTGTAAAATTTAAATTTAGACAATTTAAGTGATACTCTTTATTCTTTTAAAAGTTCGAAAAATACTTCTCTTTTTGTTAAAAATCATTGTTTTAAAAACTTTATATAAGCTTAACCTAAGTTCAGAACTTGTATTTACCATTTAATCATATTTTACATATAAACTTCATTTTATTTCGCTTAAACTCGTATATGATTCAAAAAATGTATTTTTTCTTCTTGTTATTTTGGATTATATTGAATTATATATGACTCTTACATTTATATTAACAAATAATTTCGCTATTACAACCGTCAACCATCAACGACCGTCCTATCTCACTCGATTTCCTGGATTCTCCCTAATATATAGGTAGATTATTTTTACCATATTTAATTTGATTTTTTTCTATATAATGAGAGAACCTCTCACATTAAAGGGCGTCGAGTCTTATTGGGTATTATCGATATGGTATAAGAGCCAATTTCTTAAAATTTTCTCTTGTTTTCTAGGTTGGAATTTCTTATGTTTTAGTTCCTCCCGTCTAGTAATTTTCTTGGTATCAAAATTTTTTTAATCTAGAAAGCCCAGAAAAGAGATCTCTTCAATTTCATATTTTATCTTCAACTCATTACATATATACAAACGAACTCATTCTTCTCTTTGGAAATAATTGCCACCTCTTCCTTAGAGCCCTGATCCGTCTAGTCGGGCAAGCAACAGTCGACCATGGCATACTTCAGCAATTTCTCTCATTTCAATTAGAACCATGGAAGAGATCTCCTCAGCTTTACCCTTGCAGTTGACTACAATCATGGGTTTATCTCTAGGTCCAGCGAGGACTTTGAAGGGCCACATTTCATGGCAACCTGGTTCATAGTGACATCACCTATCAGTCTCTCGATGTCGGTGAAACCCAGCGTCAGTCAATTACCTTGGTCATTTACGATGATTTCCATACGGTTGTGCTGCCACACCCCAACGCACGAACATGTGGTGCCGAGATCAATTCCAATAGGCAGAATATTTAGTGTAGAGAAGAAAGATGGTGTTGTGGAGAACTAGGGTTCCAAGGAGAAGTCTTGGAGGAGGCGATCAACGATGGTTTCGACGAGATTGGGGAAAGGCTATCGGAGATACAGTACATGAAGGCGATTGGTTTAGGGTGGTGTTAGGATTAGTTTAATGGGTTGTGGATTAGGTGCGACTGGGTTCGGAAGGTATGGACTAGGGATGGTATGATTTGGGCCTATTTATGTTGTAGGCCAAATTTTTTTGTGTGGACTTGTTTTGGTGTATATGAGTTAGATTAATGAATGTGTTGAATTGTTGGGCAGCGTGTGTAATTTGGTGTGCGACTAAGTTATATGGGGCCTGTTATGATTTAGGGTTATTGAGTTTAAGTAATTGGGTTGTAAACTATGAAAGTATGGGAACATAAGGAGCTAATGTCTGCAGGTTCCAAACTGCCAGGAAAATTCTCTAATACATAATTTTTACAAAGATGTTGATGATCGGAAGAAAAAAAGATTTTCGTTTTTGGTTGAGAGAGAGACATGGGAGTGCAAACCGTTGAATTTTGGTTACTCAGGTGATGAGTTAGAGTTTTTTGGATTCTCAAAGGAGGATCTTCTTTGAGTTTTTGGTGCAGGCAACATAGGTGAGATTTCTTCCAATTACAACATCTTGGCTAGCGATATATTGCTTGATTTTTGGCTCGGTGCATTGCCCGTTAGAGCTTTTTTGGAATACGAATTGTGTTCGACTAAACTCTCTTGACAGATAGAGTTCACTGTGTGTGTCGGCACATCCTTGAATTTCTTTTAATAATTCTTCTTGGAGTACAAGTTCTCTGAAGTGTTCTTGAAGTGGTTTTGGAGTAGTTTGTGATTGTTTCTACACTATTTGTTGTTCTTGATCTCTCGTCGTCATTAATTTTCGTAGATGGTTGCTTTGATTTGGATTTCTTCTTTGTGGGCATAAGTATTGTCATTGTCGCTAGTTCATTATTGTAAATTGATGCTTTTATCAACATCAATTTGAGGGGGATGTCAATGAGATTGAATAAGATTACGGAGATCGTTGAAAATTACAGTTAACGTTTATATAAATATAATTATACCATATATAAATAGATTAATTTTACTGGGCTTTACAACGAATTAAATCATGTGCTCCAGAGCTTGTGCAAGCCTTTCCACCCGACTCTTTGGTCTTAAGAACGCTGGTTTTAATAATGAATGATTGTCCTTCTCCGATCCAAATTTTTTTCTCGATTATGAGACACATTATAATTTAATATAAGTCCCCAAATCGAAGTCGATTTGCTTTATAAAAAGAAGATATCAATGGGTTCCGGAGGTTCCAACTATAGGAGAACAAGGGGGTTTCGGTCGCCGGCTCCTTGTCATCAGGTCACCAACTTCCTTGACCTTAGTTTGATTTTTGTTCTATATAATGAGAAAACCTCTCGCATTGAGGGACATCGAGTTTTATTGAGTATATTTGACATGAACAACTAGGGGGTTCTAGAGAATGGATATAAACTTTTGTCTTCATTTGATTCAAGGAACCTTTATGCCCATTCATAGCTTGTCATTGCCATTATTATTGATGCAACGTGTCTTCAAAATCCAAATATCAGGGTATCCCTGAGTCAGCAGAAGTTCCACCTACAGCAAGAAGTGTACCTAGCACTCAGGCGACTAATGTGCCTTCTCAGCCTCAGCAAGCCGCACAACCTGCACCTGTACCTTCAACTGGACCCAATGCAAATCCTCTAGATCTTTTCCCGCAGGTTCATGGTTTCATTGTCATTATAATTGTTTATTAATCCTCTCGTGTTAGTGGACTTAAATTTTCTTCTAACAGGGTCTTCCTACCATGGGTTCAAATGTTGGTGGTGCCAACACCCTAGATTTTCTACGCAATAGTCAGCAGGTACAACTTTTACCTATGTCTGTTGACATCCCTAAATGCCCTTCGGTCTGCCGTCCTCCCCCCCCCCCCCCCCTCCTCCCGGAAAACCCAACCCAACACACTACGACCATAAAAAAAGGTTTAAAAAAATTAAAAATAAAGATAATACGAATAAGTGAGAAAAAAGGAAATCTCCTTTATTCTGACTTTGACATTTTATTTTTTATTTTGTGTTTCAGTTCCAAGCCTTGCGAACAATGGTGCAGGCCAACCCACAAATATTACAGGTTTTGTTGGCTGCTACCTTAACGTTTGTTCTCTTTTTCTAGTTAATACTGATTTGTATGTTGCCAGAACAAATTTGTGTAATTCTTGCCTATCTTTACAGCCCATGCTTCAGG
Source organism: Osmanthus fragrans (assembly GCA_019395295.1). Taxonomy (NCBI): domain Eukaryota; kingdom Viridiplantae; phylum Streptophyta; class Magnoliopsida; order Lamiales; family Oleaceae; genus Osmanthus; species Osmanthus fragrans. The sequence continues at coordinate 25,461,840 of CM033345.1, forward strand.
AGTTAGGAAAGCAAAATCCTAATTTAATGAGGCTGATTCAAGAGCATCAGGCTGACTTCCTTCGCCTTATCAATGAACCTGTTGAAGGCGGAGAAAGGTACTCTCTAAAGTTTTTTTATTTATTTTTCTGGAACTATCCTTTTCTTGTTAGTTGCCTATGCCACAAACTATGTTTCATACGCTGTTATGTTTTTGATGTGATATCAGTAACATACTAGGGCAGCTTGATGAAGCTATGCCACAGGCTATAACAGTTACTCCTGAGGAACGTGAAGCCATAGAACGGGTAAGTGCAAGCCAAACTATGACTTGATTTTTAGTGTTAAGGTTGGGAGTAGCTTTCGAAAAATCCAAGTATATTTTACGAAGTAATTCGTGTGTGTCTTGTGCAATGTTTATCATTGCAGTAGGCAAAAGGAAGGTGCTTTCGTTTTCATGAAGTCAGGGCCTGAGTCTGCAGGAGATGAGGAACAGGCTGTTCCTGGATTAGGTTAATAATATATTATAATTACTTTAAAAAATTCGCATATTCAGAAATTTAGCCATACCTTGACTAATAATTTTCGTTGAGCAACCAAAAGAAAGATGTTGAACTTTAAAAGAAAAATAAAAGTAAAAATGCTAGAAAACCACACCCTGGTTCTTGATTTTGGGAAGCAACCGTTCTCTCCATTAATCTTTTTAATTTTCCTTAATTGAACTGAATTCCCTTTTCCTGTATGTTCAGATAGCAATGGGAATTATGAGAATATAAGGTGCACCTCTAGGAATGCCTCATCAACTAGTACTCTTTTTTATCCTTTAGGTCACACGTGTATTTCTTGAAACTTGTCGTCATCTATTATTGAGTTTGGTTAAGGTGCTCTTGAGACTTGAGTGGTCTTTTTTTGTGTCTCCTCTTTGCATAATCAGGGAGGTTCGACTTTTTCAATGGTAACATTGGTCCGTAGCGACGTTGATGTAATGGCTTGAAAAAACAGAAACATATTCTCCATATTAGAGGTTGTCTCACTCATCTGGCTTATTCATCTGGCCCTTTTTTGTCTTTGTTTCAAGCACATCTGGTCTCTGTTATGCATTCACAGACCATTGTTTAGGGAAGAAATTTTAGCCATTTTTTCTCCTCGACTTTGAAATTGAAGCTTTTCCGTGCTTCACGTCTGATTATGATACATGATAAGGAGACATAATGAAGCGTGACTGTGTCAATTTAGTCCTACTAACGATTATGCTATTTATTTGGCTCCTGGTCTTCCCAGCTCGAAGCAATGGGGTTTGATCGAGCTCTTGTTTTGGAGGTGTTCTTTGCCTGCAACAAGGATGAAGAGCTTGCTGCAAACTACCTGTTAGATCATATCCATGAGTTTGAAGAATGATGAAACTGTGTTATTGGAACATTCTCTTGGCTGTAAACCTTTTCACCTTTTCTTTCGCTTAAAATGATTTGTAATTTTATTTTCCTTATTCGACTGCGCGTACTGAATTTATATGATGACTACTGGTGGGGAGAGGACATGAGTGTTCAGAAATGTAATTAGTAAATTATGCCTTGACTTGTTTCTTCTCATTATCTCTTCATTAAAATTAAAATCTTTTTTATTTTTTCAAGGTCATTCTTTTTCTATTTAAATAAATAAATCTTGAATATCGTAAAACAAGGTAAGCTGAAAATCATAACGAACCCTTCTCGTACATCATCATTAAAGGAGGTAGGAGAATAAATATAAGCTGCTGAAGAACTAAAGATTTTATCAAGATGATATCAGAAAATTAAGATCGATACGAAGGCCAGAAGAAAGTGAAGATTCTTTCTTTGTGGTTGTAATTTTGGCGGGTTAATTTCAGTAATGGTTGCTGAAGTATTTTTCTTATACCTTTGTGTAATGCAATTTCACATTTTATGTTTTCTATTTTTTTTTTCTTATCTGAATGTTATTATTCTCCATCTAAATGCTATTTTCCAACTCCTCAATTTCTTAGCCCCCAAGTATCAGAGGCATTTAAAGGTACCACATTGGATTTTTTATTAATGTATCTAGATGAATGATCATAGTGTAACTAGAGCTGTAAATGGATTGGATCTGCCCAAATTCGATCCGATCCGATAAGAATAATTATCCGATCCGATCATCCAACAGACATTTGATTGTTAAATTCATATCCGAGTTGCTATGTTATCCGATATTCGATCCAATAACCCAATCCGAAATTGAAATTTTTTTTTTTTTTTTTTTTATATTAGCTAACTTCTAAGCCCTAGAATTAAAAATATTCATATAACTTTTTAGAGAACACTACATAACACCTACATAAAAAAATCATTTTTCAAAACTAACAAAGTTGTCAAATTATTTCAAAAATCAGATGGTAAATAAATTTATTAAATATTAAATTATAATATAACATACATTAATTATTTCTACCTCATATCACCTCACACCTCATCCTATCACCCCACTATATCACCTTCCCTCCACCCCTCCACCAGCTCCGACGACTGCTCCGGCGACATCGACTTCTACGACAGAAACTCCGAAGACGGCTACGATAGAAATCCGGCCAACTTTTTTTTTTTTTTTTTTAAAAACCAACACACACACGCAGAGACGTATATATATAAACCGTTTGTTTGGACCATCCAAACAACTATTGGATTGTGGCCATATGATTACAAAAAATAGATTTGGACTCATGGAAGCAAACTGAACCCAATGATTTTGAATGCAAAATTTGTCAACAAATATCAGATTTGGACTCATGGAAGCAAACTGAACCCAATGATTTTGAATGCAAAATTTGTCAACAAATATCAGTAATCCAAGGTTTATGCTACAACTCTCTAAATATGTTGTCACTCTTAATTACAAATCTTTCATTCATAAACCAGCATACACATTTGCCCTAGTGTAATTGTCAATCTAATATCCAATAAAAATCAAAATGTCGTCCCCAATGTAATCCAATTGTCAATACAACCTAGAATAAGAAACAAATTATCAATGTTTAATAAAGTAGAATAGGATCAACTATCCAATTATCAATCTTAAGGAAACTAAATTATCCAACTATATAAGTTGTTATTGTTTATAACCATATCTATGTTATTTGTGACTAACTGTGATCAAATTTTTACTTTTATTTTTATTTTTTTTACTAATGACCCATGATTAGTTCTATTGAATTTGTAACTTGTACACATTGTGACATATTATTTTTTACCAGTGATCATGATCGATTAATTGATTTGTGCCAAGAAAAATTAATAATATGACCACTTAATTGTATAATTTGTAATTAATAAATTACAAATTATAATTTTAGTCACAAATTCCACGTTTTATAGGTTACTAAGTATTTATTGGTCACAACTTATTAAATTAACTTATTACAAATAATTGTATGATAATGAATCATTAAGTTAATTTATCACAACTTATTTATTAGCTACGAGGCACAAATTGTATGTCACAATTACAAATTTATTCAAATCACATATTTGTATTCAACGTTACTAACTGTGACCAAATTTGCGTTTAGTGTGACTGTATGCGACCAATTCAATTTTAACTGTGACCGTATTGATCAAGTCACAGTCGGTCAGAATTAACACAAAATTGGTCACAACTAACATATATTTGATTACAGAAGGTTATCATAAACAAATCTGCGCACACAAGAAACCCTAAAAACATAAAATATCGAAACGTGCCAAAAATAGCGAAAATTTGTGACTCACTGTTAATCTGGTCACATACGGTCACAATGAATACAGAGTTGGTCACACCCAGACACAATAAATACATACTTGGTCACATAAGGTCACCACAAACAAATGCATACACCAAAGACCAACACCACAATCCACGACAACTCACCACCACCATCAACACCTTTAACAAATCCTAACCACCACCACCGCACCATCACCACCACATGAAAGATCCGTTACTCATAGCTGCAAGCAGTGGCACGCCTCTTTTGAAGCCTCCAAACACTAGCCAACTACTCGTAGCTGCAAGCAATGGCACGCCTCATTAGGAATGTAATAACAAATATGATCCGCCAGAATACTGTTTTTCAGTGCTAAAATTTCAAGCCCCAAAGTTTTCCCCAGCATGTCGAATAAATAAAGTTGTACAGAAACTATTGAGAAAAAACATACAAGTAAAATATCACTTAGCAATCTCCCAAATCCAGAAGTAAAAATTTTATATCACTGCAAAGATACGGGTGGTGATTCTATAGCATGATGTAATAGTTAATCCATAAGAATAAAGGAAATAGTTTGGTATTGCACAAAATATGTGAAACATGTGTCAGGATTCTGTAGTGAGACGGAATAGTTAATGAATCAACATACATGAAATAGTTTTAATATGCACTATAAAAAACAAATCAGAAGGTGTGCCAGTGAGAGTTCCCCTTCCAAATCACATGGTTGATAGCTCATCAATATTTTAGGTTCCTCTTGAGCATTATAGACATATCCATCTACCTCATATCTATTAGCTCTGCACGACTGCACCACCCAATATTTCTAAAGCTACCCACCCAGTATATCTATTGTTCCTCTTGTTCATTGTCTTAGTACTCTGATAGAATAAAACTACCCACCCAGTATTTCTAAAGCTAAGTTCTACAATACCTTTCCAAAATCAGTACAGAAGAGAAAGCAGAGGTTGATCAATTAAGGACTTTTAACTAACATTGCTTTACGTGAAAAGCAAGTGGCGACTTTTTCCATATAATCATAAAGATTTCAATAAATAAAAGTGCAGCTAAGGTTGAGAAAATGAAAGATGAAATGAGAACCATCATACCCAAACCAACCACAAGGTTGAAACTAGAGAACAACTTGGAGTGGGGGTAACCGTCGCGTTACCTCCGCCGACGGTGGGTGATGAGACTGGGGTGTTGGGGCTGGGAGACAACGACAGGCAGCGGCGAGATCAAGATATCGGAGGGGACGACTTGGTGTAGAGAGGGAGTGGAAGACGGTCGACGGGTTGGAGAAATGTAGATCAGGGATTGTAGTGTAGAGAGCGAGAGAGAGAGAGAGCATACGACGGGTTGAATATATAGTTAGTAAAATATTTTTTTTATAAAAAGTTTAATTACAATAAAAAATCTGATTTATCACCTGATTATTGAAATTAATTTTTCACCCACTTGTTTTTGAAATGTTATCTTGAAAAGAAGGGTTCTAGGTAATTTTCTCAACTTTTTATCCAATTCTAGGCTCACATATTTATAAATTATATGATATTCCAGTGAGTATTCGATGTGAGAAGTAATGAATAATGAAAGCAATTTTGGGAAGTTAGAAGTTTGGAATAATGAAAGCAATCGTTGGTTTCTTTGATTGTTTAATTTATAAAATAAATTAATTATTAATTTTATCTTATTTTAATTAATAAAAAAAGTAAATCTCTTCAAATATTTCAATTAACAATATTATACTATTATCTAATATTATTTATTATTTGAAAATTATGTGTAAAGTTTAATTCAATTTTCAAAATGTAAAAAATTTTGCGATAATATATAAAATATATATATTATTATAATAAATCGGACCAGGTTGTTATCAGATCATATTGACCTATATCCATATTTGCTTCATTTAGATAACGGATTATCGGCTTAAAATCTTGATTGGGTTATCAGACTGATATCCTAAATCCATCTCCCATTAAATTCATCGAATTCATATCAAAATTCAATCCATTGACAGTTCTAAGGGTAACACTTATTTGAAAGATAAGAATAATGTTTAAATGACTATTTTGAAAATTTTAGCAACTCAAGTGACTATTGCTGTAATTTTCTGTAATCTCGGTAAAACAATATGTTGTAACTGGTTCATAGAGCCCTAAAGGCATGAACAGTTTTTAGGACCTATTTGACATGATTTTTGAAAAGTCAAAAGAAGTTTTCAGACTCAAAAGTTTTCGTATCCGTTTGATTAATTTTATTAAAGTGTTTCTTTTAGTTATAAGAACTTTTAGAGGAAGTTGGTCCAATACGACTTCATCTAAAAACACTTTTCGAATAAGAAACTCTTTTTAAATTTAGTCTTTGTTTGATCCCCATTATTTTCAAAATAAATTTTTTTCTATCTTCTTTTCAACCACACATTCTTTAATAAAATAATATTACACGCAAACAAATTTTTTTCAAAATTTTTTTTTAGTACACATTCTCCATCAATCTACTATTTCAAAATACATTTGACCTTCTAATGGGCTCAAATAGGCTCTTAGTTTTCAAATAACAATTAAGGTAATTTCCTTAAAAAAGTATTCTTCAGGAAGGAAAAGCAAAAGTCATACCAAACATGCCCTTACTCTTGACTTTAAGAAAGAGTTTGCTTTATGGTTTTTTGAATAAGGATTTGGTTCTCAAATCGAACATTTTAACAAAGTAATTTCAGAAATCAAAGATTGTAGAATGTAAAAGTCGAACACAAGATTTTTCACCCACTAGTGGGTCCGAATGTTCACGTGCTTTAAATGCCACTCACCCGTTGAACATCTATGTAATAGATATTGCTCCAGATCACTGAATCAAACTAAGAATTAGTCGATACAAATATTTGAAGAAAAATAAAATTCTTCAAGTTTTCTCTCACCTAACAACAAATCAAGTTTTCCATAGTAAATCTTCACTTAATCTCACAATATACACTCAGTACATCATATGAATTCCACTCAAGATTACACAAACAGAATGAAGTTGAACGGCACAAAGAATTGTGTGTACAAAAGGCACAAGAGATGCCTTTTATATGGCCCAAAAAACCACAAATCCAACACACATAAACGCTCCACGTGTAAGGCTAGATCTCACCAAAACATAAGAAAGAAATCACATTTCATAAAACATGCTTTCAATAAAAGGGGAATTTTAAAAAATGTCACTTTTTTTGATAATGTACCAAAAAAATTCATTGTCACTTGATTTTATCAAAAATGTCACTTTTTTTGTATGAATTGTCTATATTACCCTTTGACCCAAAAGTCTCACAAATCTATGAGCATTTAATGCTCATTAAGACTATATTTCATTATCATTAATACCTTGATGTGATGATTTGATTTTAATATTATAAAAATTAGATATATGTATATTATATTTTTTAATATGAATTTTGTTAATAAAAAAAAACATAAAATAATTTGTTGTCTTCTCCACTCGTATCTTTCAACTCTATTAACATATAACTTTTTTCTACATCTTCTTCACTCCTTGAGAAAGGTTTTGGACTCTCCATTCATTTTGAGAAGTTAGTTCTTAACAAAATGGTTATTATTTGAATAAATGTTTAATATAAAATGATCACATATATTTGAAAGTTTTTAAACAAGTGTTCATGATGTTGTGTGATTTATGATATATTTTATAAAGGGAATTGATAACATTGTCATTAAGGAAGCACATTGAGTTATTAAATGGTGTAAAGATGTTGTAGTTGAGAATTCATTATGACCATTAATGTTGCCAACTAATTCTTCCAAGCTACCAAACAATGTGTCATATTTTAAAGTTTTCCCGCGACCGAAAAATGTGTATTGTTTCCGGCGAAACCCGACAGGTGAAATGTCGAACCCCGACAGTTTAAATGTCGAACCCGACATTTTGAAACTGTCGGGATTCGACATTGAAACTGTCGTTCCCGACATTTTCTAACTGTTGGATTGAAGTGTTCAACTGTCATATGTCACAGTTGAACACCAGACCTAAGAATTTATTTTACCTTCCTTTTTGCTTGATGTAAAAATTGGAAGTTCGACTTGCATGCTATTACATATCAGCATATTCATTGTTCATGTTATTTATCATTACAATCCCAAAATTTCAGGTATGAATAATCATCTAAGATTCATCGTGTCGCATGGAGACAATTTCATTCATGTCGATAACGAATGAAAGTGGACAGGAAACAAAACCACGCCCTTTTTAGTGCCGAGATGTATTAATCTAGTCGGACTTGTGTTAAGGTTGAATGACAAACTTGGTATCGAACATGAATATACCCCCGATAGAAATACGAGAAGATGAAGACCTACAATGGTACATATCAATTCATAAGGAAACTACTGTTTGCATTACTACTGTAGAAAATGAAATACCAAGTGTTGCCATTCGACCAGATTCTAATGTTCATGATTGATCGTATGCCGCAACAGATGGTCCTGAACATGTACAAAATGCGTTGATACAATTACTAATAAGACGCACGTAAGTATAATATGGCACGTGTCGTATTGTAATTTTCAGGGCAAAATAGCATAGATAACAATAAATTAAAAAATACGAATAAATTAGTTACATCAAACTTTATATTTGCATTCAACCACACTCCAAGTGAACATAAAAGCTTCACACCATCTTTATGTACAATAAATTATCATATAACAAATTGAAGAACCAATGTCAAACAACTGTGATTTACAAAAATCATGCATCAACCAAGAACATGTTCCTGGCTTCTGAACATTCAAACTAACTATCTCTAAAAAAAAAAACATGAATAACATTGCCAAATAGTACCACTCGAATGACACATAAATTTCACAAACGAAAATATTATACATTAACCAAAAAATTCGTTATTTTGTACGATGCATGAATCAATATCTACACTTGTGATTTATTTTTCATGCTGATCATTTGTAAAATGTTATCTTTCTTTGACAATGCCTCTGGATTGCTTCCACCTACCAGCTTTTTTATAAATGTAAGCAGCAACACGCCTCATTTCAAGAAGTTCATGTTTCTCAATCTGCTGAAGCCCATATAAATGACATGAATTAGCTTCAAGATAAAGGAAGTACAAAACAAATTGAAGAAATGCAATAGAGTTCACTTTCTGTGCGAGGCCAATGTAATCAAAGTTAAAATGAAACTGGATTGATTCAAGCAATGTCATAATCCTCCTCGTCTACATTTGCAGACATTCAGAGCTTCACTGAACAGAAAATGAATATAACTCTACATTAACAACTTTGACAATGATACATTTAAATTGTATGTAATCCGAAACTTATGGAGAATTATTCATGAAAGTGGTGGAAGCCCTACCAAACTAAATGAATATAGCTCTACATTATCATACGCACCCATTTGTCGAGAATTACTGAGGTCAACTGTCGGGAACGATATTTCATCTGTCGGAATTCACCCATCTGTCGAGAATTACTGCGGCGAACTGTCATTCCCGACAGTTCACAGCGATGTTTCTCCAGGAGAAGGGAAGACACAGATGTATGCTATCCAATGGAAAGAAAAAAACAACTTCAACGCAAGAAAAAACTAAAACTTTTCAAATTATATATGTATAAACCTCAAAAAATGCATAAACCACCACCGATGCCTAATTCTCTTTATAGCGACTTCTTTCTCAATACATAAAATGCCAATTCAACTCAATTAAGTGTTGAACCACTTTCTTCTACTCCATTCCATCAAGATCATCTCCCCAGTTAAAGCAGAAATGTCCATACAAGAATATAGTTACTGATAAGTTAGTGCATAGTAACAAATAGTATTTCTTTTTTGGAATCATAACAAACTGTATTTCAATGTCAGAAACGATATTGAAATAACAAAAAAATTCTGTAAACATCAGGCAGAGCTATGAAAACACAATAATCAGGCCACATAAATAATTGCAATACAAATTTTGAAACCTTCTGATTTTCATGCTTCAAAAATGATTCACTTAGTAACCTCACCATATTCTGAAAATTTGAACATTTAAGGCAACACGAACTTACCTAGAAGCGTAATCCGGAGTCACCCACCGTGCTGTTGAGCTCTCTATTTATCCAATTAAAATGTTGTTTGAAAGGAAAGAAAGATAACTTATTTCATATACCATATCCTGTGGGGTTAAATCAATACCTCCAGCAACACAAAGTACATTACAAACTGAAGTACATCCCAAAAGTAAGTTTACTTCATTGACAAATTTATCCTTGTGGTCAACTATACCAGTCTATCTTATACTCGTGAAGCCCCAATGAGAAACTTAGCATGAAAATTTAATGAGAATACTATACACCTAAATCTAATAATGTGCATTGAACTGATCATCATGAGACTACCATAGACAAGAACAAGATTGTTTACTATATGAGCAACAAAATCGGAAGAATTGTCTACAAGTAAAGAGATACACCAAGGAAGCAAAAAACCATACATTGCTGAGAGCAAATACAAAAAGACCAACTAAGCAAAAGTGGTTTGTAGAACAATCCTTCGCTACTTTGGTGACCAATAAGGAATCTTCAACTCTAAACACCCAATAGTCTATATCAAAATATTCTTCCCACCTCTAAAACATTCATGAAATGTTCAAACCAATTTAATCAATTAATAGAACAGAACCCAAGAATTCTAAAAAAAAAAAAAAACACGAGTCCTCGATGCCTTGAACTTCAAATTATTAATGTCAATTACGTGAAATTATGTATCAATTTTAACTAGGCAAAGAAAATTGATACAAATGGTTTACATTAAATATAAATGGATATTCGTTGGCAGCCATTTCTAAAGATTTTTTGTAAAGTTCGTTTTGTGGATCTTGCCCAAAAAGAACTTCACAAATTGACAAAAGCAATATTAAAAACACATCTCTAAAGCAATATTAAAAAATATAATTGCAAATTTCAACTTCAAGTATAATTAAATTTTAACAGCAAGTAAATAAACCACCCAGAATGAAAAGAAAAAGAAAATAGGAAAGAAAACAAAAAACCAAACGTAGCACATATAAAACCTAAAATTCAGTTGAATTACACCACCCCCTCCCCCCGCCATAATTTTTTTTTCACAAATATGGTTATCTAATACCCAAAACTAATCCCCATAAAAAAAAAAAAAACTTGAATGTTTCAATTACCATAATCAAGCAAGGAATCATCGGTAGAATCCTTGTCATCGTCCTTGCCAACCTGATACGGTCGATCCTCGAAGAACTATAGCACACCGCAATTCTTTCGCTTCTGTGAAATGTCGTCTAACTATGCATTAGGTTAAGTCTACTTTATTCCCAATTGAATTCAGGCAATGGGCCTATTGTTTTTTTTTTAAAAGCCAAACTAAAGAAAAAGGCCCAGAATCTTAAAAAAATGGTCCAACCCCATCCACCCTCTTCCCTATAACTTCAGTCTTCACCGCCTCACTGGCGTCAACTATAACTCACCTTCCCCTGCATGGCTGCACCTGCAAATTTCGACGGATCCAACACGGGTGGTCGCGCTACCTCGCCAGGTGTTGGATCCGCCAGCACTTAGCATCACCACCACTCCATTCGAACCAGCCACTGCATTCTGGTGCTGCACCTAAATCTGCGCCATTCTTTCTAAAAAGGAAAACTAACCCTAAATCCTCAAGTTTCGAATGAAAATTTTCCCTTTTGGGTATTTTTTTTCCTACTAATAATCTGAAAATTAAATAACAAGATAATTTAAAGAGGGGGTAATTTGTTGGGGTAATTTTTTAAATGGCCGATTTACTGTTGCTATTTTCCACAATGGTCTTAATTATTAAAAGTACTATTTTACCCTTAATGAAATGTGTTTTTATATTACAGGATATATCCTTATCTTTAGAATAGTTTTTCAATTCTGTCCTGTATTATTTCTATCTCAGATTCTAGCATATAAATTCATCCTTTGATCTAACAGATTGACATAATCTTCCATATATCTATCAAAATTTTCTCCAAGTATATAATATTCTTCAGACGATGATTGATCTATTCTTTCCATTTGAGAGATAATATTATTTATTTTTCCTAATAAAATTTCTAATAAATTATCTAATCCTTCAATTGTATATCCTGACATATTATATAAATCTTATCATGATAAACAATGCTAATAAATACAAACATTTAGATAATTTAGCCATGCAAATATTCAGATAAGTAATCCCAACGATTCTTTAAGATTTCAGAAAATATCTTTCGAAATTTAACAAAAATAATAGTTTTACCTTAGTTTTGATCTCAAATCTTTATTCTTAGAACCGAGTAACCTTCAGATTCTGGATCTGCAAATGGCTCCCTTCAATGGCCTCCTGCCTCAACGGGATAATTGCTATTCCAGCTTTCCACCTTCACTGTGTCAGTCTTTTGAATTCGGATTATAGATATTAACTAAAGAAAACTCTCTTTCTGTTAAAGTAAGAAAGGAATTTTTCTTCAATCTTTCAAGAATCTATGGGATAAAGTATTTAGAAACTCATGATCTTTTTTGAAGATAATTTGGATATGAAATAACTTGGAATTTTATTGATATCTGAAGACTGAAATATGATTACAATGGAAGACAGAAGATTGTTAGGCTATCTCACAGTTTGAGTGCTCAATCAACTCTGCCTTTTTCATTAGCCCAAAGGCCTCTATTTATACACAAATCTGAAGATAAATTATATCATTGCTTACATCATACTAATAATATTTTATTGCCTCGTGCTTTCCATCAAGAGCCTCATGGCCCCTCCATCCTTGTTGTTTTGTTACATTTTCTTTGATAAAGGACACAGTCCTTCTATAATTGTCCTTCAAATCTTGTTTTTACATACAGTTGGAAAGATTTTCCTGTAGCAGCTTGGACACCTTTCCTCCATGTGTTTATCATTTTTGTCTTCTTATCTTTGATTCTGTCGGCAAGTGGGGCATTCTCTTATTCTGCATGCCTCTTGTATGGTTGTGATAGGTCCATTGATTTGATGAGTATCAAATTTCTCAATGTATTCTTTCAGAATTGTTGATTTTTCTCCTCCATTGTTGGTGAGAAGAGTCCATCCTTCATATTGACACAAGCATTTGAATTTTTTGTCATACAAGCTTTTTGCCATTTTATATAAGACTTTCATCCCTAAAACTCTTCGGGATTTTATCCATGATCTGGTAATTTTTGGTAATGGCTTTCTATTGTGACCGACATCAATCTGGAATTCTCTGCTAACATATCCGATTTTTATAATATGCTCAGCAGGATAAAATATTATTCCATCAATTTCTGGACTAATTGAATAAAATTTTATGTATATGGACCTTCCTTTGGCAAATTTGGATACTTCAGATTTAAAAATTTCATCGAATCTTTCAATTTCTTTTAGATCTTTTCCGGGATAGATAAGATCTAAAAATCCATAGTCTGCTGCCATTTTGACCATGACAGGGTCTGCATCATTGGTAATTAGTAACCTTGGATAAACATGATCTCCTGAAGATATGAAATAGGAGTCATTTTCTTGTAATTCATAAACAATTTTGGCAAAAGATCTATATTCTTCTTCTTTTGCTGATAAAGGGGTATCATCATCTTCATCTGTTCTGATTCTAATAACCCTTGTATGTTCATCATTGGATTTTATGGTCAACTTTCTAGGACTTTGTGTATCTCTTTTGATAGTGTTGGGTCCACTACTGCTTTCGCATTGTGGATCACTCCTTGGTACCTGTTGGTATCCCTGTTTGGTATCATAGGATTGTGCCAAGATATCAATCCCTCTATTATTTGTATCAGTAGACATTAATTGTGCTTCAAGAGCATCAATTTTGTCTTTCATTTCGTTTGTAACCTTGACATGGGATTCACTGATCTCAAGTAATAATTTAATATTATGACTTAAGAGCTCAGCTAATGTCTCCATTCCAATTTTTATATCATCTGCTTCTTCTTTGGCATAGGCTGCCGCAGATTTCATTTTTGATATCACCTGTTTGATATTATCCATCTCCAAATTCAATGTTCTTGCTTAAAAAATCAGCAAGATAATTATTTGTATCTTTAATATGAATAATATCAAAATTATAGAATGATAAATATGCTTGCCATCTATGTAACCTTCTATATTGGGGTTCCATTGGTAATTTATTTCTAACAAGTCCTGCAACTTGAGAATTGTCAGTTTCAACAATAAATTTTTTAGATAATAAAAATAATGAAAATTTCTTTATTCTTCTAATAATTGCTAATAATTCTTTTTCATGAGTAGTATAATTTATTTCTGCTTGATTGAAAGTTCCGCTTGAATATCTACATATTTCATTTAAATCTGTTTTTAATATTGCTGCCCAATATTTATCTGAGGCATCAGTATTAACTATCAAATTATCCTTTTCATTTGGCAATCTTAATTTTGGTAAATTTTTACATTCTTCCTTAAGCAATCTAACTATTTCTGTATGTTCTTCATTCCATCCTTTAGTATTAGTTTTTCTAAGTAAAATTTGTATTTTATGTCTCTTTTTTGAAAGATTTTCAATAAATCCTTCTGCATAATTTAAACATCCTAAGAATTTTTGTATTTGTTCCTTAGATTCTAATTTATCAGGAAAGCTTTCTATCTTTTTAGATATATGAGACTGTAATTTTATTCCATTTTTATCTATAATTAATCCAAGAAATTCTATCTCAGGTTTTTCTATAATAGCTTTCTTTTCAGATAAAACTATTCCTTCTTTTTGACATTCTTTTAGGAATTTTATAATATGATTTTTATGATCATTTTTATTTTCTGAACATATTAGTATATCATCAACGTATACTAATAAGAAATCATTATATTTTCTAAAAATATTATCCATTCTTCTTTGAAATATTTGAGGTGCATTTTTTAATCCAAATGGCATAACTATCCATTCGTATTTACCTTGAGGCGTACTAAATGCCGTATATGGTATTGATTCTTCTTCCATTTTGATTTGCCAAAATCCTGTGATGAGAATCCGGATAGATTAGAACTACCAAACCCACGTCGTTTGTTGAAGAACGCAAGAAAACCCAATTAAACCTTGGTTTGTAGATTTGATTCAAAATATGAATCGAAAATAACCAACGATCCGAAAGAAACGCTGACCCTTTTGAATCCAATATTAAGAATTTCACCCAATGGATTGAACGCCACAAGATCGATTCTTGATAAGTTCAGAATTTGCCCAATTAAGAACAAAGGATTTGAAGCCAATTAATTCTCTCAATAATAATGTGTTAATGTATCATGTCAATAATGATAAGTATTTATACTTATCCCAAAAACCTAGCCAAAAACGTGCAAACCCTAAAAACTTGCCAAAATATGGAAATAAAATAAAATCTATTTAAACTATGGAAAAATCTCGAAATTGTTTCCAAAACAGCCATGCGGTCGCATAGTTGTATTATATGCGGCCGCATGGTTCATGCGGCCAAATCTTCAGAGGTTCTGACCATTGGATGCGGCCGCACCATGGTTTCTTCTATGCGGCCGCATGGAAGAAATTTCCTCCTTCGCTTTCGGCTGCTTCCAACACGTTGATCCACGTTGATTCGGACTTCGACCCCAACATGGAACTTGCCTCTTTTTGCGTGTAGCTCATGGTATCGTCCACCGTTGCTTGTGCAAGTAATCCCATAGCTTGTTTTATTCGATTTGCCCTCAAACGTGTCAATGGTCCATCGTCAACAATCAACGGATCCTTCCACTGACTTGTTCTTGTTGTATTGGCATCTTGGATCACATCATCCCCTCCCTCTTCAAAAGGATTCGTCCTCGAATCTGAACCTGCATCAAATGGAGATAGATCAGAAACATTAAATGTGGCTGAAACTTTAAACTCACCAGGTAGATCGAGCTTATATGCATTGTCATGGATCTTTTCAACCACTTGAAACGGCCCATCGCCCCGTGGTTGTAACTTTGATTTCCTCAACTCTGGGAATCGCTCCTTTCGCAAATGTACCCAAACCCAATCGCCGGGTTTCAAACGTAACACTCTTCCGGCCTTTGTTTGCCTGTGCTGCATAATGTCTGTTTTTGCTTTCTATTTGCAATTTTACCTTCTCGTGGAGTGCCTTTACCAAGTCAGCCTTCTTTTTCCCATCTAAACTACCTCGTTCATTCACAGGTAAAGGAATTAAATCCAGTGGGGTTAGTGGATTAAAACCATAAACAATCTCAAATGGTGAATGTGAAGTAGTGGAGTGGACAGCTCTATTATATGCAAATTCGATGAAAGGTAAACACTCTTCCCAACTTTTTAAGTTCTTATTAATAACAGTGCGCAACAACTGTATCATGGTCCTATTAACTACTTCGGTCTGCCCATCGGTCTGTGGATGACAAGTAGTAGAAAACAACAGTTTCGTGCCCAACTTTCCCCACAAAACACGCCAAAAATGACTAAGAAACTTAACGTCCCTATCCGACACTATACTCTTAGGTACCCCGTGTAAACGCACTACCTCTTTGAAAAACAGATCAGCAATGTTAGTGGCATCATCGATTTTGTGACATGGAATGAAGTGTGCCATTTTAGAAAACCTATCTACCACTACAAAGATAGAATCGCGCCCTTTTTTAGTCCTAGGCAAACCTAACACAAAATCCATAGATATGTCGACCCAAGGTTCACTAGGAACGGGTAAAGGTGTATACAACCCATGAGGTAAGACCTTAGACTTAGCCTGTTTACAAGTTAAGCATCTTTCACAAGTTTTTTCAACATCAACTTTCATTTTAGGCCAATAAAAATGTTCACTTAGCATCCCTAAAGTCTTAGCAACCCCAAAGTGTCCCATTAATCCCCCACTATGTGCTTCCTTAACTAGCAAATCACGCATAGAACAATTAGGCACACATAATTTATTTTCCCTAAACAAATACCCGTCATGTTTAAAGAATTTATCCACCGCTCCCTTATCACATGATGCATATATGCTGGAAAAATCTAAATCATTCTCATACATGCCCTTAATAAACCCAAAACCAAGCAACTTCGCGCTTAAGGAAGTTAGAAGCACATACCTTCGAGACAACGCATCCGCAACCACATTTTCTTTACCTTGTTTGTACTGGATGACGTAGGGAAATGTCTCTATAAATTCCACCCATCGAGCATGCCTCTTGTTCAACTTACCTTGACCTCTCAAATGCTTCAATGATTCATGATCGGTGTGAATCACGAACTCCCTTGGCCACAGATAGTGCTGCCATGTTTCCAACGCTCGAACCAATGAATAGAGCTCTTTGTCATATGTAGGGTAGTTAAGCGCCGCTCCACTAAGCTTTTCACTGAAATAAGCAATCGGCCTTTTATCCTGCATCAAGACTGCTCCAATGCCTATACCTGAAGCATCACACTCAATCTCGAAAGCTTTGTCAAAGTTAGGTAATGCTAAAACTGGTGCTTCACATAACCTATCTTTAATAGTATTGAATGCATGCTCTTGTTCATGTCCCCATTTAAACCCAACACTTTTCTTAACAATTTCCGTGAGTGGTGTGGTAATAGTGCTAAAATCCCTAACAAACCGCCTATAAAAACTAGCCAATCCATGAAAACTCCTCACTTCAGTTATAGTCGTAGGGGTTGGCCATTCTTTAATAGCTTTTACCTTTTCTTCATCTACTTCCACCCCGTTAGCACTAACAACAAATCCCAAGAACACAACTCTATCCATGCAAAATGAACACTTCTTTAAGTTAGCATAAAGTTGTTCTTTTCTTAACACCACAAGCACACATCTCAAATGTTCCATATGTTCATTGAGGCCTTTACTATAGATTAAGATATCATCAAAGTATACCACAACAAACTTACCAATAAAAGCACGTAAAACATGATTCATTAAGCGCATAAACGTGCTTGGTGCATTCGTGAGCCCAAACGGCATAACTAACCACTCATACAAGCCATACTTAGTTTTAAATGCAGTTTTCCACTCATCTCCTTCTCTCATGCGAATTTGATGATAACCACTCCTAAGATCTATCTTACTAAATATGCATGCACCAAATAGTTCATCTAACATATCATCTAACCTAGGAATAGGATGACGATACTTTACCGTTATATTATTGATGGCCCTACAATCCACGCACATCCGCCAAGATCCATCTTTCTTAGGTACAAGTAGTACTGGCACGGCACATGGACTCATAGAACTAAACTCCGCCTCCGGCCATGTCTCTGCCCATTTGGATGCGGCCGCATCCGTGATAACTATGCGGTCGCATAGTTATGTCTTCGACCCTCCATTTTGTGTCGATCCAATTGCTTTCGACCCTCGACCCCTTCACCAAACTTGGTCTTTAGCTTGTTGATTTCGACCCTTTGGACTCCAAAGCTCGGCCAAGTGATTGTCTATCCCGGATCACATCATCCCCTCTCTCTTCGAAAGGATTCGTCCTCGAATCCATGCCTTGCGATCGCGTAGGGGATAACCAACCTGCTATCCAGCTCATCACTACACCACCTGGATCAAATGGAAATTTTTTCATTCCATGGCATAAGATCAATACACGGTACCCACCCATCTCGCATATATGGTTGTATTGCAGCACAAGCTTATTCACCCATTGTTGTTGCATGAACTCCCACGTACAATGTACTGCCTGAAGGAAAGACTTAAGCATAACACAGTTAAAACTGTTAGTTCCAAAAACAAAATATGGGTCATCGTATTCATGATGTATCATCTCCACCACATCATGCTTAACGATGAAACTTTGCTCTTCACTCCCCACAATATTATCAACCATTTGTTCAACACACTCTTCTAGTTTCTCACCCTCATGCTGAACAACCTCATCTATTTTCTCCTCAATGTCAACTGCATTTTTCAATTCATCATCCTCCCTCTCAATCTTCCCATCTCTAGGTCCCTCTTGCAATCCAGCCACGTTGCTCTCTTTCAGTGTAGTCATCTCACTCTCTTGCTTTTCCCTTTCCACTTCACCCCTCACCTTACATTGATCTGCATGAGACTGTGCTAATGTCAAACCCACCAGAGTGATGTGTTTCCCATCCTGAAGAAACCTATACGTGTTCCTCCCCATATCATACACAGCCTTCCTCTCATGTCTCCAAGGTTTCCCAAACAAAATATGAAAGGATTTTAATGGGACTACATCACACCACACATTATCACTATATCCCCCAATGGTGACAGTCACTAAAGTCTGTTTGGTCACATTTACCTTCCCACACTCCTTCAACCAAGTCAACCGATAAGGCTTAGGATGTTGTTTTAACGGTAATCCCAATTTTTCCACCATAGTGATACCGACCAAATTAAATATATGCTCCTTATCAATGGCCAAACTGCACACCGTATCACCCACAAAGCACCGGGTTTGAAAAACAAGTTCCCAATCATAATTCATCCTTAACGTAGGCGTAATCCAAAAACTCAAGAACAGAATTAGATGAGTGAGAATTTAATTCAAGAAAGTGGTTCTTGAATTTGGATTGGATTGAACACAATGGATTTTGGAATAAGGATAGATGATAGAATATTGGACAATTCCAAAAAAAAAAAAAAAAAAAAAAATTTTTTTTTTTTTTTTAAATTTCCGACGTGAACAGTACGGACGTGAACAGTATTTTTTTTTTTTTTTTTTTTTTTTTTTTTTTTTTTTTACAAAACTCGAAAATTCGACTACGAGAAAGATAAAAAAAACGGAAGTTGATTTAGACTCAAATTGAGCACAAAAACAACTTTTGACTCTTTTTTTTGAATTTTTTTGGATCTAAAACTCAAAATATTTACTGGACACATGAACATGAAGAACACCAAAAGACTCAAAACAAAAAATAAAAAATAAAATAAACGATATAACCTGAATCTAGAACCAGCTCTGATACCAAATGATGAGAATCCGGATAGATTAGAACTACCAAACCCACGTCGTTTGTTGAAGAACGCAAGAAAACCCAATTAAACCTTGGTTTGTAGATTTGATTCAAAATATGAATCGAAAATAACCAACGATCCGAAAGAAACGCTGACCCTTTTGAATCCAATATTAAGAATTTCACCCAATGGATTGAACGCCACAAGATCGATTCTTGATAAGTTCAGAATTTGCCCAATTAAGAACAAAGGATTTGAAGCCAATTAATTCTCTCAATAATAATGTGTTAATGTATCATGTCAATAATGATAAGTATTTATACTTATCCCAAAAACCTAGCCAAAAACGTGCAAACCCTAAAAACTTGCCAAAATATGGAAATAAAATAAAATCTATTTAAACTATGGAAAAATCTCGAAATTGTTTCCAAAACAGCCATGCGGTCGCATAGTTGTATTATATGCGGCCGCATGGTTCATGCGGCCAAATCTTCAGAGGTTCTGACCATTGGATGCGGCCGCACCATGGTTTCTTCTATGCGGCCGCATGGAAGAAATTTCCTCCTTCGCTTTCGGCTGCTTCCAACACGTTGATCCACGTTGATTCGGACTTCGACCCCAACATGGAACTTGCCTCTTTTTGCGTGTAGCTCATGGTATCGTCCACCGTTGCTTGTGCAAGTAATCCCATAGCTTGTTTTATTCGATTTGCCCTCAAACGTGTCAATGGTCCATCGTCAACAATCAACGGATCCTTCCACTGACTTGTTCTTGTTGTATTGGCATCTTGGATCACATCATCCTGACTTACAATCGAATTTTGAATAATATTCTTTTCCTTTTGCAAGGTTTATTAAAACATCTTTATTTGGTAAAAAATATCCATCAAATTTTGTATATTTATTTAATTCTTTATAATTTATTACCATTCTTGGTTTTCCTCGTACTTGTTCAGAGTGTTTCATTACCATAAAGGCTGGACTACTATGTGGTCCATTGCTAGCTCTGATTAATTTCATATTTTTTAACTCTTCAATTTGTTTTCTAAATTCTTGAGTATCTTGTATAGTGTACATCATTGATTTTACTCTTATTATTACATTTTCAGTTAATTCTATTTTTGCCCTTGGATGTTCGGGTTTCCAATAAGCTAATGGATTTTCATTATAGACATTTTCTATCTTTTTTATTATTTCTTCTATTAATTCTGATTTTTCTGTTGTTTGTATTTTTTGTATTTTAATAGTTATTTTTATTGGTATTTTTATTGTCCTTTCACCACGCTGGGCTGGCTGAACTCTGTATGGTTTAAATTCTCTTGAAATTTTTAGTAGATGTCCACATGGTGTTTTTAACATAATCATAGAGTTATTTTGTTGGTAATATTGGAATTGTTGAACAAAATCATTTCCTAATAATATATCACATTCTAATACATCATATGCATATACTTTGTTTATAGTTATTTGTTTGCTTCCTAATAGGATTTCTACCTTTTCTTTATTTTTAGTAATAGGTGTCGATATTCCTGTGACACCTGTTATTTTTATAGTATTATCATTGTTCCAGTTTTTTAACAAAAATGTCTTGATAATAGTTATATCACTTCCTGTATCTATCAAAGCACATGTTGTTATATTAGTTTCTATAATGGTAATTTGTATATATACTGCTAATGGAAATGTTATTACATTATTCATTCTTTTGGACAAAACAATGTCTTATTATTATGTGTTATATAGATTCCTTCTTTATTAATATTATAATGATTTAATGCTTGTAAAAAACTCATTCCTAATAATATATGGTAATGATCTCCCATACTATTATCTACATAACATGGTATTATCATTTCTTCTCCATCTAAAACTATTGGTATTTTTACTTCTAATTCACTAGTATGTGTTTTTTCCATCAAAATTGATATATTTATAAGGCTCTACCCTTCTTTTTATTAATCCTTTATCTCTATTTCTTGATATATGGCAGTTTGCTGCTCCTGTATCAATTATGATATTTTTTCCTTTTATATATTCTATTCCATTATAATATTCTCCATATATTTGTATACTTCCTATATTCCTTTTTACCATTATTTCTCGATTTATGTTCTTTCTTGGTATTATAGATGTACTATTACTTCTTTTTAATTTTCCATCTCTAAATTCTATTAAAGAATTATTTTCTATTTTTTCTGTTACATCTGGCTTTGTTTTAGATATTTCTAATTCATATAATTCTGGTAGTAGGTTTAGTTGTTTGTTTGGTTCTACAATATTTAATATGTCTTTACATTCTTTGTGAATTTCTATATAGGGTTTTTTAGAATAAATGTTTCCATAGTTAGAGTTAGTAAATGTATATAATGCTCTATATTCTATGGTCATAATATGATTTCCTTCTTCCATAATATCTTTTCTATGTATTTTAAAATGTAATCCTAATACTTCATTAAAATCTTTATCTTTTATTGATACACAATATTTTGGATAACATGTAAATATTAATTTTTTATATGCTAAATTTCCTTCTATAGTTCCTAAATGACTGTCATTAGTATTTAATATTCTTCCATCATGTAAACTTACTGTTATTGGTGAATCTATTCCTTCTCTAAATAGGGATTTGAACATTAATTGTATTCCTGCTAGATAAACGTATTGTATCTTTTCTTTTTGTCTTCCTTTTACTTTTGCCATTAATTGGTCAACTGTGGATTTTGTTAGTAATGCTAATTTATGACTTCCCGAAGCTGTTCTTATATCTATTGATTTTTCTATCTTATGGTATTCATTTATAGCTAATCTTTCTCTTCTAAATATCTTATCGAATATTTTCCATTCTCCTAATTTTAAATCTAATGATAATTTTTCTATTTTTCTAAATGTATTATTATCAAATGTTACTTTTAATCCATATCCTTCAGAATTTTCTATTTCTTGCTTTTCTTCTATGGTTTCAGCTTTTTCTATTTCGTGACTCATTCTGATTCTGATATGTAAACCTCTTCTCCCTCATAATTATTAATATCTATTATTTCTTCTAAATCACTTTCTATTTCTTCATATTCTTGTTGTAAAATTCTAACTTTCTTTTTAGTACAATCAGGGCTTATATGTCCTATTTCTCCACAATTCCAACATTTGCATTGTTTTTTATCTTTTTTAAACTCTTTTCTTTTTGGTTGATATTTTCTTTTATAATATCTCCTATTTGGTTTTTGATATTTCTTTTTGAATTGTCTATATTTTTTATACTTTTTTGGTTTGAATTTTCTTTTATATTTTCTTTCCGATCCACATCCCCAATTAATAGGTCTCTCTATTTCTTCGCAACAAATTCTTGTTAATTTTCCAGATTTTTTCATTAGTTGTCTATTTTTACATATTTCTGTTAATCTTTCAAATAGGAATTTTATTCTACTTCCTAATGTATCTGGTACAGGATTATCCTTTATATATCTTTCATATTCTATTTTAAAATATATATTCCATGTTCTTGGTAATTTAGCAAAATACATTTCTAAGTATGGTCCTTGATTTTCATTACTATAAAATTGAGTATAATAGAAATTTTTAAAATTGACATGTATATTCTTTTATTTTGCACATATCACATATCATAATGTTTATTAATCCTAGTCTTGCTTTTAATTTTTCTCTTCTAGCTTCTTCTTCTGAATTGTTTATCCAATTTTCTCCTAGGAATTCATCTGATATATATTCTACTAACTTTTTTATTCCCTCTTGTGAGGTTTTTTGCATTTCTGTTTGTATATTTCTTCTCATTAATAATTTAGTATCTTCAGTTACTCCTTCCCACCAATTTCTTACATCTCCTTCAAACGATGCTATTAAATAGTCAATTCTTCTATCCGTAGATTCCCATGTATCGTCTTGGTTATATAAAAAGAATAATATCATTGCATCTGCCCATTGTAACAAGGCTTTCTTAATATCTATTTTACAATCTAAATCTAGTTTTGCTCCTCCATGATTTATTGGTTTATTGTAGTCTGAATTTGGGGTAAATTGATCTTTATATTTTTCTATTCTATGTTGTGGTATAATTCTATCATAGTACTGCCTATAAGGTCTATGTGGCATTGGTGCATATCCTCCTTCTAATTCAGGAAATTCTAATTTTGGATTATTACTTGTACTTCCTGGTGCTGGTGTTGGTCCTCCACCAGTATTCATTAATATTTCATAATTTTCTAATTCTTCTATACTTAATTGGTCAAAGTTTTCTATTAGATTATCTATTTCTTCATTCATCATCTTTTTTATTTTTTCCTCTTTCTTCTGTATATTTTTCAATTTCTTTCTCTTGTTCTAGGATTATTGGTAATATTTCTTTTCTAAATCTATCATCCATACTTCCTGGTTCATAGTATCCTTCTGTTTCTACATGTTTCTTTCCTATTCTTGTCATTTCTCCTTTTATTCTATCTTTATCTACTTTTTTATCTGTTGGTTTCATATTTTGTTTCATTTCTCTAATTTCTATTTTTAACATTCCTACTTCATCTTTTAATTCTTTAGTTTCATTTATTAATTCTTTTACTAATTTCTTTAGTTCATCAAATGATTCTGAAAAAGCCATTATATTTTTCCACTTTTTACTTCTAATAAATATGATAATCTGCACTTTTTGTCTTTATTTTCATTAATGATTTTATTAAGACTTTCTATTGCTATTTCGTTATCAGGTAATTGATTATCTCTTACGGTTTCAAAAATATTTTGCTTTTAATTCTAATTTTTCGATTTTTAGTTTCCCTAACATTTTTCCTTGTGATTTATTTATTTCTCCTGGTGTTTCTAGTATATTTGAGGTTTTTTCTTGTATTTTATTTAAATTTCTAACAATATTATTAAGTTTTCTAGCTACTTTATCATTACTCATTTATAACTTATGATGATTCATATATTTCTCTATAATATAAAATACTTTCAAATTCTTTATTAATCATTTCATATACATATCTATCTTTTATAGATCCTATACTTAATTTATGTAGTATTTGTTCTTTTATTTCTCTAGGTAAATTTTTAATTATATTTAATGTTAATATTTTTGATTTTTTAGGAATATGTTCATAAAATATTTTATATCCTTTTTCCTCTTCTAATTTATAATAATTATCTATTTTTTTAATTTTAATTCCCATAATTACTTATATTATTTTCTATTATAGCAGATATTTCTTCTCGATCTATAGTTTCTATAATAGTTTCCCATATCATAAGGTCTCTTATTATACTAATTTCTGTTTTTTCTATTATCTCCTTTCTAATATCTAAAGGTAGATTTTTTAATTTTATAAGTATGATTTTTAAGATTTCTTTCTTTATTATAGGTTTTCCTATTATTATCGCAAATCTATCTTTTATAATTTTATATCTATTTCCTAAATCTTCTATTATCATGTTATGATCTATGGCTCTGATACCAATTAAGATGGGGGGGTACTAAGACCGTCTTCAAAATCTCAAAATTTATTATTTTCGTTTCAAAATCTCAAAATTTATTATTTTCGTAAATATTTAATAAATCGTAATAAAATTTATAGAATTCACTATCTCTTGTTATGACTTTTTCTTCAATGATTGTATCTAATTTTTCAATTCTTCTTTCTAGATTGATAATTTCTTTATGTATATTATTTTCAAATCTAATTGCTTGGCTATCTATATAAGTATCTTTATATCTTAATTTTGGATCTAAATAATCTAAAAAGAAATTTTTTAAATAATTTAATTCTCTTTTTGTTGCAATTTTTAGGTCAATAAAATTTTGTATAATATCCGGGTTTAAATTTATTAAAGATTCTGGATTTATATTTTCTTGGGGACCTAATTGAAGTATTTTATACATTATGATGACTTTTGTTGCAATTTTTATGTGAGAGGGTATTTTTGGAAAGATGGTTGTTCAAAGGCTATTCTTAAAACTTCTAATTTTTTGATGTCTATTCTCACAAATCACCTATTTGAAGTGGCTATCTAGGGGTATTTCCTCGTAATTTGTTTGACCTTCTCTCTCTGTTTTTTTTTTTTTTTTTTTTTTTTGTAATTTTAGTCAAATCCAACTGACATTTGCACAATTTTAGTACATTTTTCCATCAACTACAGGACCTGTAAGACATTAAAATTATTTTGAGGAGTAAAAATATCCAAAAGTGACATTTTTTAAATGACTTTTAAAAGGTGATATTTTTGTAATTACAAAAGAGAAAAGTGACACTAGATGTAATTTCCTCTTAATAAAATTGGTCAAATTCGATCAAAAGTCAACAATTAGTGAGGCAGTCAGCATTTTCAACAAAAGAAAATTACACTAGGTATCACTTTTTTCTTTTATAATTACAAAAGTGTCACCTTTTAAAAGTCATTTCAAAAATGTTACTTTTGGACATTTTTGTCCTTCTGAAAATTTTCAATACCTTACAGGTCCTGTACATTAGTCGGACATGAGGTGATGGGAAATTGTACTTACACTATGTAAAATGTCAGGATGAATTGACTGATGTCGTCACAGTAATTCTCGACAGATGGATGAATCCTATTTTTGTGTATGCTAATGTAGAGTTATATTCAATTTTTTTTTTTTTTTTTTGGTAAGGCTGCCATGACTTTCATGAATAATTTTTCGTAAGTTTCGAATCACATGCAATTCAAATGTATTATTGTCAAAATTGTTAATGTAGAGCTTTGTTTGGCCGTAATTAAAATTATAATTCATTTTTCTCTATTTTCTTATCAACCATACATTTTTCATTAAAATATTATTACACATAAATTTAAAATCTTTCATGCTTTTTTAACCACACATTTTTCAAAAAATTACTATCCCAAAATACATTTTCCCAAATTCTCATTATAATGAGATCAAACAAGGGCTAAAGAAACAGAAGGAAAAAAAAAAGAGTCAATTTTATGACGACCTTGACATGCTATTTTTCTTTAATGAAATTTTATTTCGACAGTTCTGTCATGATACGTGTGATTTCTATTAAGATGAATAACACTTTGGTTGTAAGTATATAATCTATAACTTCATCAATAAAATTGTTTTCCTTTAATAATTCCCTTGACAACAGTCCTCCTTTAACAACATCACATGCTGCTATGTGTTCTACCTCAGTAGAAGATAGAACCACAACATTTTGCAGTTGGGATTTCCAAGTAATGCACCCATTACAATGTGTGAGAATATAAGAACATGTAGATCTTCTTTTATCTAAGTCACTCGCAAAATTAGAATTTGTATAGCCTTCAAATTTATTCCTTCATTACACCTTTTAAACTTCAGTATTAACTTGGATGAACCTTTTAAATATCTCAGTATTTTATAACAATCCAGTGTATTTCACCTGGATTAGCCATAAGATAAGTTATTTTACTCATTCGTTCAAAGTCTTCATATATTTTAGGTGATTGTTCAGTTGAAAGTTTAAAATGATTAGTAAGAAGCAGTGTAATAGGTTTGTATTCAATCATAGATAAATTTTAATTTACATATGAAAATAGATTTACATAGAGTCTTTCTATCTCTTTTAATTTTCATACTTAAAATTCTCTTAGCTTGATCTGGATTTTTCATTTCAAGTTTTAATTTTGATTTAATTATGTCTATCTCAGTTCTATTATAGCAAGCAAGAAGCATATCATCTTCATATAATAGAAGATAATATATTTAGAACCAGCTGCACTTCTTACAGAAAAAACATGAATCAAAATTACTCTTAATAAATCCCAAGGTTTGAACATATGAGTTAAATTTCTTATACAATTGTCTAGGGGCTTGTTTCAAATTATAAAGAGATTTTTTTTTCCAACAAACTAACCTTTTCAGATTTTGGCTTAATTTCAGAACCTTTAGGATGACTTTATATATATATATATATATATATACATATATACAACTTCATCTAGATTACCATTTAGGAAAGGACTTTTAACATCAAGTTGATCCAATTCTCAGTCTAAATGAGCAGTTAAAGCAAACAAAATTATGATAGAGTTATATTTTTGTAACAAGTGAAAAATATTTCATTATAATCAATGCCCTCCCTTTGTGAAATCCCTTAGCTACTAATCCAACTTTTTATATCTTATTTTCAACATTAGACTCAACCTCTTTGATTTATAAATCCACTCACAATCGATTTTTAATTTTTAATTTTTAATTTTATTTTTAGGCCTATTAATAAGAATCCAAGTTTTATTCTTAATCAAAGAGCCATTTCATCTTTCATAGCAGCTTCTTCCCAAAAAACACATTCTTTACAGGCAACAGTTTCTTCAAAAGTAGTATGATCAAAATCAAGATAGTCTAAAGCAGAGAAAAGAGTTACAAAATCTTCGGTACTAATTTTAGTAAAAGGAAACCTATTTCTTCTATTTTGATCTTTAGTCAACTGATAATCAGCAAGAGTGAGAATTTGAGACGTTCTCATTTTCAATATCATAATGAACCCGATCTATTTTAGATTGAGAAGTCTCCACCTCAATTTGATCATCAGATTCAATAGTATCAACATTTTGATTTTCCAAAATTGTTTCCTTAGCTGATGGAGTTACATCATATTTCAGCTTGGAAGAAACTACACAGGGCATGTCATTTCAATAAACACGTCATTTCTACTTATAGTGACTTTAAAACCATTCCGTTTTCTAAACCAAAGTTTATAACCCTTAGTTTCCTCCCCATACTCTAGAAAAAACACATTTTAAGGCTTAGGTTCACGTTTACCTTCACTTTGATGAGTCTCATAGGCTGCACAATAAAAAACCTTAACTCTAGAATAATCTGAAAGGCTTACAAAACCATATTTGTTCAGGGACTTGGAAGTTAATAGCACTAGAAGGAATTCTATTAATTAGATATGCAATAGTTTTTAAAGCATCTTCCCAGAATAATTTGGGAAGATGAGAACTTAAAAGCAATAATATAACCTTTTTCTCATCAGGTTCTATTCATCCTATCAGCTATACCATTCTATCGAGGAGTATTTGTAATAGTTCTACGTCTTAGAATTCCAGATTCTTACAAAAAAGGACAAATTCAAAATTACAGAATTTATGACCATTATTTGTTCTAAGTGCTTTAACTTTCTTACTGGTTTGATTAACTATCGACAGTTTCCATTGCTTAAAGTTTTGAAAAGTATCAGATTTAGACTTTAATAAAAATGTCCATATTTTTCTTAAAAATCATCTACCATAAGTAGATAAAACCTAAACTCACTATGAATATTTATAGATGTTGGTCCCCAAAGATTAGCATGTAAATGTTCAAGACTGAATGTGGATTTGTGACTCTCAATTTTAAAAAGTATTCTATTTTTTTCCAATAACACATTCTTCACAAAAGTTAAGGCCCCGTTCTATTTGCCGTTTTCAGGCCGTTTTCTATTTTCGATTTTTCAAAACAGTGAAAACGCGTTCTCTTTCCCATTTTTGAAAATGAATTTAAAAAATAAAATAAAAAATTGCCTTGAAATCATGTTTTCAAGCCAATCACATGAAAAAAATTGAAAACACGGAAAACGCGCAACACTGTCCCTGCTTCTCTCTTCTTCCAATCTCTTTCACTGGCTCCTGCTTCGACATTTTCTTTGACCTACTCCTTCATTCAAAACTCGACGCCATTCCTTCGTTCTTTAGGGGTTCCGTTTGGGCGTACCAACCAGGCATGATTCTTTTCGTATGAAACCAAAAGTCACCATAATTTCTAGAACCGCACATATCCCATCTCCCCCCTTTCTCTCTAACATCAGCCCACTGCCCACCTGAACAAGACCCAGCTGGTATATTACACTTAGATCTTTTGGATTATTAAGTTTATTCTAATATTTGTTTAGGTTTTTTTTTTTTTTTTTTTTTTTTTTTTTTTTTTTTTTTTTAAATTGGTTTCTAATTTACATGCGTATTTATATCTTCTTGATTCTTAACTTCTTGTTAATGAAATGCCCATGTTATTTTCGGGTTAATTTCTTGTTAATTTGCTTTCTTGATATTTCTACCTTAATTTGAGAATTTGCCTGTGTAATTTTGGTGAATATTTTTGATTTGATTATTCTGATGGTCATGTATTAGAATCCCATATTGACTGTGGATAAAAATATAGACCAATATATAAAGGATTTGGGGCTACTCTTTTTAATAAGGTTGACTTTAAAATGACCTCCAAATACTAACATAGTATCAGAGTCAGACCCAGTTTTGCAATGTTGGGGCCCCCAATATCGATTTATTCATAGTTGTTTGGCACGGTCCACGCTGTGCGTGAGGAGGCGTATTAGAATCCCACATTGACTGTGGATAAAAATACAGACTAATATATAAAGGATTTGAGGCTACTCCTTTTAATAAGGTTGACATTTCAAGGTGGATGCCCAAATCCTAACATCATGCGATGAATTTTGCAATTATTATTGGTTATGCGTTTGTATATGTAGTTTCTCTTGATTTCTGCTCACACACACAAAATTTGTTGCATTTGTTTTTAACAAATATATTCAGGCAATTATTATTCTGTTTCTTTGGTTGAGTGAAATAAATCTGAATATCATGGTATAAGTTTATATAAATTAAGATTCTTTTTACCATGTTACTTCCCTTTACTAGAGGTGTCATGACGGGCAGGCGGGTCAAACCCGTGAATATCGGCCCGAATCGACCCGGGACCTTGGGCCGACCCATGACCCAAGCGAGCCATTCACGTGTCAAGGAGGTGTGATCCGCGGGCTTCGCGGGTTGCACTTTCATGGGCTGCAGTTAACCCGTTGGCCCGTGCAAAAAAAAATTAAAATTAAAATATAAATAAATATATAATTTTTGAACAACTAAATTATAGTTAAGTAGGTGCCAACCTAGTTGGGATGTACTTATGCTATAAATATTTGATAATAGTAATTAGAAATGAATTTAGTTGTTATTTGTTTAAGTTAAATTTAACTTTGCAAAGTTATAAATAATTCATGTAACATTAGTTTTGAATTCTATGTAAACATTTCTTGATATAAATATGAATTCATCATTTTGTTCAATTATTAGTTTACATTTAACAAAAAAAATATTTTTTGCTATAAATATGAAAAATTCTACATTTTTATAATTTTATTTATACAATCATACGGGCCAAACCGGAACAAATTGCGACCCGTGACCCGCATGGGCTCGACCCGGATGGGTCAGCGGGCGGGCTGGGTTGTAGTCCAAAATTTGTGGGCTGACCCGGAACCGGCCTAGAACCTGTATCGGGTGACCTTTTTTTTCACGCGGGCCGTTACCGTGCTCATATGTTGGCGGGCCGACCCGGATTGACACCTCTACCCTTTCCTTATTAGACTCTAGGATTGTAGCAAATAAAGGTAAAATTTCACGGGTGTGGCAAGTGCAACTTAGAGAGCATTAATGCAGAACTAGTTTAAGACCAAACTTTTTGTCAATTTAGATTTTAGTTAAAAATGCTGACGGTTCCTAAAGCATTATGTGCTGCAGAATTCTAGATGTTGATTTAGTGGTCCTGACTTCATCTTTATGCATCCTTTGAACATTATCTCTTTAAATGTATATTTGATTAGATGAGAAAATAAAGATCGGGAAGCTTGATGTACCACACCCTCTCCATTATATTTCTTGGCACTGCAAGGAATATCCCATCACTAAAATCTTAGATATAGAGAGGATTTTTTTTACTGTACAGTGAACAGATATATTTTATTCATTTAATTTTTCTGATGGATCAAATTGAGTTGTCTTTCGACAGATGCTTAAGCTCTAAGACCTAAATATCTACCTTGTATATATAATTTTAAGTATCAAAGATGCATTATAATTGGACTTATTGAGGTTTAAAAGGCTACATTTGTGTTTGATTGCAAAATGGTTATTTTTGGGTTGAACTTTTTCAATGATTATGAGCTCCTTTCACAGTATGAATTAGAAAAGGATATTTCCGGCCACTTGAATGCAATTGAAGTTCATTGGATTTTTTTGGCTGTATATGTTCTGTTTATCATAAGAATAAAATGGTCGTCCAACCAGGTAAACCAAGAAGTAATTGGAAAATTGACATCTACAATGGAAGAAAAAGTTGTCAAATGTTCGAGTAGTATAGAGACTGTGGGCCCTAAACACATCTATCTTCAGTTGATAAGTCTGTGATTGAATTTTCTGTCTGTTGACATGAAATGTTTGTGTTGATTTTAATGCATGAGTAATAAACTTCTTTTTGTGGATTTTAATGCAGCATGTGGATCTTAAATCAGCAATCTTGTTGTCTTCTTGTTTATTGCCGTGTTAATAACTCGTGGTCTCTATATATGTTCTCCATATACATACCTATAACGAGGAAGATTACATTTTTTATTTTTTGTTTCTTTATTTTAGAGTTCACAATCCGACAACTATGAAATTTGGGATTCTTGCTTGAATAAACAAACTCTGATTGCAAAGCAGTGGCATTTTTCATATAATACTCCAAGGAAGACTGTTGGGTTCCAGAATGTGGAGGATTTGGGTGAGTTCAATTACATTGAAGCTCCTAATGCTCCAAATCAGTCGAGGGTTCCAAGGTCTCGATTGAGCGCAAAGAAGCTAGCCGACATCCCAGTGGTCTTGTTCGCTTCTGGTAGCGAAGACAATCGGCCACGACAAGATTTATTGGCAATGGAAACAGAAATATGAAATTGAGGTTTTGTATAGTATAGGCATGCAATGTTCTTGTTGTTGCAGAAATAGTACATCAGGTTGGAATTGTTTGTAAATGTTGAAGCAATATCTTCAGGCTTGTTTTCTTCAACTATTCCATTGAAGATAGTTTGGCTTGTCTTTAATTGTTTGTGTACATGTATGTAGATGTTAGTTGGGAATAGTTTATGGATTTTCTTGAAGGGCCGAGCTAGCCCTTCTGTTTTGATAAAGATCTTAGGGTGTGTACATAAGGCATACTCGGTCTGATTTATTTGAATGAATCTAATAATAACATATTCCTCCATAGCTTGGAAGTTCAAATGTCTTAATTTTGATATTGGACAATTCTTCATGTTGATGCCGTACTAAATTATTAGTAGCAGAATGTATCTTTGATCTGGGATGATGTAAAAAATGTAAGCTGGCATTAACATGGATCACGATCTTGCTGTGGATAAAATCCTGTAAAAGTGATATGGAAGATGCTGGAAAAAGTGGATTCGCTACTCAAGTCATCGAGGGAATAATAGGAAATATTAAAAATAGGACCCTTTTAATTTGCTAAGACCCTTTTAGTTTTGTCACCAAGTACATGTGTACTTGGAACAATTTGCCATGTAGTTATAATGTTGATAAGTATTAAACATCTCCTTCCACTGGAATTGCAGCTCAGGATGTCTTTCAACTATGCTTGAAACAATTTTTATACAATTTATTCAAAAAGTATCATTGTTCACATGTGCATGGGCTATCTCCTTTTTTTTATTCATGTCAAAATGCTTTATAATTTTTTGTTAATTTGTTGAATTAATTTTAATGGTCATGACTTATTTGTAAAAATACTCTGTTTTGCTTGTTATGTTACCATTTTTTTTTTTAACTTAAGTTGCACATAAGAGTGAAAAATAATTTCCTGGTCTGAAATCAAATAGCTTGAAAAATCTGTTATCTTTGTATGAAAAATGTAATGAGGACAACATATACATTTTTTTAAAGATAAAACATAGAAATATGACAAAGCATTTGAATTAGACGAGAGGATTTTAGTAACGCTACCTCATTAATTTTTTTCATCAATCGATTAATATTAAACTATTAAAATTAATTGAACAATCAGATTTCTTGAATAAAATATTATAATTTTTTTTTCAGAATTTCAAAGTAAACGCGTTTTTCAGTTTTATGTTTTGAGAAACAGTTTTCCAAAATGACAAAAAACGCATTTTCAATAATTTGAAAACAGACGCTCAAAACACAAAACACAAATTGAATTCAAAACTCAAAACTAAAAATTGAAACACGAAGAGAACGACCCCTAAGTTTTTCAATGTTATCATTTCCAAAACATCCAAGTTTCTTATGTACTAAAAATCCCTTTTTCACTTATATGATCAAGTCTTTTATGCCAGATTAAAAATTTATTAGATTAAGAATTTACAGCTGTAAAGGCATTACCAACCAATGGTTTTGTAGAGTGTAAATCCCATTCACTTTGAAAGAAATAAATTATTTATCATTCAATTTGATTTTAATAAAACCTTATGAATCCTTATATCATATTCATCATCTAATTCACCTAAGGAAATTAGTTCTCTACAAGTCAAGAACATATTTAATTTCATCCAATTTGAGGATATGATTATTTTTCAGTAAAATGTTAAGTTTCCCAAATCCTTTTATTTGACAACTCATATCAATTTTCATCTGAACTTGTCCACAATTCAAGTTGACAAATTTAGTAAACCATCTTCTTATGGAACATAGGTGGAAGGTGCAGCCAAAATCAAGAACCCATTCATTTGAGTTTCTTTGAGTTGTAGTAAATGTTGGAAGTGGTATTTAATCTTCACATAAGGAAATTAATTTTCCTTGGAAGAATAAAACCAAATGCATGGTTGATCTTAGAATACCCTTTGAGATCCTTGGTTGTTTTATTTTAATCTAAACACATAAGGGTGAGATCATAACCTTGAAGGAGCTTTTAATGGCCTAGCCAAATGCTTCCTCCCTTAAATATTCTCCCTTGTGCTCATTAGGTGCCTTTCCACTTTTAGGAAAATGAATAAGGCAAAAATCCAATCATTAGCCAAATGTGCCCACAAAGGGGGCATATTTATAACCTAATTAGAGTTTTATATTTGCACAAATTTCCTTGGACTTTATTGTAGTAGACCAATTAAGTCACACACCTATATTAGAGCCAAAAGAGGGACCCAATTAAACTAACAAGACTTAAGCTCCAATAGATATTTCTAATTGGGTCAACTCTTGACCAATTGAGATATATCTATTAATCCCGACTTATTATACTAAAAAGTCGAGATTGCACTCTTGAGTCGAGTGAAAAATTATGGAAGCCAATAATGATTCGATAATATTATCCTCCGACCACCGTTGCACAAGTCAACCCCCGTTTGATTGTCAATATGTTGAAGTCGACAAAATGATCGTTTTGCCCTTCAACATGTATTACTCTCTAAGTCCTATTTCATAAGGCGAATCCGTTGTGATCACATCACAACACCAAGTCCAACGATCTCATCGTCGAACTACTGAGCTCAGGTTCAATTCCCTTTAGAAAATATCTTAGAGTGACGATCATCTCATCATGATGATTAATGGATTCCACTATTGCACGTATATGATCTCTAACCACTTCGTCCAGATTCCTAAATTACCGAGATCAATCTTCTAATTAAAACTTTACTCATTGGTACCTCAAAGAACTTGAACTAACAATTAAAGGTACATTACTTGCTCAGGATTTAGGTGTCTTGTTCGATAATCGAGTGGTGTCTCATTTCAGGCAATCACAAATGAGTCATCCACGCGGTCCAGTTCAACGTGCTTCAAAAACATGTTATTGTTCTTATTCTCAGATCTAGACAAATCTTAGTAAGAACAATGCAATCTTATCAACATAAAGCGTCCAACTTCATGTACCGATAGTGAACGACATATTTTGATTATATAACGAATTGTGTCTTACTATACCCATAATGTATACAACTCGTTATACATATAATCATGGAACCTTATATTATTGTTGTAAATACTAACACGCGAATAATTGAACGTTAATTCATAATGTCGTTTTACAAAATACTACTATAAAAGGACATCAAACTAACAGTAAATAGGGCAACTCATTGCATATCAGAGTCATTGTTACAAGCAATAGTTGTTGACCCATCAGAGTTTGATTTTCTTTCATGTCAAAAATTTTCTTGTAACAATCCTTTATGAAATGATCAGTCTTTCCACAGTAGTAATATTTCTTGACCTTATTCTTAGGTTTTCCTTTGTCCTTGTTCTTATCTCTAATCTTATCATTTTTTCCTTATAAGAATTATAATTACTAAAATTATTACTCTTATTATGGTTCAATTTTTCTTCTACATTCAGCTCCTCACCATTCTTAGCTTCTTTAAAATCAAATTTCAGTTCAAGTTCTCTATTCCTTAAACCTGAAGTTATGATGGCCATGGTGAGTTCTTCTCTTCCATATTCAAAAGCATTTCTAATCTCAACCATACTTATCTCCTAAGGAATTCAATAGAGCCACAAGTTTCAGATCATCAAACAATTTTTCATCACAATTAGCTAAATCTCGAATCAGTTTTGTAAATTTATCAATGTTCTCTTCTATGCTAGAGGAAGAATCACTACTAAACAACATAGCTTTAGACACGAATTTTTCGTTCCTAAAATCACGATATCCGTTACTATTACTCTTTATCAACAGAATATTAGCAACCACAAATTCGTTGCTATTTTGAGGGTCGCTGATAATTACCAACGGATCGCGCCGTAGCTAAAGAGTGAACCTTTTACCAACGAAGTTTTCGTTGGTAAAGTGTGAATCTTTTACCAACGAAATTTCCGTTGGTGATAATCTTAACTATTACCAACCAACTTTTCGTTGGTAAATGTCTGCCATTACAATTGGTAAAAATCAATGTTGTAAATAGTCGCATAGGTGTGAGGTATGGTAAAAAAATTATTTATTTATTTATTATTGTTATTGTTATTACTATTTATTTAATAATTATAATTTTTTAACTTTTAGCCAAATGAATTGAAAGACCCAAAAAATTGTTTAATCACTTACTGGACCAAATTTATTGAGGACAACTTCAAAGACTTTGTTGTGAACTTCCGATGTGGGATAAGAATTCTTTTGAAATTGATTAATATTAGTAACGGCAATTCCATTGGTAATATGAACTACTCTTTACCCACGGAAAATCTATAGGTGAAAGACTGACACAATTTTTAGAACATTAGGCACGGAATATCCGTTGGGGAAGAGCTTCCACTTTTACCAACGGAATTGCATCCGTTGGTAATTTTCAGTACGTCACCTACGGAATATCCGTTGGTAAAGTGATATCGTTGTACCGACTGACATTTCGTTGCTAATTAGCGTAGTTGAAAGTGAATTACTTTTACCAACGGATAATCCGTTTCTAATTACCAACAGATTGCATTCGTTAGTAATATTTGGTACGTCACCTACGGAATATCCGTAGGTGAAAGGTCCAAATTTTAAATGGTTACACGAGGCACAAAATATCCGTTGGTAAAGAGATATAATCGTTACTAGCGAAAAATTCGTTATTAATTATCGTAGTTGAAAGTGAATTACTTGTACCAACGGATAATCCGTTTCTAATTACCAACGGATGCATTTTGTTGGTAATTTTTCGTAGGTGAAAAACTGTTTTTTAGTAGTGAATCAA
The DNA here is from genome assembly GCA_019395295.1 of Osmanthus fragrans. Lineage (NCBI taxonomy): Eukaryota > Viridiplantae > Streptophyta > Magnoliopsida > Lamiales > Oleaceae > Osmanthus > Osmanthus fragrans. The sequence goes on from CM033345.1 coordinate 25,498,926, forward strand.
ACCTAAAGTTATAGAATTGTCTCAATAGATAGCATTTGTTAGGTATTGTCTTAATTAGATAAACTATTTCCAATTTCTTCCAATTAATAATTTCTCTCGAATAAAATTAAATGTATTCTTTCAGTGACCTTCCTATTTCTCTATATAAGATGCAAACATGAAAGCATCCATTAAAATTATTAGAACATCTATTGAAATCATGTGAAATATAGATGTATATCTTTATCCCCTATAGGACCTCACAATAGTTGTTATAATTGCAATCTATCCTATTGTCTCCTTTGATAACAACAAAACACACAAATCAATCAAATTACTGATTAAATAATTGAAAAATATTAAATAAGATAACAATAATTCAAGAATAAACAAATATTAGGCTCCAAAATATTGAATTTATATTAAAAACGTCATAATAAGGTTCATTTATGTCTTAGTAAATAAAAACATAGCATTACAAAATTACAAGAAATCATGTTTGAATTGTAGAACATCACCCGGATAATTTATAATTTGAGAAGAAAAAGATCAATCTTGAAATTTTGAATTTCTCCAGTGGTTTCTTGATAAATTTTCAGTTGCGCCTATTCTTCTTTGCCCAAAAATCGAGATTTGATCTTTAATTGATTGAATTCTTGCAATTGCCTCTTAATTCTCCCAAAAAACTGATGAATTGGCCTCTCTTTGATAACAATAATGGATGAAAAAAAATCATATAAGAGGTATTTCCTAGAGATTGATGTTGTTTTATATTTAAAAGGCTCATAATTAATTGAAAACTGCATCACTTTTGGGTTCCAAAAGATTTCGAAACAAAAAAGAAAAACTGCATGTTTGATTAATTTTAAAGTGATGTGCGTGTGTCCTTTTCCTCTCATGCATACACCGCATCAATTTCGGGTTCCAAAAGAGTTCGAAACAAAAAAGAAAAATTGCCAGTTTGATGAATTTTAAAGTGATGTGAGTATGTCCTTTTCCTCTCGTGCATACAACACATGCATGTTCTACTCTTGGGTTCCATGAAACATCCTCCCGCACGCACAACGTTATTGGTGGCGCACACACTCTACCTTGCTAGTTTCACTCTTCTGCATTTTAGTCCCCAATTTTGATTTTTCATTTCCTAAGTCTTTTTCTTGAGCAATTTTCTTCATTTAACTTCTAATTGCATCCGATTGATCCCTTATGATCTTCTTCAATCTTCGTTTTATAGTCCGGATCAACTATTGGATATTTGCAAACTAGTCCTCACACTTTGGACATCCTCATTTTTGGTCCCTTTTTCGTCCATTTATTCCAATTATTGAGTTTTTCCTAACGAAGGAAATATAGAAGATATTACACCATAATAAATCAAAGGAACTCCTAATTGTCTATATTTATAGCTTAGATGAATGTATAAAAACACTTACTAACTATATTTCTAATTAAAATTAAGTTATTTAAACTTTGATTATCAAGCGATGACTCCTAAACTCGCAGTGTTGACTAAACGTGAATTCCGACTTGTGGTTACAAACCCTTAGGTATTGACACATATAGCGTGGGTTTCAACAACCACGTGAATTTTTTTAATTGATCCTATTTCAATGGTTCTTCAACTATTGTTCACGAAAATATTGTTCGATCAAAATACCGCAAGTGCATGGTTCGTTAACAAGTAGAAAAATGAATTTTTAAGTCCAAATATCGTTCCCACAGAGATTGTACTAGTTCAAGTTCAAATTAACTTAGTTTTAACCGAAACTATAAAAATTGGTGATTTTTCTCTAATTAAATTGTGATCTAACAATCTACTTATAAATGCAAGACCTAAATTGATTAAAATCAATGCAAAGTTATAATTAAATACAAGTTTTATAAAAATGTGATGATGAAATGCGTACTAGGATCCTGAATCCCCTTATATCAATCCCCTTTAACTCCGAACATTATGAATTTGACAACACAATTCAATTATAAAGATCAATATTTCTAAATTGTTTAACAATCTCTCTCGAGTATAATTAAATCTATTCTTACATGTGACCCGACTATATTTCTATGATGGATGTGAACATATAAAAAGGCATTAAAGATTTATGAATACTTAAAGATTACGTAAAGCTTAGCGGTATATTTCTATCCATTATCGGACTTTATGACATTTGACATTATGTCTAACTTATTTTCCACATTTTGAGGGTAAAATAAGCCACAATATTCATATAATTAATGATCAAGTAATTATAGAGAAAAAATAAATCCATGTCAATCGTTCAATAATTGAAAATGCATTTTAAATGTCAAAAGGAAATTAAATGCAAAAGTTAAATTTCATAATATAAGTTTGATCGTAATCCCAACACAAAATAATTTAGCCTATCATACTGTTGGAATTAAACAAATAAAGGATAAAAGACATCACCAAAAATTTACAGAATGTAATTAATTTTCCTATTCGTGTGCCTTTCGTCCGCCGTCTGTTGTTGGTTTCTGCTTGTATTTATATATATCATTGGCTGCATTTTCTGCCTCTCTGCCTCCGTTTTCTGTGTATGCGTATGAATGTATATATATATTCTTACTCTTGGAAAGCAGCTGCCCTTTGGTTAATTCTCTCTGTTTTTTGCCGTGTATATACATATATTTACTCCACTCTGTTAGGTTTTATGTTGTAATTGGTGATCTGTGAGCAAAAAGGACTAAATCGAACATTTGAAAAAGTCAAGGAGTTAGGTGCAATTTTATATAGATGAGGTAGATGGGTTAGGGTTTGAGTCCGAAATAAGGAAAGAAGACCGCCACAATTTCGCTAGCTGCTCTTGGACGCTGGTCAAGTGACCAAAAAAAAAACCATCATCACTCGTTTGTCGCCGCCCCTTTGCTTGATAGACAGTTCCTTCAGTCGAGCGACTGTGTATTCTGCCAACCCTTAATTCGCATTTTTAAAGTGTTTTATCCGGCTCAAACTACGTAAATACCTTCAACTATAAATATCCAAGCCTTGCACGTTTTTCTCGTGTGATTGTTCATTGTGCCTCTACTTCATATCATATTCATAACATTCTTTTGTGATCCAAGACCCTATTCATACATTGATTCAACATTTTAATTCTTGAGATCTTGTAACCACACCTTTGAGGAAAACATTAAATCATTGAATCCAAAATACCTGACTTCCTTAACACTTTGAGGAAAGTACTCTCTCTGTTGGGCATTGGGGGGTTGGACTGCAAACATAGGAAAAACACAAGAATTTGTTATTCTTGGAATCCCACTTGGAAGAGACAATTGGAGAAGATCAGGAAGCTGGTGGAGTCAGCAGATCTTGGAGATTACATGAGATAGATTAGGAAGTTTAGTGGAGTTGGCTAGACAACATCTAACTGTAAGACTCATTATCTATAGTGGGGATAACTGGCTTGGTCCCGAAATTTTTACCTACGTTGAGTTTCTTTGTCATCAATATTGGTGTTATTTATTGTTTCTGCATTAGATATAGGGAATTGGACTTGTATGCTTAATTATCTAGAAACTATTAAAAAGTGACTGCTGTTTTTAATAGGTTAATTCCGCATGTAAGGTCAAACTAATAAATAATCTAGAACATGTAATTTGATAACCAAGAGTATTCTGGTAAATCAAAAGTGGTATAAGATCGTTCTAAGGTTTTTACAAATAGTATCAAACCCTAAATATGTGTCCTGGCCTTATTTGTCTAGATGGGTAGTTCATTGTCCGTCCCATCACTTTGATGACACCAATTATGCCTATTGGAAAGTTAGGATGAGAGCTTTCCTTAAATCTATGGATGAATGGATATGGTTGAGTGTGGTGAATGGTTGGAGTGCCCCTAGTACAACTATAAACAATGTAGTAACCCCCACTCCCATCGCTAATTGGTTTGAAACTAATTTAGATGAATGTAATTGGAACATCAAAACCTTACATGTCTTGTTTATGGCTGTATCCTCGGACAAGTTTAGGAGAGTGTCCATGTATGAGGTAGGCAAAGAGGTTTGGGATATCTTACAGACCACACATGAGGGAACACGGGATGTAAAAAATTCTAAGTTGCAGATGTTGACCACTAGGTTTGAAGAGATTAGTATGAAAGAGGATGAAACTTTAGATGATTTCTATGCTAGCCTTGATGACATTGTTAATTCATGTTTCAACTTAGGTGACAGAATCCTCAAGCCTATAATAGTTAGAAAAATCCTTACATCCTTACCTAAGTGATTTCGGCCTAAAGTTATGGCTATGGAGGAGAGTAAGGACTTAGATTCTATTAAGGTGGAAAAATTGGTTGGATCTCTCCAGACTTATGAGCTGACATTAGATAAACCGGTTAAAGATAAGTCTTTGGCCTTGAAAATGTGAGGAATAATCGGACCGTATCTTCTGATTTTGATTCACTGAATGATGAGAAGTTAGCCTACATTGCTAAAAAAAATTCCTAAAATGTTTAGAAAGAAGAAGTCTAAAGAGAAATATAGAGGTGCTATGAGTGAATCTAGGAATAGATCTAAATCTGTGAGGTGTCACAAGTGTCACGATTTTAGCCATATGAGGAATGAGTGCCCTACCAATAGTAGAAATTAGGATAATGCTATAAATACTACTCTCACTGATGACAAGTCTAGTTCGGATAATCAGAGTGAGAAGCCCCACTCGTGAGGAAAGTGGGAAATACATTGCCTTTGTTGCTAGGACTAGGAGTGGATTTAACGAGGGAAGTGAGATAGATGAGGACATAGATATTGGTAATCAATCTGGAGAAGATTTTGAGAGTTAGGAAGATGTCCATGAGGCTTACGATAAAATGTATGAGGAGAGTCTTAAGATTCTTTCGACCTCAACCCTGAGTGAATTGGAATTGATAAATGAATCATCAGATACTCATGTTAGAAATCTCACAAGTGAGCTTGAGAAGTCCTCTAAGATGACCGCTAAAAATGAGACTTTAGAAATTTAGGTTAAAAACTTTATGAGCGATATAGAATATTCTAAGTCTCAACTTCTTGCCTTTTCTAGTGGTTTTGAAAAGTTAGATAACATCCTGGGAATGAGCAAGCCGACTGGCAATAGGGGAGGTTCAGGTTTTAAAGAGAACACCGCTAGTACTTCAAAGACCACTTTTGTCCTTGTCATTGACCAGCCTAAACATGTTCCTAACACATAACTTAAGAATACGGTACCAGTAGGATAGAGGTCTACTAGACAGTGTACGACCAAAACCTAGGTTTATTACTACATGCTTATGACGTCAGCGATCACACAACATTGGTCCTAGGTTTATTCCTACACGCTTCCACTGTGGTGAGTTAGGACACATAAAGCCTAGGTGCCGTCAATTCCTAAACAGAAATAGAAACTTGAACTTCAATGGAAACAAAAATCAGGAGTATGTTGGATAGATTGACTTCCTTACTGATCGGGTAAGTCAATTGACCAAATTAGTGACACGGATGACTAGGAACATTACTGTCACTAGGCAGATTTGGGTGAATAAGAGTGATCTGCAAAATTGTAAAGTAGATCATTGTGCACTTAAAGTTAAAGGTAAGAACACTCTTATACCTAACTGATTGGGCAATTCTGATGCATGCTTGTGCTTTATGATTATGTATCATTGATTTGTTCATGCATCACATCTTTTTTTTTTTTTTCTAGGTAGTTGTTTCTTACATGTGCATATTCATTTTGTTTGGATTGACACATGCACATTTTGTTTTATTTTGTGTGTTTGATATTCTTTTTATTTTGTGTGGCGCATTCATGTCTTAAAAAAAAAAGAACAAAAATTTTGAAAAAAATGGAGATGAAAATCTTTTCTACAATATGATATATAACATTCTTAAACTTGTGTGTTGTGACCATGTATGAGATTATTGATGAGCTGTAGCACATTTTTCATTACTTGCTTAGGTTGCTATGGAGTACTTAGTATAGGTGTCTTCATATACCATCTGCGCTGCACACACTATGATCTTGCGAGTGAGACTCAACCGCGTGTGTGAGATTTGAGATGACAGACACTTGTTAGTAATGTGACTTTGAACATGAATTGACCAAATTTGTTAGACCTGAGCTCAAGTATATTCCGTAAATAGGAAGCTCAATATCTTATGTTCTTATTCGGAGTCTATTTAACTCAAAATATTAAGCTTGCGGGGTGTCTCAAAATCTGGTGTCTATAGTCAACTGATTTGGGTTAATAGGCCAAAAACTTTCTACATGGGTCATTTTAGTCGCTTTATGGAGAAGAACTTGCACATAAGATGTAAAATATATGATGAGTTTTAAAAATATTGAAACATGTGAAAAATATAAAAATGCTCAGAGTTAGGGGGAGAAAAGAAAAGAAAATTTATATAAAAAAATGAGAAAAAAAGTTTCATTTAAAGGTCCAAATGTGCTTAATGGTTTGATTTTCACGAGTAGGAGAATAAACTTATTGACAGTGATGTTTTGCATGTCATTTCTCATGAAATTAAAGTTTGGAATTCTGCTTACAAATGATTAGTGACACTTTACACAAATGGACCACTTATACAATATACTCCATTTTAACTTAAATTGAGTATGTGTAAAAGTTCACTAGTCATTGACTATATTTGTGCATGCTATCAACTGTAGGGGTGACAATAAAGCTCGAAAGCCGAGCCCGGGCCGGCCCGTGTAAAATTTTAAAAAAAATTAATTTTTTTTTTAAAAATTAGCTGGAATCTCATAGTTGCAAGCACTGGACAAAGGGAAGAATAATTTTTGAAAGGGTAATTACACACAAAAATTTTTTCCAGAGAAATTGCACCTGAAACCATATGCCGTAATCGCTGGTAATAGATAGGCCCGATAAATATATCACATGTCAGTTCCGTTCAATATTTGCCACTGTAGAGTCTTCTACGCCATAATAATTAATTCCACGTGCAATCAACAAGGAACCAAGTTCATCAACAAGTGAATTGGTTTCAGATTGAGACCCTACTGTATTCTTCTTTATTGAGCTAGAAAATGGTGTTGCGGCCACTAAGTTTCCATGTAGGGCGCCTCCCTACATTCAGCGAGAGAAATAAATTGCAATTTAGCCTAATACTAAACCCAAGAAACCATTTTCTTAATCATCTTCTAGTTACTACTGTCCCAATTCCTATTCTACTACTACTAATAATCTGTCCCAGAAACTATTACCGAGAAAAATAAAAAATCTTCTTCTATCCCCTAATCTTCAACTTCATATCTGATCCTCTTTAGGGATTCCTAACCCATTTCTAATTTTGATCAGTAAGTCCACTCCTGTGGAAGCCTGAGGTCTTGATTAATTACTGCTGCTGGTCCCTGATTTTTCCTCTGCTATGTCATTGAACATTATTTCTGTACTTCACAGCAGTAGCTGTATATTGAATCCAGAAAATTAACTAGCATACAAGATTAAGATATTCAAACAGTAAAAAAGGATTTGGCATAATTAAGAAAAAAAGGTGAGGAATAATTATTACCATAGTCAGGAATAAAATTTCCATTTGCTCTGTTCTGTGGTTGCAGTAGTTGGGAATCCACGGATTTCAAGTTCAAATTCAAAGCCTGGACCACTCTATCTGGTAGCAGAACTGTAGAACACCCAGCATTTGCAAAAAAAAAAAATAGTCAACATTTTGCAAAAAAAACAAAAACAAGGGAAAAAAAAACCCAAGTCAGCTCGGCTCGGCCCGCAAAGGCCCAGGCCGAAAGCCCGAGCCGAGCCACCTTTTTTTGATCGGGCTTAGCCCGGCTCGGCTCGGGCCTAAAAAAGCCCGGCCAAAAAAACCCAAGCCAAGCCCAAACTTTTTTCCCCGGTTCGGCCCGACTCGTTGTCACCCCTAATCAACTGTATTTTTAATTTATTACATATTGTTGCTAAAATTGAGTTTGAAATTACATCCTTCGTCATTTGTGACAAAAAGGGGGGGAGTATACAAAAGGAGAGAGAATGTGCACAGGGGAAGAAGCTCGAAGTTGCATTTTTTTTTATATCTAAGGGTCGTTGGGAGGAGACATAGATACATTTTGCTACTGTATAAAAATGTTGAGAATTCGAAGTAAGGGGGAGAATTTGTATTGGATTGTATTCCATATCATAATGTATAGCTGTTTTACAACGAAAATGGAGTTTCAAAACAAAACAAAAGGGTGTAGGAGCATATAATAAACAAATGAGGTAAATGTTGCACAAAATGCTTTATGTTATTTCTTACAAAAGCTGAATTTTCTGATCATGAGACTCGTGACCATGATCCCAAAAGAAAGGGAAAGAAGTTGACAACAAAGCAATATAAAATATAGCAAGTCAAGAAGTGATATTAGTTTTGTATATTTCAGAATATTATCCCATTTATTTCTTGTTCAGATTTGGTATACTTCTGTATGTTTCAGAATTCTTTTATGCCATGTGGAATGGTTTTTTGTGTCTAAAATAGGCTTGGGTGTGGAGTGGTTTGATTCGGGTATTTCAATATCCGAAACCCACCTATTATACTTCGGGTATTTCGTAAATGGAGTCATTCAGGTCTTTGTAATTTTTGAAACCAAACCCAAATTCGAACATTCAGTTCCGGTTCGAGTTTGGTTCTACATCCGATGTAAAAATTAGTTTCTTTCTAGAGAGAGATATATTGTAACTTATGGAGTGAAGGAAATGAGAGTATGTACTTTTATAAAAAACACCTTAGGATAATTACATATATACATCTATATATAGGAGATCAACTTAATGATGTGGTGCAAAGATCTTGGAGAAGTGTCATATTTTTGGATGTTGGATATTTTAGTATCATATATAACGATCTTTGGACACTATCGTATTTTCAGACATTGGATCTAGGGTTAACGCCTTTAATATAATGGTAAAAGGATCTATAGATACGAATTTCAAATAATGAAGTGATGGACTTTCTTTCACTTTAGTGGATGGGGTACAACTCACAAAAATGTGCATGGGATTGATCGAGTCATTCAAGTTTTACCCAACATCTTTGTGGTGGGATTTTAATTTTCCCTACCATCGTCATAGTGGGTTTCTACCCTATCACCTTTGTGATGGAGCTTATATGCAGGGGTAGAGCTAGCACTTGGCGAGCTCGCGCCACTGCCCGTGCTGACTCCGTCGGAATCTTATGTGAGTAAGGTCACTTGTGCTTGTCCACCGGGAAGAGCCAAGAGGAAGGAAGAACTGAAGAAAACAATGGAATGATTTCAGAATTGGGTCAATCCAATTTTATTTTATTTTATTTTTTTGGTTTAACAAGTTTTGGGCTTATGAATTAAAAAAAAGGCCCAATGGCAATGGGCAATGGCCTAAAGAGCTGGAGCCTAGCTTGGATGGATAAATTGAAGAATTAATTGGTCCAATTATCCAAAGGTGAAAGGACCAAACAATTTCGGGGAGTCTAGCGTGGTTCATGGAGTGGAGACTAGGGATGAAGTGAAGAGTGACTAGGCCTGGGCTCGGTTCGGTTCGATTTTGAAGAGAACCGAACTGAACCGAAAATTTTTGTGTAGCTAGTAAACAGAACCATCGGGTCCAAATATAATTTTGGAACCGTTCGGGTTCAGTTCCATTCAATTCAGTTCGGTTCGATTCGGTTCTGTTTGGTTCCATAGTATAATTAATTTTGTTAACATTTATAACAATACTACAGTCTAACATGTTTAATCTTAGTTTTTACAAATTAACGTATTCCAATTTGATAACATATAAATAACAAGTTGTCCAATAAGATTAATTTACCAATGTATACAAATAACAAAAAATAGATAGTAAATTAGTAATACTAAAACATCGGTGATCCAAATAAATTAGAAGTCATAGATTCATAGAGATAAAATATTTTCAAGTATTGCTGATACAGTAGTACTTACTTACCAACTATTTGATTTAACCATCAATTGTTTGACTTACCATACTAGATACTAAGAAAACTCTACAAGAAAGATTGAAAAATCACAATTAATAAACATAAATAAACTAAAAATTGTTCAACTAATAAAATTTAATAAGAAAAAATATAATATATTTTTTATTACATATCTCAATGCCCTCATAGAACTCAGTCTTTTCATTGTAAACTCTATCTTTGTTAATTTATTTTAAAAAAACTAATATAATTTGATTTATCCCATATATAAAAATTAAAAAAAATTTAAAAAATTCAGCTCTTATTTTCTGGGTTTTGAACCGAGAACCGAACCGTACCCGTCGATTCTCGATTCAAATACCCGTTCGGTATTTCACTTACGAAGAACCGCTCGGGTCAGTTCGGTCTGGGATATATGCCCAGCCCTAGTAGTGACGACAACGTTGCACCAGACTCGATGGGGCTGATTTGATTGGAAGGGCACGCACTGGTCAGGTCAGGGTTTTTATTGGAATTTTTAAATGCAATTTGAGGTTTTTCAGCTTAATTTAGTGAATTTATCATTAATGTAAAGCATGCTCAAATTGGTTAGCTTTTTTGTTATGCTCAACAAGGGGCACTACATTTTTTCGCAATTAAGGTTAGAATTGCTTATATGAAGCTGATTGTTAATTTGCGTGTTTATTCCTTCAAAATATGCTATTTCTATTGGTCCTAGGGCTGTGCATATCTCCCGAACCGAACCGAATTGAGCGGTTCTTAGTAAGTTAAATACCCTAACGGGTGTCTGAATCCAGAACCGACGGGTTCGGTTTGGGTATCGGTTCTAGACCAAGAACCGAAGAACCAAATAAAAATCGAATCTTTTTAAATTTTTATATATGGGATAAATCAAATTATCTAAACAAATTAACTAATTAGGTGATTAATGCTCCAACTCCTAAGTCCATGCCTATCTAGTCCAGCCCAGCCCAATCCAATTTTTTCTTGTAGAGTTTCTTAGTATTAGTTAGTATGACAAGTCAAACAATTGATGGTTAAATAAAATAGTTGGCAAGTATTATCAATACTTTAAATATTTTATCGCTATGACTTCTAATTTATATTTCATTTTTTTATGTAGACTTGAAGGTTTGACGCATATGAATTATTGATATGGATCACCGATGTTTTAGTGATATTATCTACTTTTTTGTATTTGTATACATTGGTAAATTAATTTTATTGAACAACTTGTTATTTATATGTTATTAAATTGTATAACGTTAATTTGTAAAAGTTAATATTGAACGTGTCAGATTGTCATTAGTTGTATTTATGTAGTGTTGTTATAAATGTTAAAAAAATTAATTATAGTATAGAACCGAACTGAACCGAATCAAATAGAATTGAACCGAACGGAACCAAACCCGAACGGTTCCAAAATTATATTTGGACCCGACGGTTCCGTTTACTAACTACTCGAAAATTTTCGGTTCGGTTCTCTTCAGAATCGAACCGAACTGGACCGTACCCATGCCTAATTGGTCCTGATGATAGAAACCTTGGGTTTGGATAAAAAATTAGCTCAGAATTGGCTCTCTTTGGTAACTTTGCAGTAATATACCGTTTTATCTGATTAAGAGCTTCTGCGAAATTCTTTTACTTTTGATTCTAAATATTATAGGTTATTTCATGGTTGGGTATACAGAAAATAGACAACACTAAATATTCAAGTTTTTTATGGAGTTGGTTTTTTTTTTTCATCACAAGTTCATGTTGTGGCTATAATGAAGATGGTATAAATATCAAGGTTATTGAAATTAGAGGGGAAACGAACATCCTTCCTTTGTTGTCATCTCACTCAATGCATTGGATTATGATGTGTCAGAGATTTATTAATTGTTTCTAGAATTGGAAGTTATAATTTGAGCTTCCTGTTTGATTAATTAGTGCAGTAAATCTTTTTGGAAATTCACTGTTGTCCTTTTGTTCAAGATGGCAGAAACTTATTATTTTGGCAACGTTAAAATGGTTGCTCTTTTTGTTATGTTGCAATGAAAGCGCTGTATTTTGTGTATTCGGATGTTTATTAAATCTGTAAGCAGTTCTGATTCTTGAAATTATAATGGGTTCATCTGCCTTCAGTTTTCTAGAAAATGGAATAAAATTTAAAATTATAAGCTACTGTAATCCTTTTTGTATGTTAGAGCAATACTATTTATTGCAATATGTTGAGATGAACACTTTGCATTCAACTTAACGTAATGTTTTGCAAAACTTACTGTCTATTAATAGGGCAAAACTTTGGCCTTTGTGTTACCCATATTGGAGTCATTGACAAATGGACCCACAATAGCTTCAAGAAAGAAAGGAAATGGGAGAATACCTAGTGTTCTTGTGCTTTTACCCACTAGGGAATTGGCCACTCAGGTCACCTCTTCACCGAACAGTTTCACAAGATCTATGTTTTAGTATGGAATTTTATTTCCTCCAAGTTATCACCTTATTAATTTATGGTTTAGTATTGGACTTTATTTCCTCCAAGTTATCATCTTATTATTTTATCAACTCTCTCTCTCTTCTTTCTTTATATGATTATAGGTGTTTTTAGATTTTGAAGTCTATGGTGGAGCATTAGGGTTGACATCGTGTTCTCTATGGTGAAGTTTATATGATTACAAGTTTTGTCGCTAATGTTGTTGAATTAAATCTAACTGCTAATTCCCGTTTGCATAAGTGAATACTTGATTCAGGTGCATCTTTTCATGTGACATCTGAAAAATGATTGGTTTGAAAACTTACATGAATCTAAATATGGGGATGTTGTGTTGTGTGACAATTTTGTTTATACTGTTGCTGAGATTTATGATATTACTTTAAAGTTTGACACTGGTTCTTTGTATAAAGATGTTAGATACATTCCTGAATTGTCTAGGAATTTAATTTCAGTAGGAAAACTTGAGAAAGCTAACAAAACTAGTAAAATTGGAAACGAAGTTCTAATAATGGTTAAGAGTGCACTTGTTTCCATTAAGAGAACTAAAAAAATGATATTTACATTACTACAGGAGAAGTGATAAGAGGTGTAGAATTTTCTATCTCTTCTGCCAAGGCTGATCGCACTCACAAATGGCACAATAGACTTGCACATTTGGGTAATAAGGGGCTTAATGAAAATGTGTATTTGGTAATTACTGTGTATCTGATTCATCATTCTGTGATCACTGCGTAATTTGTAAGCATCATATGACTTTTCTCAATCGGTGTTCACAAAACTAAAGACATGCTTAAATATGTGCATTTTGATTTGTGGGGTCCTGCTAGTAATTACACCTCGAGTGAAAATAGATATTTCTTGTCAATTATTGATGATTACATGAGAAAAGTATGGATTTATCTTTTAAAAGATGAGTGATAATTTTTATAATTTTAATAATTGGAAAAGAGAAGTTGAGAATCAAACTGGCAAAATGATTAAATTCTTGAGAGATGATAATAGGTTAGAGTTTTGTAGCACTGAATTTGATAATATGGACAAAGATAATGGAATAACAAGGCACAAAACTGTTTCTTACACTCCCCAACAAAACGAGGTAGCGTAAATGATGAATAGAAATATTCTTAATAAAGTACGATGCATGATATTAAGTTCTAGTGTCCCAAAATATTTTTGGGACGAAACTGTTATGACTACTTATTTAATTAATTTGACTTTATCTGCTGCATTGAATGGTGATACTCCTAATGAAAAATGGTCTTGTAAGTTAAGTGATACTCCTCATGAAAAATGGTCTTGTAAGTTAAGTGATTATTCGGTGCTTATAATTTTTTGTTGTGCTGCATTTTCTTATCGGAGTATGAGAAAGCTTGAACTTAGAGTTTGAAAATATGTTTTTCTAGGTTATCCTGAGGGTATCGAGAGTTACATGTTAAGATCACTATGAGTAGAGATGTCACGTTTAACGAGGTTAAAGTGTCTTATTTTAAGATTGAATATGAACCCGTGAGTGAAGAAGAGCAAGGTGACAAGAGAGATCAGTTGGAGTTAGGAAAACTTAGCCCGTCTATTCCTACCACCCTTAATAAGTTGGAGACTCAAGTTCAACATCCTAGGGTGGAGAATAGAGAAGAGCATCCTGAGGAAAAAATCCCTTAGTAGACTATAATTTAGCTAAGGATATAGATAGAAGACAAACAAGAGTACTTGTAAGATTTGGATATGAATCCGAGTTAGCCTTTGCTCATGCTAACTATGAGGAGGTAGCTAATAGAGAGAGCCAAAAACCTTTTAGCAAGCAATGAAGAGTGAATAATTAGAGTGGTTTAATGCAATGAGAGAGGAAGTGAGTTCCTTAGAAAAGAATCAAACTTGGGAACTAGTCCTTAGACCTAAGAATAAATCTAAGTTGAATGTAAGTGGGTTTTTAAGGTTAATAAGGTACTGGTGCATCTAAACCCTAAGGCCCAAGGTTAAGTTAGTCGCTAAGGGTTACACACAGAATGGGGGTATTGATCATAACGAGATTTTTTACTGGTTGTTAAGTACACCACTACTAAGGTCATGCTTGCATTGGTAGTACATTTTGACTGGGAACTTGAAAAACTTGATATAAAAACTATTTTTTTACATGGTGAACTTGATGATCAGATTTTTATGAGTCAACTAAGAGGTTTTAAAGTCAAACTAAAACCTAATCATGTGTTTTTTATATGACATAAGCAGCCATTTAGACAGTGGTATAGAGAATTTGATCATTACCTGTATTTTTAACATGATGATGCTAATGACGACTATGTATTTTTTATTGCTTTATGTGAATGATATACTCTTAGTTGGATCATAACCTAAATGGATAAGCAAGATAAAAACAAAGTTGAATGACGAATTTGACATAAAAAAGATCTAGATAAAGTTAAGAGAATATTAGGTATAAAAATTGAAAGAGATATGTTAGTATCTTTATGTTTTAAAAGGGTTGAAAAGATTTGGAATGCATGATTGCAAACCTGTTACATTACCTTTGGCTAATCATTTTGAGTCATTTAAATATCAGGCTCCGTGTAATGAAAATGAAATAGAATACATGAGTAGGATCTCATATTCTAATGTAATTGGATCTATTATGTATTTGATAGTTTGTACTAGATCAATAATTGCTTTTGCTGTTAATATTCTTAGTAGGTACATGTCTAATTGTCCTGACCATTGGGAAGCATTAAAGTGGTTGTTAATGTATTTGAAGAGGACTAATGATGTAGGTCTAGACTTTGGTATTAGTAAAGAATGAGTGAAATTGAAAGATTTTGTAGACGCGAACTATGTGGGGGTATAAGGATAATATGAAATCGACTTTCTCCTATGTGTTGAATGATTATGTGGTAGTGTGTTCAGATAGTCAATCTTTTATACATCTATGCAAAAATCTTGTTTTTCATGAATGCACCAAGCATATTAATGTTAGACTACATTTTATTAGAGATAATGTATCACAAGAGGTGGAAAGACTAGAAAAAGTATACACACAATATAACCCCTCGAACGTGGGTACTAAGGTGTTTCTATTGTTGAAGTTTAGAAGTTACAATGATCTTCTAAACATCGATGAAAGTAAATAATTTTCAATTTTATCGGTTCTCCTTTTGGAATTATCACTAATGGGTGATAATGGTTTCTCGTAGGTCCTTCGACACCAATAGAGGTTGGTTGGGCAAATTGTTGTCAAACGACCTCCCGGGCGATGATGTTAAACTGATATAATTTTCTTTGTTAGCATCGACCAAATGATGAACTAAAAGTCAACACCTTAATGAAAGTAGCCTAATTTAATTAGTGCTGCTTATGGCCCGTTCCTCGCTTCTTGGACGATTTATAAGTGTTGACCCACTAACCGATTTTATTGGGCTTGAGCCATCACTATAGCTAGTGTTAACTTATATAATGTTGTCGCCTTTGCTTTTGTGTGACCATATGTTATTGCTCTTTCCTTTGGTAAAAAACGGCGCATGGCTTTGCGCTTTCTTTACCTTGCCTTCTTCATCTTCTTTGTCTGCCTTTATGGCTGCAATAAATCCCTTACCTTGTGTCCTAAGTGGGTAATACTAAAACAACCAAAGTTGGGAATAGTTGAAGGATTTGGGTTGATTTCTTTGAGGTATTTATTGGCTAGATTGGTACTGAGCCCAGAAAAACCCATTGGTAATCAAATCTTCCGCTACAACCTCAATGCCTTGATGAAAGTCAATGAAATCCCAATCCAATCCCCTTCTAATGAATCACCAGCCCTCAATTCCCATCCCAATTGTGCAACCTGAATTTTTAGTTGTGGTTAATATACAGTCAATGTACTGATGGAAATGGTTCAAAACTTTGTAAAAAAAATTGTCGCTATCAATTCTGATCCCAATTATTGGAAAAGACTTATCCACCACTGACCACCATAGTTGCATCTTCTTTTCTTCCTCACCTGCCATGCAAATCATATCCTTCGTGGTGGCGTTGCTATAGCCATCGTAGCCTCCAAAGTTTGATTCATTGATTTGGGACAGTATGTGGATTTGTGAAGTATTCATTTTCTAATGGGAGAAACGTTTTGAGGATCTTGAGTTATTAAAGGGAATTGTTGCAACTATTATTATTTGAAGTGAATGTAGTGGATTGAGGTGATGATGATGATTTGGTTGGTGCCAACTGTTGATCTACAAAAATATACCTCTGACGCGTCAACAGATCTTAGGCCTCTCACCTCCAAATAAGTCATTCTTCCTGCACACTAGGACAAACTGTTAGTTGCTCGTGACCTTTTTCGATGGGAGGTGGAGCTAGCTGCGCGCACTCCGACGATCAAGTCAGTAGGAGTGGGAAAAATATTAAGTGTGGGAGGACTAAAACGTGAGCCTCCAAAATATAAGTAAGGGGGTCGACCTTGGGGAAATTAATAGAACAGTGTAATATAGAGAGAATAGCAAAGTTGTGTTGAGAGTTCAAATTTACATTACCCTTGAATGATACAATGTGTGAGCTTTTATACTGAATGAAGGTGAGTAGGAACCGTTGGATGGTCGGACACGTGGCTTTATCTTAGCAACTGAGACCTCTTGTCATAGATTTCAATGCATTCAATGCTCTGACTGGCTGTAACCTTAAGTCACACATGTGAGACTAGGATTAACTTGTGTGATTGATGTAGCCGCCAATGTAGTATGTTGTCACATCACTCACTTGCCATGAGATCTTTATAGAAGATTCTTTCTAAAACTGCCTCACTGCATACACTTCTTATGCTAAGGGTTCGGTCCTAAGAGGTCCAACCAATACGGGTTCAAACCGTGATTTCATGGTCATGGGTTCGGATTAACGTGGGTTCGGCCGTTGTTGTGGGATGATCTATAGACTTTTGCCACGTGTTGTACGACTGGAGACCCTATTTATAGGGGGCGTAACACCAACAGTGGTGGATGTGTTATGATAGGGTGGCAATTTGAATGGTGGTGTATTCGAGTGGCTTATCAGCTCTCTCTCTCTCTCTCTCTCGACTCGTAGGGGCTCTACAAATTGGCTGCTTGGGCTAGTCTAGACCAGAGCCGAGCTCGAGGGTTGAACTGCCAAATTGAGCCCTACAACTAGTCGTTCATGGGTCGTGCCCACAAACCGTCCATATCGATGGTTCGTGGGCACTAGCATGAGCTGGTGAACTTAAATGTTCACTTTTCTTTCAAATGTGACTGTTGGGAACACATTATTTTTTTTTTGAAATATTCTTGTGGTACACAAGGGGCTACCGAATAGTGTCCATAATGGACACCAGACGGCACCCTATAGCGGTAAGTGTCCCCCTAATAGGAGGCCGCCAGTGGACACCATTCAGTGGCCCCTTGTGTACTAGTAGTACATTTGATATATTTTTTTTCAAACTCTATAAATACTCTACATTTCAACCCATTTTTCATACAAAATCTTTACAATCGGTCTTCTACATTTTACAATCTAAATTACTCCATCTCAATTCAATTACTTATTACATTATTCAATCATCAATCTATTCAATTCATTTATTATGTTTCTCATTTTTTTAACGTTTTCTCACTTTATCTCATTTCTAAAATTCGTCTATTACATTCTATACTTCTTTATATTTAATCATTCCAATTTCGTTTTATACGAAAGGATCCCATGTTGAGGGTTTGTTTGGTGGTAACTCACAACTAAGACCACAATCTCAATTAGATAATGATTTTTTTAGTCTCAGCAGCATCCTAATTCTCGGCAATTTAGGGTTGATGATGTGCATGGGAGTAGTGTCTTATTGATTTGAATGATTTGATGAAGAAGTGGAAGTCGAAATAGTCAATACAAGAGGTAAGTGAAAATCTAAAAAATTTACAAAGTGTTGGGAACACTTCAAATCGGTTTCGACGGGTCATACAATCGACGGAGTCCAAGAATCTAAAGTATTTTGCAAATATTGCCAAACAAGATGGCATGACAAAAAAGAATTAGAACTACCTACCTCAACTGTTACTATATGAAATGTTCAGCCAACCATGAACTTATTAGCCAAGCACGAACACGACTTATAGCAACGACTTACTATATAAACCCACTTTGTGTAATGCATAAAAGAATAATTACTTTTAAAATAGTTGAGTTTCCTCACAATGCTAATAACATACTTAATGTTATTATGTAAATTATAAAAGAATATTGTTGTGAATCTAAAATTCGTAGTTTTACGTTTAATAATGAACCAATAATTGATAAACTATGTCGAAGCAATTGGAAGTCGAACTCGGGGCCGATCAATAGAAATACTCCACCCTTGTCATGTAATTATTGGAATAATTGTTGGAGACTCAAATGATGGATATGGTTCTCATGCTTCAAAGATTACGAGTGTAATAGGCGGTTTGAACTATTGATTTACATAATTGGACCCATAACCAAATAAAAAGTCTATGATACATATACATAAATGGGAGAAAATCTGGTCCACTTAAACTAGATTTTGGTAATTTTCTATTTCATGTTCATTGTGTATGTCTAATATTTAATTCAATTGTGCAAGATGACTTGAGACATATTAGCGAACAAATTCGTAGAATTAGAGACGCATTAATATATATATATATATATATATATATATATATATATATATATATATATATTACTATATCACCTAATAGAAAATAAATTTTTGAAGGATATTATGCTCAACTTTCTGTGGAAATCAAAAAAATTGTAAATGATATAGGGTATAGGTGAAACCCGACCTACTTATTATTCAATTCTTGTGAAGATTATGAAAGCAGTAATTACTAAATTTTATAATTCCAGACATACAAGAAATGAGTGAGACTCTGTTTCGATAGATACATACTGATTGGGAATTGACGTTTAAAATTTAAAAGCAAAATTGACAATTTTTTATGATTCTACAAATATATTATTTGGGTTATACTACCCCACTGGTGCTAAAGTTCTTGAACGACTTTTTCTTATTGCAAGTAATTTCAATACACATAAAAATTATATGGATTTTATTGAAATATTATTTTCTATGGAACTAAAATTTAAAAAAAAAATATTGGGAAAAATTACCTATATTATTTCCTATAGCATGTGTAATGAACGCTAGGTATAATTTGAAAGATACACAACATGATATAAGAAAAATCACAAATACTATAATTTTTGATGCCCCTGTCACATATTCTGATTTTGAGAACATTTTAATTGAAATATATGAATTGTATGCATTACGATTAGGTGCAAATGTTAGTCAGGCATCGTCCGCACCTCTCTTTATCGCTAATCTTGGTCAAGAAGAGAAGGAATATTGAATTTGTTTAACGATATTAGGAATGAAAGATTTGATGTAAGTTCTTCTACTATGTTTCCTACATATAATCAAAGTACAGACATAGGTCCACTTGGAATGCCTGCAAAATTACATAGCTATTTTAGTCATCAAATGCTTAAAACTGTAGATCCAGTTGATGCAATGAATTTTGATTTACATGATTTTTAGAGACGTAATGAACGTAGGTATCCTGTTGTTTCTCTGATTAATACTGTAGCATTAGAGTCTTATTCTAGTGTAGGTGGCCGAGTTCTATCCGATTTCAAAAATCAGCTTAAATAAGATATTTTAGAAAGCTTAACGTGTATAAAGGATTGAAAAGATGCCCATTATCGAATCAAACATAAGTATGCCAAAATTGTGCCTAGTTAGGTAAATGATATTTAGCTCCTGTTTGATTCTCATTTTTCCTAAAATTCATTTTTCTCTCTCTTCTTTTTAACCACACATTTTTAATAAAATAATAATACATGCAAATTCATAACTTTTCCTTAATTTTTAACCACACATTCTACATCAATCAAATATTCAAAATGCATTATTTCTCTCAAAATGAGAATCAAACAGGGCCTTAATTTTGTTATATTCATACTTTTTATTTTTTTAATATTATTTTGTTTTTCAAAAAAATTATACACATAATAAGTTGTTCGCTTGCAATTTTAATTCCGCCTACTTGAAAATTATGTAGTCAATCCCAAGCTCGGAGAAAATGAGGAAGATCTTTAGAAAAAAGAAAAAAATGACAAGTTTGTGGGACAAGCAAGGCTTGGCCCTTCAGGATGAGTTTGAGAGTCAAGCTCGTACGTAAGAGGGCTGAGTTGAGCCCATCGCTAGGTGATGGTGGTGGTTGTAAATTTGAGGTGGCGGCGATGATTTGGATAGTAGTACAAGTAGAGATGATTGTTATTGTGGTGGGAGTAGTGAATTTGAGGTGGTGCCAACTATTTGGACAATGACGGTGAAGTGGGGTGGGCTGAGATAAAGAGTGACTGTGTCCAATTAATTGTTAATTTGTGTCTAATGAATAATTTGTGACCTATCAAAATGTGTTTGCTATTAAATATATAATTATGACATGCTAATTTTCTTTGTGATTGTGACTTTGGATTATTTGTAATTAGTATGTTACTCTGATTATAAGTTGAATGTTATTGTAACAGAGACATTTCACAAGTTTGTTATTTTTTAAAATGTATTTGAAAATCTTTGTATTTATAATTTTTTTCCAAATTAAATAATTAAACTGGGCCGTGTCATTCCTCTTGCATCAACTAGGCTGAACAGTGATGAGTTCAAAGATAAAACGGATGGGCCTACTTAGGTTGGGCTTATGTTGAAGCGCATATTGATAACTTCATTATTGGGCAAATCCACTAGGAATCATGGTACTCACATATGTTCAACTCACTTCCCAAAGATAATAATTTAATTTTCTTTAGATAGATGTGATGAATCTCACATTAGGAAAGTCATTCGTCGATCATATTAAGAAGAATATTACTATTTGTACAAAATGAAACAACAATATCAATTAAATGTATATCAATGTCACATCACATTGGAATCATCTCTAATTTGTACATATAACATTACTCTTTTAAGAATCATGGACCTATGATAAATAATCAAGGTGTTTTGGGGAACTAGTGAATGAATAGTTTTTTTTATTATAAAAATTCCCCGAGCTCGAATTATTGAAATCGCACGTTGAAACAAGAAGATCGTGCCATCCTTCAAACATAGTTGGTGTCAATACCTCTTTGGTCAGTGCACAAGGCAACGAGACATCCTTCATTATGCCACATGACTTCATTTATAGAGCAGAGTTTTGTTGAGAATTAGAAATTTCAATTCTACCACCCTAAACAATAAAATCGCAGAAAGAAAAGTGATATAAGAACACACAAGATTTATAGAGATTCGCTTCAATAAAATCCCATATTCGAGTCCACTCAACCACTCAACAATAATAATTAGACTCCACAACTTAACAAGTTAGATGATATTTATACGGCTTGATTTGAACTTAACGTATACTCTATTGATGAAAATAAGTATTAAGGTAATAATAAGCCAACAAAAAACTCCATTCAAGACAATAAAAAGTAAGAAAGATATGATTTCACTATCTATTGTAGCTTTATTTTCAAGGTGCATAAGGTTTGGCTCCATTTCTCTCTCTTAAATTTATAAAATTTTGTTTCATTTTTCAGTGCTAAAAAATGGTCTATACGCGTGATTGAATAATTTTTACAAACAAGTTGCAAGCATAAAGAGAATATATGGCGCTGATGTAAAATTAATATGTTCACCAAAGTATCTAATTTATAATGAATATTGTCATTATTAATTATGAAAATGTGTATGGTTAAGGCAGTAACTCCAATTTATATCATACTGTTGAAATTTAAATTTTAGGCAGGCATCTAGGTGTAGTTTAATTCAAAAATTATTGATACTTGTCTTATCATCACAATTTTATGCGCTATTTTTTATATTCATGTCATGAAAAATTTATAGATGTGGACCGCATGAACATAAAATTAAATATCATAAATGTGCATTAATATCAATGTCTTTTAAGTAGATTTTTATAAAAGTTGAAAAAATATTTGGTCGAAAGGTTGTGGGTCCCATGAAATATGTGATTAAAATTAATTATTGACTTTGACTTAAATTAAAATATAAATTTTAATTCCTACCAAACTGGGGCAATCATCTAGATTCGATGCAATAGGATGGATAACCAGTACATTATATATTATCATACATGAAAATGATTTAATATTTAATTTTTAAAAACTACTACAGTCTACACATTATTTAAACAACAAAAAGATCTCTTTGGTTCACTTTTGTTAGTGTCTTTCATGGTAGAATTAATCTACTTGTACAATTGTTGTTGACAATAATGGATGATAACATTGATGTTGTCAAAATCTGGTCCATTAGTTTTAAAAACAATTTTTGAAATGGATGAATGTGATGTTGACAACTAAGATTGTCAACCAATATTGTAAAAAATAATTGTACAAGTAGCATGACTTTCAGGGTACTATTTTCGCCTCTAGCAGTTTGTTGTAACAATTAAATTACTTATATAGAAATTATTTACATCTTTGTTAACAGAATCAAGAGCCAAAATGCATATAACCTCCTCATCTATCGAAAAAGACGTAAAATAATTGTGCAAGTAACAATCCTGTAATGCAATGTAATGACATTGATACAGTTCAGTCCTTCCAAGGCTGTCTGGGAGCATTTCACAAACATATTCGAAGTCAAAAAGGCGACATCAAACTTGATCCAAAGTCATTACTAGAATATTATAAATTTTTGGCATAGATTTGGCATGGTTTGCTCTTGTATTTAGTACGAAATCTAGATTTAAAAAAAAAAAACAAAAAAATTGTAAGCCCATCATCCTAAACTTTTCTTCTTGGTTTGGTAAAGGCTAGATGGTATTTTTCCGACATAAATGAGAGTTGAGGTGAGCGAGAAATTCTATTTGATCATAACAAATTTTATTATAGTGAAAGTTTGACAATCATTGATTCGTCTTCATTTTTTTTTTCATAAATTTTTTTCTAGCAAGGACCATGTGGACGAATTAGGGAATTAGTCGCAACTTTCAGAAAGTTAGTTTATATTGTTATTTGAGAGAAATATGACAGCGTAAATTCCACACATGTATTTTTCATACTTAACCTGTTAATATGAAAGATGGCCTACGGTCATATTTTGCTCCCCGGAGCATAGTTCAGTGGTGCAAATGCTAAGAGTGAGGTAATCTCAATTGAGCTGGCAGTCACGATATGAGGGTTCGATTCCTGCATTTTACAAAATATAAAATTGGACTCTTTATGAACACCAGTATAGCAGCCCTCGTACCCAAACTGGTGAGGCACATCCCGCGATTTACTTCCTCCACAATACTTTAGGGGTGGGGCGGGACCCTCAAAGTTAGGGTTCAATTTTTTTTTTTGAAAGATGGCCTATGGACAATCATTTAATAATATTAATGGGAGTTAGTATGAAAATGAAAGTATTATTTATATTCACATTTATATATTGTATTAATGAGAGTTATTAGTATGAAAAATGAAAGTAGTATTTATATTCCAATGAATGTGGCCTTTTAACTTTTCGTAGTATTTATATTCAATTAAATGTCTCGTTTTAACTTTTTTTGACCTCTAATCATTTATATCCTTATACAATAAAAGAGTGAGTTTGTCCTTTGCCAGTTGTCGGCATTTTGTATTGTTTTAGGCGTTTTTTTTTTTTTTTTTTTTTTTCTTTTCTTGTTATTATATATATATATATATATATATATATGTTATCCTAATTCTAAAAATATATAATAAATATATAATTTGACAAAAAAAATATCAAATATTTTTTAAATATTCAATTATAACAACACCAAAAATTAAATTAAAATAATTTTAAAATTTAAAATCTTCACATTAATAAAAATATTTAATATATAATAAAAAAAAAATCAGATATTTCCTAAATATTCAATTATAAAAATACCGAAAACTAAATTAAAATTTTTAAAAAAAATTAAAATCTTCACGCTAATATATATATATTTTTTGCGTCTCAAAATTTTGATAACAATCTAACTTTAAAAATTCAAACGAAGTCGAAATATTATATTCTTAATATCAAACGAAGTCCAAATGATATAGAAAATTTATCGATTTGATCAGCGTACAATCATTTAGGAATTTTTAAAGTTAGTTTGTTATCGAAATTCTCGAAATATTAGTTCTACTTTGACGCGTCGTAACTTTTGCTACGATTGGCCGTTTCGCACACCATTAACGTCGTGAAATATTAGGGCGTGAGTACTTCAAAATGATATTAAGAATGTAATATTTTGATTTCGTTTGATATCCCGAATTGAGCCCGAAAATTAAGACAAAAAACAAGTAATTTCAATAAAAAGACGAGTTATACGTCTTTTTTTCACACACGCGTTTGACGTCCGTTTGACTATTTTCGATATTCATTTAGATCATTCGATATATCTACGATATAGTTCTCGAAATGAGCTTCGAGATGATATAGAAGATTTATGGATTCGGGTAGCGTACAATCGTCGAAGAATTTTTAAAGTTAGCTTGTTATCGAAATTTTCGAAATATTAGTTTGAAACCACGTACTTTGACGTGACGTAACTTTCGCTACGATTGGCCGTTTCACACACCATCAATGTCGTGAAATATTAGGCCTTGAGTTCTTCAAAATGATATTAAGAATGTAATATTTCGACTTCGTTTGATATCCCGAATTAAGCCCGTAAATCAAGGCGAAAACATAAATTTTTTAGAAAAAAAAAAAAAAGGAATATTGCCTCTGAAGCCGTGACAGTTTCACGGAGATGGCTAGCCATCTCCGTGATGACTCTATTTTTCTTTTTCTTTTTTATTTTTTTTTGTTTTCTTGTTATTATATATATATATATATATATATATATATATATATATATATATATATATTATCCTAATTCTAAAAATATATAATTTGACAAAAAAAATATCAAATATTTTTTAAATATTCAATTATAACAACACCAAAAATTAAATTAAAATAATTTTAAAATTTAAAATCTTCACACTAATAAAAATATTTAATATATAATAAATATACCATTCGTAAAAAAAAATATCAGATATTTCCTAAATATTCAATTATAAAAATACCGAAAACTAAATTAAAAAATTTTAAAAAAATTAAAATCTTCACGCTAATATAAATATTTTTTACGTCTCACAATTATTGTTAAACCTACTATATATATCGTATCCTAATCCTAAAAATATCTAATATATAATAAATATACAATTCAGAAAAAAATATCAAAAATTTCCTAATTATTCAATTATAAAAACACCGAAAACTAAATTAAGAAGATTTAAAAAAAATTAAAATATTCACGCTAATATATTTTTATCTTTTTGCGTGTCAGAATTAGTGTTAAACATACTATATATATCATATCCTAATCTTAAAAATATCTAATATATAATAAATATACAATTGGGCAAAACAAAATATCAAATATTTCCTAAATATTCAATTATAAAAACACCGAAAATTAAATTAAGAAGATTTAAAAAAAAAAAAAATCATGTTTCTTAAGTAAAGTGAAAAAAGAAAAAAAAAATTTAAACTATAGATGCCTAATTTTTTTTTTAAGTTAAAAAAAAATTAAAACAAATGTTGTGCTGTTAGGCACTGTGCTGTCTCGCACAGTGCGACATCTCTCGCACTGTGCGAGACAGCACACGGCCACCCACTGTCACGGAGATGCCTAGGCGTCTCCGTGACACGGCCACGCCATGTCACGGAGATGCCTAGGCCATCTCCGTGACCCGGTTACGGAGATGCGTATTAAGATGCGTTCTTTTTTTTTTTTTTTTTTTTCTTGTTATTATATATATATATATATGTATATATATATATATATATATATATATATATATATTTTATCCTAATTCTAAAAATATATAATTTGACAAAAAAAATATCAAATATTTTTTAAATATTCAATTATAACAACACCAAAAATTAAATTAAAATAATTTTAAAATTTAAAATATTCACACTAATAAAAATATTTAATATATAATAAAAAAAATATCAGATATTTCCTAAATATTCAATTATAAAAATACCGAAAACTAAATTAAAAATTTTTTAAAAAATTAAAATCTTCACGCTAATATATATATATATTTTTTGCGTCTCAAAATTTTGATAACAATCTAACTTTAAAAATTCAAACGAAGTCGAAATATTATATTCTTAATATCAAACGAAGTCCAAATATATATATCGACAATTTGTATAAAAAAAAAACTATAAGTGTCAAAAAATATAAAAAATTTTAACGTAAAAAAAAATTTTAACATCAAATTTTTTTTTATAAAAAGATTAGTTATATGTCTTTTTAACACACGTTTGACGTTCGTTTAACTATTTTCGATATTTATTTAGATCGTTCAATATATCTATAATATAGTTCTCGAAATGAGTTTCGAGAGGATATAGAAGATTTATGGATTCGGCTAGCGTACAATCGTCGAAAAAATTTTAAAGTTAGTTTGTTATCGAAATTTTTGAAATATTAGTTTGGAATGACCTACTTTGACGCGCCGTAACTTTTGCTACGATTGGCCGTTTCGCACACCATTAGCGTCGTGAAATATTAGGGCGTGAGTACTTCAAAATGATATTATGAATGTAATATTTCGATTTCGTTTGATATCCCGAATTGAGCCCGAAAATTAAGACAAAAAATAAGTAATTTCAATAAAAAGACGAGTTATACGTCTTTTTTAACACACGCGTTTGACGTCCGTTTGACTATTTTCGATATTCATTTAGATCATTCGATATATCTACAATATAGTTCTCGAAATGAGCTTCGAGATGATATAGAAGATTTATGGATTCGGGTAGCGTACAATCGTCGAAGAATTTTTAAAGTTAGTTTGTTATCGAAATTTTCGAAATATTAGTTTGAAACCGCGTACTTTGACGTAACGTAACTTTCGCTACGATTGGCCGTTTCACACACCATCAATGTCGTGAAATATTAGGCCTTGAGTTCTTCAAAATGATATTAAGAATGTAATATTTCGACTTCGTTTGATATCCCGAATTAAGCCCGTAAATCAAGGCGAAAACATAAGTTTTTTAGAAAAAAAAAAAAAAAAAAAAAACAAACAGAGGAGTATTGCCTCCGTGACACAGTCACGGAGTTGGCTAGCCATCTCCGTGATGACTCTATTTTTTTTTTTTTCTTTTGTTTTTTTTTTGTTTTCTTGTTATTATATATATATATATATATATATATATATATATATATATATATTATCCTAATTCTAAAAATATATAATAAATATATAATTTGACAAAAAAAAATATCAAATATTTTTTAAATATTCAATTATAACAACACCAAAAATTAAATTAAAATAATTTTAAAATTTAAAATCTTCACACTAATAAAAATATTTAATATATAATAAATATATACCATTCGTAAAAAAAAATATCAGATATTTCCTAAATATTCAATTATAAAAACACCGAAAACTAAATTAAGAAGATTTAAAAAAAATTAAAATATTCACGCTAATATATTTTTATCTTTTTACGTGTCAGAATTAGTGTTAAACATACTATATATATCCTATCCTAATCTTAAAAATATCTAATATATAATAAATATACAATTGGGCAAAACAAAATATCAAATATTTCCTAAATATTCAATTATAAAAAAACACCGAAAATTAAATTAAGAAGATTTGAAAAAAAAAATTCATGTTTCTTAAGTAAAGTGAAAAAAGAAAAAAAAATTTAAACTATAGATGCCTAATTTTTTTTTTAAGTTAAAAAAAAATTAAAACAAATGTTGTGCTGTTAGGCACTGTGCTGTCTCGCACAGTGCGACATCTCTCGCACTGTGCGAGACAGCACACGGCCACCCCCTGTCACGGAGATGCCTAGGCATCTCCGTGACACGGCCACGCCATGTCATGGAGATGCTTAGGCCATCTCCGTGACCCGATTACGGAGATGCGTATTAAGATGCGTTCTTTTTTTTTTTTGTTCTTTTCTTGTTATTATATATATATATATATATATATATATATATATATATATATATATATATTATGCTAATTCTAAAAATATATAATAAATATATAATTTGACAAAAAAAATATCAAATATTTTTTAAATATTCAATTATAACAACAACAAAAATTAAATTAAAATAATTTTAAAATTTAAAATCTTCACACTAATAAAAATATTTAATATATAATAAATATACCATTCGTAAAAAAAAAATATCAGATATTTCCTAAATATTCAATTATAAAAATACCGAAAACTAAATTAAAAAATTTAAAAAAAATTAAAATCTTCGCGCTAATATAAATATTTTTTGCGTCTCACAATTACTGTTAAACCTACTATATATATCCTATCCTAATCCTAAAAATATCTAATGTATAATAAATATACAATTCGACAAATCAAATATCAAATATTTCCTAAATATTTAATTATAAAAACACCGAAAACTAAATTATTTCTAAAAATTATTTCTCTCTATTCAGCTTTTATGACTAATACACAAAATTTTTTCTACAGTAAAAAATTAATTTGTGTAAAATAACGCAAAATTACCCACGCTAATATATAATCAAATACACTACAGCACGTGCCTTCCACTAGTATATATAAATGAAGGACTGTTACTATGTTCCCAAGGAATACATTTTTTTTTTTTTCTGGTAATTCGGCATTAAGCCAGACTTTTTATTTCTATAGTTGAGAAGGGTACTAACAACTAATCGGCCAAATTACGTAATAATTTGTGTTCTTTTGTGCAATTTCATTATATATGTACTTTTAATTTTTATGTGTCCTTGTAAGAATAATATTATTCATTTATAATGGAGATGATCCCCAATCAATCTAGCAGTAGAGTCATTGTTGGGTACATTTAAGATTGACCCAGTCAAGTTATTCAATTTTTACTTTGATTTTTGAATAATTGAATACTTCTACAAGAGTTATGCTGCATGTACATTATGGTATCTATAAGGATGTCGATAATTTACACGTGACATAACATTATTGGAGTGTTGGAAAACAGCTTTGCCAACCCTCTAATGATATTATGCCACGTGTATATTATTGACGCCCTTATGGATACCATAATGTACATGTAGCATTATTCTTTCTACAATGACATCTTAAATGTTAAAAGACAAAGATGCTCTTAAGTGAAAAATACAATTATAAAATATTGTTTTGTTTAAAAGACATTACTACCATTTTAGCTAAAAAAAAAATAAGATCAAACACTTCCCACTTAAAATTTCAAAATCAGCTATCTGTTCTTATAAGCTTATTCCAACATAGATAAAATATATATCATCTCTCATCCGCTTGAACATCAAAATCTCATAAATTAAACGAATCGGTAAGTATATTTACGTATGTTTAAAGTTTTCGTTAGATTAATATATGTTTTAATCAATAAATCTTATTTGGAAATAAATTAAGATGTAGGAAAAAAATTTAACAGATCCATATAATTTTTTAAGTATGAACAGGAAAAAAAATTCATCTGCATGTTGAGATCATCCACCAGTAAACAGCCGAAAAAAATCAGCTGGAAACAGTCGGAACATCCGGTTGTTTAACTTTTTAAAAAAAATAAATTTTACCAAATTTTTGAGTATTTTATCTTATAATTAAAAATTTTGTTTCGTCATGCAGATATGATTGCAATATCGATTTGTTATTTTGGTAATTTCGAATTGGATGAAAATGATCAATGGATATGGAGATGGACAAGTGATATACGTTGTGGTCTTCTAATTTTCGTAACAGAGAGTACAACATACGCTAAAATGTACTGTGATTTATAAAACAAGTTAAATGTCGATCTTTCTCAGTACGATATGGAACTAAGATTTCTATTCAATGAAAATTCATCTATTTCGATTCCACTTATGAATGTTACTTTTGATGTTGAAGTGAATTATATATTAGAATTGAATAAAATGCACACGACTCCGACTCCTCTTTGTGTGACTTTAATGAGAAATGATATCGTCGAAGGTGAACACGAAGATTCGGATGGACTACATAACAATACCAATGATTTTTGGGATACAGTGGAGATAGATCGTGAGGATGATGTGGTCATTCCTGAGATAGTTGCTCCTTATACTGATCTCATTGTTACGCCCAGAATTCCATCGGTAGTTCGAGACAACGAGTGTGAAAATAAATTTACAAATGAATCTTTGATTGCTTTATCCCGTCAGAGACATGAGTGGCTGTGAGCGCAGGGGCTGGGTCAAGTAGAACGTCCTCTAATTCTTTGCGTGTGGCTCCCAATTATGAGGATTGACATGTCGATCAATTGTTTGAAACAAAGAAAGATTTGCAGGAAGCTGTGCACCTAATGACAATAAAATACAATTTCGAGTTCAAGGTAAAGAAATCAAACAAGTCATTGTTGACGATTTTCTGCGTCGACAACAGTTGTCGTTGGCTTTTGCGAGCGACTAAGATGGACACGATTGAGGTCTTTGTGGTTCGCAAGTATACACAGGAACATATTTGCGAAGTGGGAATTCGTTAAAACGATCACAGGCAAACTCGAGCATAGTTTATTGGTCGACAGGTAATGCACATTTATCAGAATCCACAGACGATCTATAGACCTTCGGGTATTATTAACGTCTGTCGAGAGTACGGAGTGATTATGAGCTACCATAGACCTAGAAGGACAAAGAATGCGCGTTGAAGGATTTAATGGGCTCGGTTGAGGAGAGCTACCTAAATTGATTAGGTATTGCTATAACATGGAGAAAACTAATCATAGGTCGACATTTTTTATTTAGACGGAGGGCGAGAATTGCTTTAAATTTTTCTTCATGGCTCTTGGACAATGCATTCGGAGAGTTTGAAATGCGATGCAACCCTTAATTGTAAGTCGATGGTACAACTCTGAAAGCTAGATACCAAAGCAAGTTGATTATTGTTACGTGTCAGGATATCAACATCCAAATTTACCTTTTTGAATTCGGCATAGTCAACAGCGAGAATGATCTTTCGATACGTTGGTTCTTTACTAAGATAAGAGAAGTGATCCGGGAAGTCGAGGACCTTGCCTTTGTGACTGATCATGGATAGTTTATAAAAGATGGTATTGCTGAAGTTTTTACGGAGGCACATCACGATATTGCATGTACCATATACAAGGCAATCTGAAGATTAGGTATCGGGGGAAAAGGCATCGTTTCATTGTTCAGGAGAGCGGGCAAAGCTTACAGTATTGAGGAGTGTAATAAGTTCATGGTCGAAACAGGAAGTAAATCAATCTCGGCATGGAATTATATAACAAATATGGGGATTGAACATTGAGGCGATCACATTTTTCAAGAGGTTGATACAACATGATGAAGTCGAAAAATGCGGAATCTCTCAATGTATTGTTCAAGATAGATAGAGAGTTACAAATTCTAACAATGATTGAGAACATTCGTTACAAGCTGTAGTGGCTTCAAGAACAACCTACGGAATCACAGAAGTGCACGAGCGTGCTAGCCCCGGTTCAAGAGGACAAACTCATCAAAGCTGCAGAGGTTGCGAGAAAGTTGAATATGGAACCACTGGATGAGTTGCGCTTCTCCATGAAATGTGCACGTAATACGACATACATGGTGGACTTGACTAATAACACATGCATTTGTAATTGATTTTAGTTGGAGAGTTTTTCATGTGAGTATGCAGTTACGATGGCTATGTATCGAGAATTTGCAGCTAGAACATTATACTCCTCCTTATTACACAGTTGATTCTTGGAGAGCAGTGTATGCTGAGACTATATTTCATCTACCAAATGAAATTGAGTGGGAAGTTCCCTACCACATTCTCACACCTAAAATTTTGTTGCCACCAGAAGTTGAACTACGTGGTCCTAGACGTCCATGTACGTCTAAAATACCATCTACTAGAGAGTTTCTTAGTTTCTTTGACCGCGTAGGTACGGCAGGGGCATAGCCATAGGGCATACTCGCCAAAACTGTACTAGTCAGATTTCCCTAAATAAAAATTACACCGATGTATTAAATGATATTTACATTTATTTTATATTTACAATTATTTCATATTTACAAAAAAAATAAAAATAAAAAATCAATGTGCAATGTTTACATAAATTTTACAATATTTACAATTGTTTCATATTTACAAAAATAATAATAATAATAATAATAATGTACAATGTTTACATAAATTTTGCAATATTCACAATTAAATTTGAAATCACAAAAAATTAAAAAAATAAAAATCAATATACAATGTTTACATAAATTTACAATATTTACAATAATTTCATAATTAGAAAATAATAATAATAATTTACAATGTGTTCATAAATTTTACAATATTTACATTTGTTTCATGAATAAAAAAATGTACTTCTACAATATTTACGGATCACAATTAAATTTATATAAATCATCCTCTAACTTATTTCTCCAATTTTGTATTCATGATTGGTTGATTTCATCAACCTTATGTGCTATACTAAAAAAAATCAATATACTTTATGGCGAATATGCCGCAATCGTCCCTGTAATTGAACAATAATTCGTTAATTCAGCACCGTGTAGTTAAAAATTAAGTTTTAAAGTTAAAAAAAATTACAAACACTTACGATACGATCTGTCTTGTCGTCGTCGTGTCCCGCACAAAGGCTAGTCTGTCCTACATGATAATTCCCGCTCATCTAGCCATCATGGGAACGTTCACAGCCACCGACGCCAAATTTTGCTCGAGCTAACTCTGTGTCAGAAGTGAATGATCGGGATAGTACACATATATAGTCGAGTCAGGGAAGACGATTTTCCCACCACACTCTACGACATCCCTATGACCTACTCGAGCATATACTCTGGTATCGTGTACTCGTTATCCATGAGTTGGAGTGACTCATACTCAATGGTAACGACATGTACGAACTTGGTGTTCAATATTACTCGACCAGGAATTTCAAATGACATTGGACGTCTTTGAGCTCGACTGCGCAATAGGTCCATGGCGAGGTCGATGTACTACATTAGGAAACACTAATAAAAAATGGGGAGTTATTTCATTTAATAATTGTAAAATTATGTATAAGTAGTAAATAACAATATTACTACTTCACTGACATTGTCAACGAGCCAACTCCCGAAGTAGTGATATCGTGAAACCATTTATAAGCGTCTGAAATTGTCCTTTTAGTAATCATGCAACTAGCGTTGAAAAAAAGAAAAAAATTGATGAGTTAGCGTATCGTACTTTACTAAAATCATACAATACTTACCTCGGCAAAATTCTTCTCCACTCCGTCTCGAACGCTTTCCACTTAGCATAGTCCACCTCCCGAAACAAATTGAGGTACGTCTCGTCGAAGAACTTTATCCTCTTGACCTTAGCCGTGAAGAGAGAAATCATGTACTACTCCAGTACTTCAACAGCACACTTCTTGCCCTTAGTCACGACGAGCGTCCTCTCATCCTCCACTTTGAAGACCGCTACCACCTCCTCTAGGCTCGCCATCTCATCTGCCCCGAGGAATGTCACCTCCTTTATGCTCGTTACCTCATCTGGGCTCCCCATTTCTTCTGCCATCAGGGCCTCCTCCTCATCCGCCACCTCTTCCGTTCCCATCAGGGCTATTCGTTACCGCTCCATAGACACCATAAATGATTCTAATGCATTATCTATCCACAACTGTGGGTGACCCCCTCTCCGTAACCATCGCCACCCCTATCGGGACCACCCTATCCATCACCATCTCCAGCCCCCCATCATCTGCCGGCTATATCACCTCAGAGCATTGCGACCTCATCCTGAAGGTCTACGAAGTGGCCACGTATCGCTTGAACATTGTACAATAAATCGTTGACCCTCCCTATCAACTGTCGTCCCAGATCATCGACCTTTTCCTATCAACTCTTGTCGCAGTGCGCCGACCTCTTCCACTATAAATCCATTCAGGCGGGCATACAAATTATCAAAATAATGACAATGACTATGTTCAAGAGATCCACGGGGGAGGTGTTTGGATGGGGAGAAGGAGATCTCCTCAACAGAGGTGATCGTCGATCAACTGGACCGTGGTCTTACACAAATAACAACATTAAAAATTCATTAACTTAATTAATAATTGTTAACACATACAAAATGGTAACCAATAAATTATATTCAATTCACATACATAATCTCGGTCCAAGATCGAATATGACATATGGTAGTCTTGAGTGTGCGAAACGGCTAATTCATGCACAAGACATCGACCCTCCTCTTCCATTGATGGCGTCAAATTAGTTGACTTCGAGCTGACTTATTGACATTTCAACTAGTTAGCGATCATGTAATGAGATTTAAAATTGCATACGATATAAATCACAAATGTATAATACTCACATGAGGGTTGTTGAGGAGAGTCGATGACTGCTTCCCAGAATGACATTTGTCCGCTCAAGATGCTCTCCAATGATGTTCTGAGGGTAACGTGTCTCCCATCACTTCGCAAAGTGGGTACCAAATAGGGAGCGGTCTCATATACCTAGATCTGCAACACATACTGTTATTATATATAAATTCAATATGAAAAATATTTTAACGTTGATTATGTTAAATATTTACCTGTACTGCCAGGGATAATCCGTGGGCATCGTACTTACGCGCCTACCCCTTTTGCTTTGAGTGCGATCTAGTGAAGACATGTATGGTATCCTCAAAATATCTCTGCCCCCACAGATAGTTGTTGAAGGCATCGAGGTCGTCGACGAAAAGGTCGATCACAGTCTATTTGTGATGGCACCGCACCACGCTCTCAAGGATGTAGACAAGACCTAACTTCAATCTGTCTAACATCTGGTCGCACTCCCTGACTGGGCCAATCAACTGAGGTAAAAGTACCGTCCCTTGTCCCTGGAAATAAATGTCATGCAGCCTACTGCTTCTCTGAGTACTGTCACAAGCTGCTTCATCAACTGTAATCTTCAAAGTAGTCATCAGGGAAAACTTAAAGATGTAAAAAGTAGAGACTTTGCCCCCGAGGTTGAAGTGGAAGGCATCGCAGTCGACTGTCTTGAGCACCCGACATAGTAGTGCATCGATGATTTGCCCGGAGTATTGCACCTCTCACAACTGATACAGGGGCTAGAAGGACTGTCGTAGAATATCTACGTGCTGATCATCTAGCAGTAATGTAGTGAAACTGTCAAAGTTACTGTTCCAATTAGCTTTCCCTGGCATTTGTCTCAACTCCGCATCTAGGTGGAACTCCATACTATAAAAATTCAAATGTTGGAATATTGTACAAGAGATAATGGAATAAAACATAATAACAGAAAATTAAACAAACCGAATTGTAATTATTATACGCAAGACCTACTCATTTTGCCCCGATCCAAAGGTTAAAAATATAAAATTAGTTTTCGGTTCTCAAAGACTAGGGTTAGAATTATTGACTAGGTCAAGATTCTTCTTTTACAATTTTAAAATTAAATCTCTACCTAAGTAGAGATTTTCTTTTTTTAAAATTGATTAAAGGGTTGCTTGTTTGAGTAATAATATTTCAATTTCACTATCTATTAAAAATTGCCAAGAATATTAAAATCAATTAAGATGATGAATTTTTTTTGGCTATTAAAGATATACCTGACATTTTAAAAAATTGCAGAAACATCTTCCAAGTGTTGTTTCCCACAATGAAATTTCGAGAGAGCCAAAAACAATTATCCTATCTATTTTACCATTCTCTTTATATTATATTTGAAGCTATTATTAGTGGATTTCAGCTATTTTTTCTTTCCACTTTTACATATCTTTATATTTTTCTATATGTTTTATTTTGACGGAATTGCTTTTAGTTAAATAAATATTTATACATTTTGAAAGG
Organism: Osmanthus fragrans; assembly: GCA_019395295.1. NCBI lineage: Eukaryota > Viridiplantae > Streptophyta > Magnoliopsida > Lamiales > Oleaceae > Osmanthus > Osmanthus fragrans. Next base: position 25,535,165 of record CM033345.1, read on the forward strand.
GTAATTGGCGGAAAACCTTCATGACTTTTGCATTTATATGGAATACCCATATTCTTTCATTTTTGTGGAAAATACCATAGATTGGCCTTTTTATTTTTTTATTTTTTATTTTTAACTTTCCACAAATGGTGGCAGACTTCGAAGGGAAATACTAGCATATTTTTATCTGAATAAGATAGTACGTGTAGCTTCTTTAAAGCTCGAAAACAACAAGAAGAAGAAGATTCGAAAATTTGAGTTAACATGATTTACTCAAATTTCTTTGACGAATAAATAGATGGAAATCTAACAGTAAGAGTAGGGATGGCAAATTGGCTCGTCGGTTCGTTGATTAATCAGTTTAGGGGGTAATTCGAGTACTCTAACCAGCTTCGAATATGTATCTTAAAATGTTCTAATTGATTTAGAGGATATCGAAGAGGAAGAAATACTCAAAACAAAAAGGTCGAAAAATGAATCCTCAGATTGTTGGCAACATATGACACGTAAAAAAGTGGTGTTCAAAATGAAGTTGATATTTGGAAAGCATATTGCAATTACTGTGACAAAGAACTTAGTTGAAAGTCTGGTTCAAGCATAACACATTTGAATAAGTACATATTAAGGAATTGCAAAGCGAAACCAGGCGGTAACGACCCGAAACAGGCCGTACAAGTGTTTAGTGGTTCTGGTCATACTCTTTCCACCTTTGTATATTCACAGGAAAGATTTCATGAACGAATGACTGCTTATGTTGTTGTAGCAGAGATACAACTTACGATGATATTGTTAACGCACTTTACCCGACTCGTGTAGCATTATTTCCAACCCAGGTATACTCCTTATTGTAAAAATACTCTTCATTCAAATACTATAAAATTATATAGCAAAAGAAAACAAATTGCTATTGAACAACTAAAAATTTTTAGTAGTGTTATATTGTTTACCTCTGATTTATGGACCGGTGGTAATAAAAAATATTATATTGCTACTACGGCTTATTACATTGATCACCTGTGGATTCTACATAAAAGAATTATTGCATTCAGATGTGTTGAATATCCTCATAATGCCACTAATATATACATGATTTTAAAAGATTTATACAAAAATATGATATACAAGATATGGTTCGAAGTTTCACTTTTAATAATACTAGTGTGAACAAACGTGTTATCGAAAAATTTATTAATGACCTTTACCCTTCATTTGGAAATTTATTTTTTCATAAATGTTGTGTATGCCACATTATCAACATGATTGTAAAAGATGGATTAGAACATATAAATCACCTTTAGATAAAATTAGACAAGAAATAAATTTTATTACTATGTCACCATCAAGAAAGAAGCATTTAACAGTTTGTGTGCAGAGTATGACTTAAAAGAGAAATCATTTGCAAATGATGTAAGACATAGATGGAACTCTACATACCTTATGTTATATTCGTGTGAAAATTATGATTAAATTATTTCACCATATTATAATGGTAGGCAGGCAGGCATACATACGGACCCAAACATAATTTGGAAGATTGAGAATGGTCTATTGCATTTTATGTAAAGAATTTTTAAAAAAAAATTTATACGTCACAAAGGAATGTAGCGTCATTTATTACCCTACATCTTCACTTGTTTTACATCATTTTTTCTACATTTCACAAGCATTCATAAATATAGGAGTTTGCCCATATTTGTTGATGTAGTCCGCTCTGTGGAGTTAAAATTTCGTAAATATTGGGAAGAATTGTCATCTTTATTTATTTTAGCTTCGGTGATGGACTATCAACTTAATTTAAATGGCACGAAAACTACTATAAAGGGGATTCCTGATTTCATAAATTTGGAGTTATCACATGTGCATATAAAATCTACATTATGTGAAACGTGTAACTATTACGTTGAAAAATGAGGTCAGAGCAGCTCTACTTCCCAAAGTTCTTCTTCAAGAAATATTTCAACAAATTCAGAAAATTTATGGAATTATTTGGACACCAATACAAGTATTCCTTCATTTAATTCTAGTTCATCAATATCTAGAGTGATAGATGTTAGTGGTACAAATTTTGAAATTTCCTTTGAGTTAGCTAAGTATATGTGCATGGGTTCGTAGTGTGTTAAACCCAGAAAAATTACAAGATTTAGTCTTTTATCATGATGGAGGTGTAACGAAAGACAATATCTAATTGTATCAAAAATTGCACGTGATCTACTAATACATCCGATGTCTATGGTGACATCGGAGGCTGCATTTAGTTTAGGTGGTCGAGTTTTATCAAACGAATGATCAAAACTTAAACAAGATATATTCGACACTTTAATATGCTTGAAAGATTGAGAATGTACAAAATTACGTACTCAAGAACAAGTTGACAATATAATGGCAGAAGAATTGCATCATATACAAACATAAGATATAGTAAGTTTTAAAATTAATTAATGTCAAAAAAATACGTAATTTTTAAATTTATTTGTTTCAAGAAAAATTGTACACGAAATATTTTATTCATGTACAACTCCGCCTACATTGATTGTAGTTGATCCCAAGCCCAAAAAGGGAGGGTTGTAATTTTTCTTAAAAATGTTAGAATTGTCACGAATTTACAAAAAAAAAAATAAAATTGAGCCTGCTTGACAAGGCCTGAGCCTGATTTTTTTCGACGGGTTTTTGCTCGGCTTGGCTTGGGCCTGAAAAAAGCTCGGTTCGTTTTACTCGAGTCGAGTCCGAACCTTGAGTTTCGACTCATGAGCCGGCTCGACTCAGTTTGTTGACATCCCTAAGTAAGAGAGAAAGGGGAAGAAGGGGTAGATAGAATTTGGTAGAAAAGTGCTCTTTTGGACTTGTTCCCAGGTTTCAGAATAAAAACTCTTTTAGCGCATTGATTCCCTTTTAAATAAACCGAGCTTCTATCAGGAGTTTTGTTTGTCAATCATTGTAAAAACTCTCGTTTTATGCTTGAAAGACCCCCTTACTGACGATATGCTTCGTGAATTGAAGGGTGGAACTAAGGAAGGCAATTGAATATTGGGAATTCAAAAAGACCTGTGCTCCTCCACGGAGGGAGTTTGATTTGGCCCACTCCCTTTTTGATAACAAGGCAGAAAGACCTTGCGAAATACCCTCTATTGTCCAAATCCGTTAGTTGATGTGTTAAATCCACTTAAGAAGGTCAAAATTTTTAAAAAAATGGAAAAATTACAAATAAGGTTCCAAACCTTTTAATTTGTAGTAGATTATACCCAAACCTTTTTTTTTTTTTTTTTTTTTATCAATTTTAAAAGAGAAAAAATGGTAAATTTATGTTTTCTCAAACAAATAATTAAATAAAAACCCAAAAGAAGAAGAAGAAGGAAGAAGGAAGAAAGTAAGTTTGATTATAACGAAGTTCGATTATAAGTAGATAAGTATTTTAAAAAAATAATTAGTTTTCTAAGTTAAAGACAAGTAAGTTACTCAATTTAAAATAAACCACTACCTTTAAAAACAATCTCGTTTAATTATAAGCAAGAAAAAAAAAAATATATATATAAATTGTTAAAAATATATATCTGACTTCAATTAAAGATAAAATCAATAAACAACGTATAAGAAGTTTCTGTTACTGCTCTTAATAATATTGATTTTTTAAGAATGAAATCCAAATATTAATATGGCATTAGAGCTCGTAATGTTTAAATATGAACGATCCATCTGTTTAATATTGAAATATATGTCGAAACTAAATATTAGTTGATATGATCCGGGATAGGCAATCACTTGGTCGAGTCTCGGGGTCCAAAATGAGGAAGTTAACAAGCCAAAGACCTAAGTATCATGTTGGGGTCGATGGACGAAACAACTTGGAGTAACTTATTACAAGCGACCGAAGTTGGAATGCAACCGCAAAAGTCATGCGGTCGCATAGAGGAAATTTCATGCGACCGCATGGACATCAACAGGGAGTTGAAGGCAGGCAGACGCATGAACTATGCGACTGCAAGCCTGAACATGTTGCGGTCGCATAGTTTATTTTTTAGGACGAAAATTTCCTTTTTTTGAAAATTACCTATTTTTTGCTTGAATTCTTGTTTTGGTAACTTTAATTAATTATATATAGGACTTTAATTCCCTTTTTTACCATTATTTTTAGGTTTAGTGTGAATATGAATTTTTATTATTCATTCTAAACACGTTTTTGATTATTATGAATTGAGATTTTTCTCTCGTTGGTTCTTGATTGAACTTTAGAACTTATCAAATATTTTTAGATTTGTGGTGTTCAAAATCTTAGAATTTATCAAAAGATTATGCACCCTTTGTGGCGTTCACAAGTCGAGGTTCTTGTTTCCGCATATCAACGGGTATGAGGTTTAATATACCTTAAATTCTTGATTCGTGAGGTTCGGGTCAAGATTTTACCGTCTACAACCAGAATTTGGATTTTTCCAACGTTTTCGAACTAATTCCGCGAGTTTCATGCGATTTCTCTTCTTAGGATCTCATCATTAGTATTTTCCAACTAGTCACTATCTTAAGAGATTTTAAAGTTAAAATCTTACATCAGATAAGTATAAATTTACTAACCAATATATAAGGATTTAGATTATTCCGTTTAACTACAACGACCAATGTTACCCTTTTGAAATGAACCGATAACTAACTATTAATAAGTTCGAACAATTTAAACAAAAAATTAAAAGTAATTTTTAATTAATATTTTAATGTTATCACAACATGGTCTAATTAATATTGAGTTGGCTACCCCCAAACCCCAAGACTCTATCACACGATATGGCCTTGACTGATCCCTGCTTTGGGACCTTCTAAAAATTCTTTTTCTTCCTTGCTGCAGAAGATTTTATGAACTTTACATCTAGGACAAATTTCATTTTTTCTTTGAAAAAAAGAAAATTACCCACACCCACACACACACACACACACATATATATATATTACTCTAGTACTGTATAGCAGTTGTTATAGTTGGTAATGAAGTTCTGAAACACGACAGTCCCCACGCCATTTAAACACACCTTTAAGGTCCCTTCGCTTGAAAAATTTTCAACCATGCTTCTTTCCAAATTTGTATGTTCAATTGCTTCAGAAAAAGGTGTACTGACATGCAAGTGGAATTATCAGTGATGAAATTTAATTTTTTTTGTACAGCCAGATCTGAGTTTGAACAAAAACAGGGTGAACATTTATTTTCTAGGCTTTTGTTATGTCTATGCCTTGATGACAAGTTACTAAAGCAAAGATGATAAGTTAGATAGATGGTAGTTAGACTTCTTAGATGGACATTGTTATTTCCCGTACCTATCATCGAGATAAAACATGTTGCTGCGTTGTTTCTTGTTACTTTTTCCAATATGTATAGCTAGCTTAATTATAGGTTTTGTTGTATTTATGCTTTATTGCCCATTTGATGTACTCTCTATTTAGTACTACTGATAAAATAATGAAATTGATAGATAACGAGGATGCTAAATGCCGGCCTAGTTGAGACATCCAGATGCATCTACTATGTAACATTCCAAAGTGTTTCCCTTTTTTTTTTTTTTTTTTTTTTTGGTGATTTGAAGAATATTTCAGGGATTATTAGTGATTTTAATAAATTTTACGGGTTGGGCTCTATAGTTCAACCACACATAAAAATAATGAGATCTCTCACGCATGGTTTCAAAAATGTGCCAAGCTTCCTCAGAAATATCAATCATGTACGTATATTTGAACTCCTTAGGTGTTATCCGTTAACATTTTATGCGTTTATCCAAGCTTCTATTCTTATTTAATTATATGTAAATTGAGTGATTATCTACTTATTTTTTGGAAACTATCTTAATTGTAGAAAAAAAATCCTAACTTGAATATAATTTGTGGGGGGAAAAAAGGCTACTTGGAGCATAATTGAAGTTGATTCGAAGAAATTGAAGATTAACTGAATTGGAAGTAATCCATTGAAAGTATGAATGGAGCACTTGGTAAAAATTCATAGTTTTGGGAGTTAAATTCAACATTTGGAAAGCTTGAGGACTAAATTACAAACTTTTGAAACGTGCTTCGGGTCAATTATTAATATTTTGGGATGAAGATTACTTAATTGCAAGTATTAGAAGATGAAGAACTAAAATTACATGAAAAAAGGAGTCCAAATAGAAAAGGGAATTGTTTCATCTTTCTTCTCAAACTCTTTGTAGAAACCAATTTGAACAAAGATTTTGCCTAAATCATGTTCTATAAATACATGTCTTAGTTCAATAATGAAATGAGGCTTGTATTGTTTCATTATATACAAATATTCAAGTTGAGACTTGACAATTTATTGTACAAATATTATACAAGTCAAAGGGGTCTCATGTGACACAAAATCCATATCAATCCGAACAGAAGGAGCCCAAAAGGAGAAAAGAATAAAAAAATCAATAAAAACAAACTAGGGGTTCAAGGATTTTACAAGTTGATATTTGATGGCACTAAACTCGCCCACGATACCCTCACAAGATGAAAGACTACGGGGGGCCTCTACACCGATCAGACACCTTCGACCACTAGGAGATCTTTGACGACTACGGAGGGGCCTCTACGCTCTTGAGGCACTGTCGATCACTACGGAGGCCTTTACGCTCACGAAGCACCATCAACCACTGTGTGGCCTTCACCATAATTAGTCACAAAAATCATTAAACTAGAGAGGGGTCGTCCAACAACTATCAAGGAGATAACCAACCATTGGATGGATAATGGCCCCCACTCATAACGTGGGATAGTGGAAGCACAATGTGGGACACACGGCATCATAATCTCCCGGTAGTTACATGGCTTCAGTCGCCTATAAATATCCATAAGGCGGGTCAGGTACAAGCTTAGAAAAACTTTGGCTATTTAATACTTATTTTCATATTTTCTCCCGAAGTCTACATTCGAAATTCATACACTAACTCTCACGCCAGAGGTACAACGGGGAGAAAGCCCCATACCTCACTTTGCAGGATACTTGACCATCAGAGTTTTATAAGCACCTTACACCAATAGGAGGGCACAGAGGTTAGCTTCACGATTATTTCATTGGCGTCATCTGTGAGAAAACACTGAACATAAAAGCTATGTTAAGAAGTGATACATGCTTAGTCGGGAATAAGGTGGAGACAGAATCGGAGTCAGTTACAAGGGACATAATCGAAGTCAGTCACAAGGGGTCCCACCCACAGCTATCGCCGTAGTATGTAACACAGGGCCAATTCAGTGCTCTAGAAACTCATTTGGCAGCAATGATGACCCTCTTGCAGAGCCAAGCGCAGAGACCCACGTTCCCGCCATCGAACACAACAGAAGCCACTCAGCCGCTACAAGGGACACCCACAATTGTCCCACCTGTCACTTAGTCAGTGGTGGCAGGCTTAGGGGCTCCTATGATCGCAGTCCTACAAGCCCCATGACCCGCGGTAGACCTGGAGTAAAAGCTGGAGGAAATGATGACCCAGAAGATAGAGATACACTATCCAGAAGGAAAGATCGACGCAATTTGGTTTTTGAAAAAGACCCATTTGCACCCTAGATTATGGCGATTGCCCTGCCTAAGGGGTTCAAATAGCCTATGATGGAAGCATATGACGGAGTCAAGAATCCGCTTAACCACCTGAGGACCTTCGTTGATTTGATGAGACTCTACGCGGCACCTGATGCGGTGATGTGCCAATCTTTCCCTCCAACACTCAATAGGGAGGCCAGAGACTAGGTGACAACTTTGGCCCCGCAGTCTATCAAAACATTGGATGAGCTCTCCTGGAGCTTTGTAGCATATTTTCTAAGTAGCAAGAAGAAGAGGAAGATAGTTATTGGGTTGATGTAGGTCGTGCAGGAGAAGGATGAATCTCTGCAAGAGTACTTAGCAAGGTTTAGCCGGGCAACGCTTGGAATAAAGGATCTTCAAATGTCAACTGTAGTGACTGACTAATGAATGGGACATAGAACTGGGCTTTTAAAAATATCACTCTCCAAGAATCCCTTGGAGTCGATGCACGAACTACTAAAGAAGTGAGATAAGTATGGATGCTGAGGAAGCAGAGAAAATCACGAAAAACCTTAGAGAATAATGGGAGACAAAGTCACAAGCGAAAGATGGGCGGTGAGCAAAAATCCACTGACAAAATAAGCCGAAGAACGAGTGCACAAACAAGGAATAACGCCAGGACCGGTCGACCAGGTAAAGGCGAGAGGAGGGCAAGGCCTTCACCCCTCCGAACTCCATCACCCCACTAAGCACCCCCGAGCAAAGTTGTTGATGGAAATTCGGGACATGAAGGAGCTCAAATGGCCAAAGCCAAAGTTGATGCCTGCCAACAAGAAAAGTCACGGGAGATATTGCAATTTACATAAAGATCACGAACATGACACCGAAGAGTGCCTGCAGTTGAAGAAGGAGATTGAGCACCTCCTGAGACTGGGGCTCTTACCCAGGTATGTGAAAGATGACAGAGGCAAACAAAATGTAGAGGGTCGATCCCCGCCCAGGGCCGGAGTGATAAACATGATCAGTGGCGGGGTAGCAGCTGGCGGAGACTTAAATTCAGCTAGGATGGGCTACGCACGCTCCATTGCGGTCTGTTCAATCCAGAAAAAAGCAAAGTTCGATCGAAACATTACTTTTGGTGAGGAGGACTTGATCGTAGGGATGACAATGGGTCGGTTCGGTCAAAACCATAACCGCACCATAACCACAAAAGTCGGTTCGATTAATAACCACGAAAACAAATTATTTTTTATAAGTCCAACCGTCAAATTGAAAAGAAAAAAAAATTATGAATAAGAATCAACAAAAATAAAAACACAAAACTGAGCCAATTTAGTAAACAATATCCCAAATGAAAATACAAATAATTTAAAGGATCTTTCGTTGGCCTTTGAGAAGTTAAGATAAAACAACCCAAAATAAGAGAATTATAGACGGATTAAAAGGTACTAATTTAATACCATACAGATAATTAACAACCAGTAGATATACCAAAACTACTAGCAATAAAATTAAAGTATCCAACTAAGTAAACATTGTATTAAGTAACGAAAAGAAGAGATATAATTCGGGAACCAAATAAATTAATGAGCTCAACTCCCGCGAGCAGTAAAAGAAAGAGGGAAAGATCATAATCAAGAAAATTGGGTTTGCATTCGCTAACTAAGAAAATGTACGGGATGACTTAGGGAAGGAGAATCTCATATAAAATAGACTTGTCAAGACCAATTCAAAAAATATCTCCATCCCAATCACAGAAGACATTTTCAAATTTAAATCATAGTCATCCCACACATACTTTCATTACATAATACAATATAAGGAAATATAGCCTATTTAAAATGTCATTTCAAAGCTACAATAATAAAAAAGTAACAGTGAACTAATCAAGATATAGATATCAGAATAAGATTTTAATATAAGATCTGAATGTCGCACACTATGGACGACACACAGCCTATACCTTTTGAATTCAGATTTGATTATAGTGCCAAATCTGGAGCGGCAGCATGACAAAAGGCGAAGACGGTGTTGTTGATTCCAATTTCGAAATTTCTTCCTAGCCGTTGCCCATCGCTTTAATATTTCCTATTTTACGTGTATTTTTAGTGAGTGAGTGAGTGTGAGTAGGGTTAAGTTAAAGCCGAAAAATTGGGTTAGTGTGCTAGTCATGTTAACGGGTCGGTAAGGTAATGAGCCATAATTATATAAAGAATTATTAAAAGAATCTCAATTGTCCAATTAAATTTCTTTTTAAATGGGTAATCGGTTCAGTTCGGGGCACTATCACTAAATACCATACCCAACCCATTGAACCATCGGTTTGATTTCTTTCGCTCCATTCGATTCAGTTAACCGCGATTTTCGATTTTAATGATTCGAATTGCCATCCCTACTTGATCGGTATGGCACACCCCCATGATGATGCCCTAGTGGTAGTGGACAACATAGCGAATTTTGATATCAGGAAGGTGCTAGTCGAATGAAGGAGTGGGGTGAACGTTCTCACTTGGGAAGCCTTTCTGGGTTTGAAATCCCCCCCCCCCCCGGAAATATTGAAGACGGTAACCACCCCTTTACAGGGGTTTGGAGGGACGACGGTGATACCGGAGGGAACGGTGGAGCTTCTGGTTACGCTAGGCACGTACCCGACGATCATAGTGATTGTAACAAGTTTCCTGGTTGTCAAATTGCTCTGGCCTACAACGCCATCTATGGTCGGCCGCTGCTGAATGCCGCTCAAGTCGTCTCCTCAACCTACCATCAGGTCATGAAGTTTTGAATGAGCGGAGTGGTCGGGTGTGTTCGAAAGGATTAGCAGGCATCAAGAAAATGCTATGTGGACAACATCCAGACCAAGGATTCATTATTAGTCATGATGCTAGATGTAGAGCCCCCAAGAGGACGGATCGAGTCACTCGATATAACTGAAAAATTTTCTGCATCAGAAGGACGAGGGTTCAGTGTTGGAGTAGATCTGAAATTCGACGAAAATGAAGAATGGATAAGATGTCTGGCTGATTAACTAGACGTTTTCACGTGGAGTCTGAGCAACATCACGTGGGTTAGCCCGATGATTGCAAAGCATCGCCTCGGTGTCTTACCAGGGGCTAAACCAGTGAAACAAAAGAAAATGAACCTTGCCCCGGAAAGGCAGTTTGTGGCAAAAGTGGAGGTAGAAATGTTACTGTTTGGGAGGTGCAATATCTCGAGTGGTTGGCAAACATTGTGCTTACGAAGAAGTCGAATGGAAAATGATGTATGTGCGTGGATTACACAAGGTCCCGAAAAATTCGTACCCACTCTCCCCGATAGACCACATGGTAGACACCATGTCAGGTCATAAGAGACTTAGTTTCTTGGATGCATTTTTCGGGTATCATCAAATTTCCATGGCCAAATCCGACCAGGAGAAGACATCGTTCATTACAGTTTTCAAAACATACTGCTATGTGGCTATGCCGTTCGTACAAAATAGCACAGGCACAACTTATCAGCTCATGGTGAATAGGGTCTTCTGAGGTTTAATAGGGGATGTTATTAAGGCCTATGTTGATGACATGGTGGTCAAAAGTGTCAAGGCGGGCAACCATGTCGCCTGCCTGCGGAAAGTGTTCGACGTCACCCGACAAAATAATTTGAAGTTCAACTCGGAGAAATGTGTCTTCGGTACCATCGGTGGAAAATTCCTAGGCTTCATAATCACACAAAAGGGCATTAAGGTAAATCCCGACAAAATCCAGGCAATACTAGAAATAAAAAGTCCCACCAGTAGGAACGAGGTCCAAAGGTTAACAGGATGGATGGCAACACTGAATCGTTTCATGAGCCTTGTAGCAGATAAGTTCTACCATTTCTTCAAGGCTATCGGAGGCTCTACCAATTTTGATTGGACTCAGGAGTGTGAGGAATCGCTGGAATCTTTGAAGAAATCACTACACACCTTCAATTTTGAACAACCCATGCCCAGGGGACATGCTATGTCTCTACCTGCCAGCTTCACCTCAGGCAGTCAGTGCAGTGTTGGTAAAAGAATTTTCGAAAGCACAAAAGCCAATTTACTATATAAGCCAAGTGTTGAAAGGTGCGGAGACGAGATACAGCCTGTTGATCATCGCTGTTAGAAAGTTGAGGCTGTACTTTCAATCTCACACGGTGTAGGTAATGACCGACCAACCTATCAAGCAGATCCTACATTATCTGGAGATTTCAAGGCAATTACTGAAATGGGCAATTGACTTGAGCGAGTTTAACATTGAATTTAAACTGAGTACAGCTATTAAAACACAGGCTCTGGCAGACTTCATTGCCGAGCTTACCACCCTACTAGAGCCACCAATGGAACAGAAGGCATGGAGAATTTTTGTGGATGGGTCCTCCAGCAGTGAGGGATTCGGAGTGGGGATCATAATGATAGGTCCAAACTCTGAAGAGTTAGAATACTCGTTGCGCTTCGAATTTTCGGCTACAAACAATGAAGCCGAGTATGAGGCAGTGATCATAGGCCTAGGCCTGGCAGCTAGGCTAGGGGTGTCGTCGGTTGAAATTTGCAGTGACTCTCAATTAATAGTGGGCTAGGTGACGGGAAAGTTCAAAGGAAAGGACGGAAAGATGGCGGTGTATATGATGGAGGTAAGAGACTTGCAAATGAGGTTTGCAAGCTTCAAGATAACTAAGGTCTTCCGAAAAGACAACGAATGAGAAGATGCATTGGCCAGGCTCGCCTCTGCTAGCTCGAGAAATTTACCCCGTATGGCAAACATACAGGTCCTGCGACAACCTAGTATCCAACATAAGGTCGGTGTCACGAACATAGAACACGAAAAAAGTTGGATAGACCCTCTGGTTGAGTATCTTACAAAAAACAAGGTACCGAAGGACGGTCTTGAGGCAAAAAGCTTAGGGTTCGAGAAACTTCTTTCGCCATTATCGACGGATAACTCTACAAGCGGGGTTACACCATACCTTATCTGAAGTGTTTGCGACTGGCGGAAGCACAAAAGGTGCTATTCGAGGTATATGCAGGAATCTGTGGAAGCCATCAAGGGGTGACCGCCCTCACATTCAAAGTCATGCGACAAGGGTACTACCGACCTACCATGAAAGATGATGCTAAAGAATTGGCAAGAAAGTGTGATACTTGTCAACGACATGGGAACTTTATCCATGTTCCAACTAAGCAACAACCAGCAATCTTTGGGGTTTGTCTATTCTTCCAGTGGGGGGATGGATATCTTGGGACCATTGCCCATGGCTAAGGGACAGAGAAAATTCCTACTAGTTGCGATCAACTATTTTACTAAGTGGGTGGAGGCGGAACCACTAACCACCATCACGACAACAAAAATACAGGGCTTCATGTGGAAAAATATCATATGCAGGTTTGGTAAACCTAGAGTGATCATAACAGATAACGACAAACAATTTGACAATCACAACTTCAGAGCCTTCTACCGAAGTTATTACATTGAACATCGATTAACTTCAGTTGCTCACACTCAATCGAATGGGCATACCGAAGTGACGAATCGAACCATACTATGGGATCTAAAGACAAGACAGAACTCGACTTACTCGAGGATGTAAGAGAAAGGACGGCCATAAGGATGGCAGCTTACAAACGAAGGGCCGCTGAATATTTCAACTGAATGGTGAGGCCGAGAATTTTTCAGCCGAGAGATCCCGTGCTTAGGGACGCGGCAGCAGCTAGTCACCTACCATCTAAGCTCGGGCCAAATTGGGAAGGACCCTATGAAGTCATTCACAGCCTCGAAAAGAGAGCTTACAGCCTGAAGGACATAAAATGGAAACCACTAGGCCAACCATAGAATGCCGAACATCTCAAGAAGTACTACCCATAGACTGTTGCGTAGGAAGACAAGCCATAATCTTTGTAAATACAATAGATAGGTTGCATTGTTAGAATTTCCTAATGTTGTGCCTCCTATAGGCATTTTCTATTGTAATTATTATCGTTATTCAATTCAAAAGCCTAGGCGGTGACGGATGATCAGGGAACTAAGGAAGGGTCAACCTAGCTGGGCTGTCCCGTGCACCTACTAAGCTCACGAATTCAAGCAACTTATATGTCAAAGTGCGACTTTAAATCTCTCTAACAAACCTAACGACACCATGTAGTCTAGTGGAGAGCCTCCTAAGCCAAAAATTGACTAAGACCCGAAATCACTGGACCCGCGCTCTATGCATGACGCAGCCCAAGGGGACAAGCGAGAATCAACAAAACCTATAATTTGGTTATGTAAACTTACAACGCTCTGTGGCCTAGTAGAGAGCCTCCTAAGCCAAAAATTAGCTAAGACCCAGAATCACTAGAGTTGCGCTCTATGCACGACGTACCCCAAGGGGCTAGACGAGAGTCGACAAAACCAATAATTTGGTTATATAAATTCACACCACCCTGTGGTCTAGTGGAAAGCCTCCTTAGCCAAAAATTGGCTAAAGCCCTAAATCCCTAGACCCACGCTCTACGTTCTACGCTCGACACAGCCTAGGGGGCTAGGCAAAAATCGAAGAAACTAAAAATGAGATCTATAATACTCTGCGGTCTAGCGGAGGGCCGCCAAAGTAAAAATTTTTTGGCTAAGACCCCAAAATCCCTAGACTATACGCTCTGCAATTCAACACGGCCTAGAAATTTGACACCAGGCTGTAGTACCATAAAACAATCCAAAGCTTGGCAATCGAAGTATAAAAACCAAAATCACTACCCGGGTGTCAACCATGTAACAATTGACCCCGAATGTCGACTGCAAGTCAGTTTACGGTCGACAATAGCTTTTACATGCAAATCACCTTTACACATTGACAAGCAACACCCATGTGTCAAGATATATTTGAATCAAAGAGATGAACTAAGCATCAATAATATTCAATAACATCCCTGCTTGAAGCAAGATTGATGCGAACCCGGTTAGCACGAACGCTATCGAACTAATAGGAGAATGAACTGGATCCCAAGAACGTCCAAATACGGCCAAGGTTTAGGATTTAACCTCTAAACGTTGAACCAAGCAATCGAAGATATATTAAACTAACAACCTCTTGATCACAAAGCCACGAAATCTCACCCGGGTAGTTTTGGACTTTGAACCCAACAAGATGAAACAAGAAATCCAAAGATAACGATGATGTAATGAACCCCTTGCTCACAAATTGAATAATCCACGACCCGATATTTTGAACGCCAGAAAGATTATTCATCTTTGATAAGTTCGGTAAAATTGTTCATGCAAGAACAAGGAGAAATAATCATTTCAATTTTTCATATAATAATCAAGTCTAAAGTTTACAATGAATTGAAATAATTATTTATACAAAACCCTAAAAATAAGGAAAATACGAAATATTAAGAGTCCTAAAATATAGAAATTACCAAAAATAAGAATTATAGTCAAACTAAACCATCTTGCCAAAATTGGAAAATTCGGTTTCAATTTTGTTCTAAGCGGCCACTTGGTATGTTTCTAAGCGGTCGCTTAGAAGACTCTTTTCGCCTCCATGTATTTTCTGTAGTGGCTTGGGCGACCGCTTGCCATTTATTCTAAGTGGTCGCTTAGAGTGCTGGCTGACTTCCTTCTTCGGCTGCTTCTAACACATTGATCCAATTGATTCCCGGCCTTGACCCTAACATAAAACTTGTTCCTTGGCATGTAGTCTTCAATATTATGGACTCCATTGTTTGAACATGTAAATGTATAGTTTTTATCAACTCTTTGAAGTCTCAGACTTGGCTCAAATCTCTCTCCAACATGCTTCGGATTCTTGATGGTTTCTAGCGTAGCCTGGATCATATCAAAGATTGTGCTTTTCGGCCCACATCCCTGGCCAGTAGGAAGCAGGACATGATCGAACGACAATAATGAATAAAAAAGGTGCCAGAGGTCCTACAACTAGATCATGCATCAACTCGAGCGGGAGGTCCCTTGGCTCCTACCTCTCGACGTGTGCCCAAAAGTCTTGGACTAGTTAGCTCTACTCTCTCTATCCTTGCGCTGCACCAGGAACCTGTCTAAACCTGAGGGATCGACAAAAGGGTGCTCAATAGATATCCATTCTTTGGACAATTTGATGGACACCGCCATCGCCTTCCCCCCATATGAGTGGAAGGCCTTTACATAATCCGACGATGATTGGTACTGATCCACCGATGCCTTTAGATCATTGGCGTGATCTGCTGAAGCCTTATTCTCCTCCACAACTTCTTTCGGTGCTCGGGCCAAAACAGACCGTAGGTTGTCATTCTCCGTCTCTTGCTCGCAGGCTCGAGCCTTCAAAGTTTTAAGGGACTTTTTCAATGAAGAAATTTTCTTCTTATAGTGATGAGCCTCCTTCTTCTTTTCTTTCGTAAGAGTCTTCAACTCCGAGGCCTGGTGGCGACTTGACTTAACGAGCCCAATCTGAAGGGCAACAACCTGGCAGGCATGGGGACAAAGCGATAAAAAAAAGTTATGCAAGTTAGAAAAAAGCAAACTTGAACATAAAAAAGAATGAAGTATAACAGAAAGATTACCCTCTGGGTATAAACTGCCATGGTTCTCTCGATGTCATTAGCACTGCACCCAGCAATCGCTCTGGCCTAGCAAGCGTCACCAATGATCGAAGTATCCCATCTCTAGATAACCCTGCGTGGGAGGAACCCAAAATTGAGAAAAAAGTTCTCGCAGTCACGTCTGATGTGGCTTGAACAATCCACTTCGGGCTTGAGGAGTAGACAACGTGAACAAATTTGTTTAAAGGTTGGGAAGCATCCTTAGTGGCATGACACTCGACCACCCGGTCTGTGGTCTTCTTTAACTTCAACGGGCGTGGGAGCTGGTTCTGCATTATCCTCATGCTCCTACTCTAGCATAGAGTTCATGGTTACCTCTAGGCCGAATTCTATACCTGCACACACAGAGCAAAACCTATCAAACTCAAAGAACAACAAACAAATGTGCGCACAAGATGCTAAGTCATAAGTAATGTATTCAAAGACTTACCATCAATAGGGACGGAATCCTCATCGCTCCCTAGCACGGGCAAGGTCTCTAGCACCTCGTCCAAATGAAAGTCCATATCTGCATGAACACGATTAAGTTTGTCAAGCCTAAAATATAGCAAGTAAAAGAACTCACAAATGTAAAAGTGCTTGCAAATAACGAGAACCTACCGGTAGGACGACTGATCCCCACCGTCAACATGTTCCTCATAGTCAATACTGATTAGAAGAGACGTAACCTCTACCTGACTGTTTAAAAGATGAATTTGAGGGTCTCTACAGCTGGTTTTAAAATGAAACCGATCCTCCGAAAGTTGAACAAAGAAGAACCGGAATTTTCACCCGTTGTTGGAATTCCTAAACTTGGGAAAGCGAAATGGAATCCTAGCCGTGAAGACAAATGCGTTATATTGGGCTAACTCGTGCATCTTGAAAACACACCTGAAGAGGTCTACGAAAATCGGGATCTTCTTGCTAAGACAAACATACAAGAAATACAACGCTTTCCTCCATGTGTTAGGATTTATTTGACTAGGGGTAAGATGAAATTCATTGAAAATTGAGACAAAGAAGGGGTGGATGGGGAATCAAAAACCGCCATCTATAGTGTCTTTATACATGGCAACCTCGCGGGGATCGGACCCGGGGAGACTCTCTTTAGGCCCAGGGGCTCTATAAACATAATTATCGACACAATCAAACCTACTAAGAGATATCTCTAACTTAAGTGGAGAATAGTAAAGACTATGGCAGTTCGGGATTTCAAGGACAACTAGGTCGCCCACTGGATCCCGCCCAATTTCTAAATTTTTATCCAATGACTCTGTCGAACGAATGTGTTTTTTGGGAGAACTTGGGTGAAACGTTTGAGGTTGGACCGAATGGGTTGGACTATCAAAACCATGGGAGGATATACTAGCAAGGCTGGTCCGTTGACCAGCAATGCTGGTCGACGGTCGATCGATGCCGGTTGACGATTTATGTCACGAGTAATCGACACTTTCTCCCCCTCGTTCTCACCTTCTTCGGACAAAGAGGTCGAGACGGTTTTGTACATAATTGAAGGAACGAAAACTTCAAAAAGCTAGAATGGAATAAGAAGAGATAAAAGAGTTACCCTGGCTATTAAAGAAGCTAGAAGAATATGAAAATGAAGGAAGAATTAGAGGGAAGCTCTCCTCCTTATATAGACCAAAATTTCAAATTGTTTTGGGGGAAATTTCCACCTAAAATTGAACCCACACATGGGATGCCATTTGTACAGTATTTTCACCTCTCCACGCCGCTTAGGCCGTTCGATTCGCTTATATTAAGTCGAATGCCGATTAAAAAAAATTGAAAGGTTATAAATACTATCCCTTGTCAATGAAAATCAGCAAGAGGTAGAGGGGTTAGGGATATTGGATGACACTAAACTCGCCAACGATACCCTCACAAGATAAAAGACTACGGGGGGCCTCTACGCTCATGAGACACCATTAACTACTATGAGGGGGCCTCTACGCTCATGAGGCACTGTCGACCACCACGAAGGCATCTACGCTTACGAATCACCGTCGACCACTGTGTGGCCTTCACCACACTTAGTCACAAAAATCATTGAACTAGCGAGGGGTTGACCAATAGCTATCATGGAGATAACCAACCGCTAGATGGATAATGGCCCCCACTCAGAACGTGGGGGTAGTGGATGCACAACATGGGACATGCGACATCATAACCGCCCGACAATTATGTGGCTTCAGTCGCCTATAAATATCCATAAGGCGGGTCAAGTATAAGCTTGGAAAAACTTTAGCTATTTCAATACTTGTTTACATATTTTCTCCCGAAGTCTACATTCAAAATTCATACACTAACTCTAGCGCCGGAGGTACAACGAGGGAGAAAGCCCCGCCCCTCACTTTGTAGGAAATACTTGACCATCGGAGTTGCATAAGCGCCTTGTGCCACCGGGAAGGCACGGAAGTTAGCTTCAAGATTATTTCACAAGTGATCCACTATAAAAAGATTGAAGTTACACATCTAGTCCAGACATGACTAAATCTTAGTAGACTCTAACACCAACCTGTAATTACCAGAAGAACTCCTCAGCTATGCACTCCAGTACTTGTTCCAAAACCTCTGGATTTTTTTTATTTTTTTTTCTGTTTGATCTCCAAAAATGAACTTGTTCTTCCTTGACTAGAACTTTGATCACCCCTTTTGTCCATCAAAACTCTGAAGGTTATTCGATATAGGATTTTGTGGTGTTTATAATTTTTGAATGTTGAAGAGAATTTTCGTTATAATTGGTTTCTTCAAATCTCAAATTTTCTTCCATTTTTTTTTTTTTTCCTTTTCTCTCAACCTACCTTGAAAGATAAGAGCATTTGTTGTTTATTAATTGTATTTCATAGTTTTAGGAGGTTCAGAAGTATTTAGAGGTTGAAATAGGAAAAATAGAGTTTTCGTCGCCTAGATGGGCGCTCGCTTACCTTCTAAATGTTCATTGAGTATATATATTCTGGAAAATGTGCTCGAACACCTTTTGGACATTTATCGAGAATATGTTCTGGAAATTATGTTCGATCGCCTTCCTTGACAGTACTTGAGTGGTAGACAAGCTGAGTTATTCAAATTCCATGATTTTTGATGACAGAGACATACTCAACCAACTATTCATATCCTTTAACACAACTCTAAGTACAACTCGATTTAATGATTGTGGTCACGGAACTTGCCAAGACTTATTTAGACCTAAAAAATTTTAATCACTTCCGAATCTTTTGGAATAGTAGAACACCTTCATGTGTACGACTCCATTATAATAGCTCCAGCAAAATTATCTTTCATATACTTTGAAGAATATTAAAGACGACTTGGGTTATGAAACTTTGCTATTCAAGGAGATTTTTATAGCCAATTTCTATCCACACCGTTTTTCATATTCAATTTTAGATCGTGTATTGGTTGTAATTTCCATTTATACCCAATATGATTAATGCAATTTATTTATGACAAATATATTATTTAATTAAATTATTATTCTAACAAATTAAATTAATGGAGTCCATAGATTTAAATCTTAGTAACTTGTTAATCACAAGAAGTTGTGATAGCGAGAAATAAATTGTATCTGACTAAATCTTAAATTGTTCGTAGTCCTAAGTAATAATGAGATATGTATATTGTTATTACAGATAAATCATCGCATGTGACATTTTTCACTTGTGAAATAAGTAGTTGATTTTACAAGCAAAAATATAGCTACATTTAAATGGATGTGTGGATGTTTGCATAATACAACAAATGTATAATTCTTATCACAATTTTTATCTAAACACAAAGAAGATTCTCGATGGAAATTGAAATTGTTTAAATTTCGCTATGCAAGATTAAGTAAATTTCCAACAAAATGTTTTTCCAAAACGAACAGTACGTATAATATAATGACATGAATAAAAGGTCTCAGTTGATACAAAATGCAGTATTTCTCCGTAAAACACTAACGTAGGTGCTTTTTTTTTTTCAATTTGTCGACATTGACAGATTTAAGTTGGGCACTCACCCACCAATTGATTTTTTTTTTTTAAATGAAAATTGTAATACATTAGTTAGTAGGGGAAAATGGGAATTGTGTATTAATACTATGGTTATACTATTTGCCGGATTTTGACATTGTCAAATTGCCTAATTATTCGAATAATTCTAATATTTTAAATAAGTGAATAGTGTTTAATATATTTCTTTTGTTTTATGTTAAAATTTAATATCATTCTAAAAAAAATTGATAGATTTTTTTCCAGTTATTATTATATTATATTTTGGGTAATCAATCTATGTTATTTCAATTTTGATTAATATTGAAATTTCAAATTGTATTTAATTGATTTGTACATCTTCTAATAAAGTGCTTAGATGGTTTACGTTAAAGATTTAGCCTCCGTTTGGCAAATTTATAAATAGTTTATAAAGAGGAGAATGGTGGTTAAAAACCTCGTCTTTTCAAGTATATAATTTTTATGCTTTGCTATTAAATGCCTCATTTGTTACATTTTATAATTCATCATCCGTTCATCTACTGGAATTCTAATGTCCATTGTTTTTCTTTTGGTCTTTAATGTCTCAATCAATCGAACATGAGAACAAGTCAACATATAAACATAGTACTCCTTCTTGAATTGTGGGTGTAGGGATTTTCGAAGAATTAGTCTCGATCATGCACCTAAAAAATGAAGTCAAGTTTGGTAAGACCATTTTGCTTGATTAGATGTTTGTTCTCAATGACATAATTTATGTCATATTAATGTCTTAAAATTTTGTAGTGTTTTTTCCCCAATACACGGCATAAGCCATATAACAAATTCAGACGTTGTTTTTCCTTATAAATACCACCTACATACTCATGGCAATTCAGTAAATATTTGATCTAAAATGGACAAAGTTAATAATTCTACACTATCTTTACATTTGTATCTTAATGTTATTCACTGTAAGGATCACGACTATAAACTTATTTAATTTGAAAATTTGATTGTGTCCCATAATTGAAAATGTCTACGTCCGCCATCAGCTATTTGGATACTTTCATAGTGTGGCATTAGATGAATACCAGTGATTTTGGTTGTACTCTATTGACGGTCTGGAAACTTTTGCAGGGAAGTTGTTAGTTGTATTTTAATTTCACTTTTCACTTTCCATTTTTTGTTTTAATTTCGACATGCTTGGTAATTATTTTTAATTTGAAAAATCTTGATTTCTTAGTAGTGGGTTATTTACCTGGGACATGGGATCTGTGAATGTTTATTTTAGGGTCCGTTTGATTGTAAAAGTAAAATTTAGGTGGAAAGAAAATGAATTGCAGGAAATTGAAGTGTTTAGAATTTGTTTTGGAGGGAATTATAATTATTTGTGTTTGATTGGTATAATTTTTCTCCTAATTCGTTTGGCTTTGTTTTTCATGCAAATTGTTAATTATTGAGATAAATTTTTTTACAATCTGTATTAAAATTTGTTTGGATTACTAAAAAGTAAAAATAATAAATTTCAAAAAATTTTTGTATTCGTTTGACTTTATTTTTCATGTAAATTGTCTGTTGGAGGGATAATTTTTTTTTACTATTAGAGATAGATTTTGCTTCTAGCCCAAAAAAAAATAAAAAATAAAAAAAGCAAAAAAATAAAGAAAAGGAAAAGATGGAAAACCAAAAACCACCTAGTACGTGAAAATTGGTTTTCAACAAAACCAAGGAATTGACACACGTATGAAACAAATCAAGAAAACAAATTCCATGGAAATGAAGTGCAATCAAACAAGCCATTTACCAAAAAGTTGAAAAAACTTTTCCTTTTATACCTAATTTCTAGGCTATCAAACAGGGCCTAAGAGACATACCACGTTATTATATCTAGGCCTGGACGTTGTTTGGTTTGGAACGGTTTCGACTCCAACCCGATACTAAAACCAATTTAGTCGGTTTTGATGAATTTCAACATAGACCAACTCATTCTAACTCTTAAACCAAATCGGTTCGGTTTGGTTAGTCGGTTTGGACTTTTAGTCCAAATAAAAAAAAATTAAAAAAATTATCCAAATTTTGGACCCACTTAAATTGCAAGAACTAAATTAACTAAATAATTTTATATTACAAAGATTATTGACTAACAAATAAAATCAGGTTAATAGAGATAGATCAATGAAAATCTTAGAAATTTTGTTTTTTTTTTTGTTTTTTTATGCATTATATAGCATGTCAACCTGAGTAGGGGAAAAGGCTAAGTAGAATATAATGAGTTTGTGAAATGAAATTTTTAATACTATTATTTACCGACAACATTATAGATTGGAGTGAATTGAAATATAGTTATGAGATTATGACTTTTCTTTTTCTTTTTATTTTTCTTGAAAGAAAAAAGTAACACATGTAAATGTGTTGGATTGATTCGGTTAACCAGTGGTTTTTGGGCCGTCTCCAATTGATTTTTTATTTGTGTTTTGATATGATTTTTGATTTGTGTTACTTCTGTGAATTTGTTGAAGTAGGTATTTTAGGAATTTTTTATTTACTATTTTTTATGATTTTAGAAATATAAATGAAAAAAAGTATGCATCCGTCACTGCCTACAATGGTTCTTTTCATCCCAACCACAGCTTCATTTTTTTTTCCCCAAGATATTGTACCTGGATAGAATAAAAAGTAGAATGTTTTCTTAATTCACATATAAGGTAGGTTTGGACAAGTCTCAGTGCAGGAACTATATGTACTTTTCTATGCAGCCACGCTATTCGTTCCATAAAACTTAAAATGAAAATGATTATACTAATTATAGGCTTCAAAATATAGGATAAGACAATGCAATCACAGTATTTTTTCCACGTGTATGCATTTAAAGACAAATTTGGCTCTAAAATTCTTGCTACAAAATCAGTAAAAAGTGGTCCTAAATTTTTATGGCAGAACATTATTGCTAATTTCTTTGATTGGTCTTTTGGGGTTTCCTTTTTTGGTTGGGTAGAGTATGATTGAAACTTGTGTTATGGCATGCTCAGAGAGGGGTTCCATACATGTTGACATGATATTAATTATTTCAATTGATTGGACATATTTAATTAAATAATTGCATATTAAACTTGGATTTAGGCCCATTTTACTTAACTCACTTGGCCATTTTCATTTTTCTATTTGTGAATCCATTCACACTAAACGTATGAAAATTTCTAACCCTAGCTAAATCTCATTTTTCCTTCTCTTGCACTCGTATTTCTATTTGTGAATCGTCTGACTGTTGAATTGATTGTTAGAGTGCAAATGATCGTCAGACCATTTTCTCAATTAACAGCATTTGCCTTCTAATAGGGTGTTCAAGTGCGCTTGTGACGTCTATGTATAGGGCGGGTGGCCGGAATTCTGTTGGCCAATTTTTTGAGATCAATAACTTGTATAGATCTTTCACCCTTATTAATAGTCTACTGCTACATAGCTCACTTCATCCCACACTTATATCTCCCTCAAACACACACAAAACATTTTCCTCCGCAACTACACTTGGTCGTTACTTCGAAATGGGCCGGTCACCTTGCTGCGACAAAGTGGGTTTGAAGAAAGGACAATGGACATCTGAGGAAGACCAAAAGCTTTTGGCTTTCATTCAAGAACACGGCCATGGAAGCTGGCGTGCGCTTCCGGAAAAAGCTGGTAATGTAAATAAACGAAGCCGTCTAATTAAGCATACACAATCACTATCTTCGCATGAATATTTGTTGAAACGGGTTAAACTCTTAACTAAAGTTGTTTCGTTGACGACTATTGTTGTTGGAGCATATATATAGGGCTTCAGAGGTGTGGTAAAAGCTGCAGATTAAGGTGGATAAATTATTTAAGGCCTGATATCAAGAGAGGAAAGTTCACCTCCCAAGAAGAACAGACCATTATTCAGCTTCATGCTCTTCTTGGAAACAGGTAACAGTAATTATTTATAACTATTTCTAAAAGGATTTAATAAATATTAATTATTGGTTAATTTTCATCTAATGAGTTAGAACCATTTAGTATAGACAATGTTAAAAAGCTTATGCACGGTATAGTTCTGCAATGTGAGACACGTTTCCTGATAGCCTTTCACTCAATTATTGTTCTTACAGGATCTTAAATCAAAGATAATGAAGTGAATTTCACCAAACAATTTGCCTCATTGTCATGATTCATCTCTTGCAGCAAATTGTGTGCTCGATTTCAACTTTAAACCGAATATGTTAAGATTTGGGGTTCCATTTTAAAATGTCAACATTGTTAAGAGGAATAGCTCAAATTCTTATAAATTGATCTATATTTTCATCTTTATTCAATGTAGGATTATATCCCTTAACAAGATTTATGTACAAACTAGAAGTACATTATTTTCTCGTGTACACTAAAATATACAAGCTATTATTATTTTTAGTATCCAGTTCAGTATTGGCAAATTTAGTTCCTGTTTGGGCTCCATTATAATATAATTTTGGTAGAAAATGCATTTTATAATAGTGATTTTTTGAAGAATGTACAGTGAAAAAATAAGAATTTTTTTTTTTAATTTATGCGTAATATTATTTTATGGAAGGATGTATAGTTAAAAACGAGTTCTGAAAAAATGTATTTTAAAAATAATGGAGTCCAAACATGAGATTAATATAACAAACAAGAAGTTGAGTTGTGTCAACAATACTAATTTGTTCTTGTAATATTTTAGATGGTCAACCATTGCAAGGCACTTACCAATGAGAACTGATAATGAGATAAAGAATCACTGGAATACACGTCTAAAGAAGAGATTAACCAAGATGGGAATTGATCCAATGACTCATAAGACCAACAACCACGCTCTTGGCTCTGCTCAGTCCAAGGAAGCTGCGAACCTCAGCCACATGGCTCAGTGGGAGACTGCTCGACTTGAAGCCGAAGCGAGGCTGGTTCGTGAGTCGAAAATCGTTTCCAACCCTTACATTTCTCAGTTCCAAAACAAAGGCAAGGCTCTGTGGCCATTAGCACCAAAACTGTGTCGGCCACCGTGTTTGGATGTACTAAAAGTCTGGCAAGGTAGATGGGCAAAGCCAAAACAAGAGCATGCAACAATTGTTAGCAGTTCTTTCAACTCTCCAAACACTACCTTAAACTTCTCAGATAATATTTTCACTATTCCTTCTGTTGGATTTGGTGAGGTACATTCATCCATTACTTCCATTAACTGCATCCAGAATTTGGGTCAATTTGAGGTTGGGACCAGCTTAAAAGAAGAAAATATTCAAAATGACAATCATCCAGTTTATTCTACTAATTATATTGCCGACTCTTTAAGGGTTCCAAGCTTAATGGAGGGCTTTACAGATCTTGTGGTGGACTCTGATAATGTTGTTGGAAGCTGTATTAGAGATTTTGAAGAGAATAAGAATTATTGGAACAGCATACTCATGTAGGTGACTTCGCCTATCGATTCTCCGGTATTCTAACAAAAATATTATAAGCACACTTTTAAGTACTAGTATTTGACTGTATTAGGGACATTTTATAACATTGTTCAGGTGTTTTATTCTGAAAATATCTTCAATTAGTGCCTTTAAGAGTATCTGCTTATCTGTTGGGTAAGAGCTGATTTTTAAATAGATGAATCTCTTCCTCTTTTAATGGTTTAGACTTTCATATATGGATCTCATATTATCTACTTTTTTCTTCGTTCATATTTACAAAAACTGTAGACACTTCTAGTTTTTTATTACAAAATTGAAATGAAAATACAAACGAGAATTGAAGATCAGATTTAAATAAATGTGACATCTCTAATTGTTGAAGCTTACACATAACAAAGAATGTGCTTAGGGCTATGTTTGTTTCCCATTTCCCCCCATTTTAAAGTCATTTTTGGACCGTTGGGGAAGTCCTTAGCCAACATTGTGGATTTGTCTCTCACTCTGGGTCCTACTGCTGGCAAAAAAATGGTTAAAAAATTCATTTTCTTCTTCAAAGAATTGGAAACAAACGGTTAGATAAGATTATTCCAGTTGTAAAGTCAATTAAATTATGACAATCATAGTTAATTTAATATCTTATTTCACCTCACAATCACCATCCATATGTGACATTGTGTTCTCTTAAATTATAGTTTGTGGTCCAACAAGATACATCTAAATCAAGTGAAAAGAAGACATACGAACTCTCCTTTCGTACTTGTGGCCAGACTAAGTAGCTTCTATAATTAATACTTGAAAGTGAAGGGCATAAAGTGCTATTTGTCGTATAAGTACTGGTTTTTTTTTTTTATTATTATTTTTTATGTATTTCTTTCAATCATGGACTTGGGCTGATTCACAAAAAGTTCAAAGATTAAATTTCAGATAGAAAAGGGGGGAATATGCAAACTCTTGCGTTCTCTTTATTGTTTTTGACCGTTTTCTATTTTCGATTTTTCAAAATATTAAAAACGCGTTCCCTTTTCCATTTTCGAAACTAATTTTTGAAAACGGCTGAAAATTTTGTGAAGAAAACAGAAAACAACTTTTTACGTTTTGGCTGTTTTCTTCACAAATCTGCCAAAACTCAAAAAATACGGATTGTAAAATATTTTTTCAAAACGACAAAAAGAACAAATTTTCAATAATCTCAAAATGAACACCCAAAACACAAAACACAAAACGAATTCAAAACTCAAAACACAAAACTGAAATACAAAGAGAACGCCCCCTAAATAAGTCATAATTTGACCTACGTTCACAAAAAAGGGGAATATGCAAACTCTACATAAGTCGTAATTTTATAAACTAACTTGCTCCCACGAGCCATCAAGATCCGTTTCTTTCTTCTCCTTAGTTGCCATGGAATCTAATGATTAGGGCTAACAATTCGAATTGTCAAACCGAAAACCACGGTGAACCGAACCAAATAGGGCGAAAAAAATCGAATCGATGGCGCATTGAGGTGGATATGGTATTTGATTTTAATGAACCGGTTCGGGGCGGGACGGGTATGGTATTTACGCCGTCGCCCCGCCCTGAACCGATTAACTGTTAAAAAAAAAAATTGGACAATTGAGTTTTTCATTATTCTTTCTATTATTATGTCCATTCCAAAATTCATTTATGGCCTAGACCCACCTAAGTCTAGTTAACCTAGCCCACCCATGATATTGTTTAGTATTGTTGTGTTGATAATATTGTTTGTTAAATTCGAATTTTGCATTTGTGAATTGAGATATTGTTTGCATTTTCATTTGAGATATTGTTTGTTAAATTGACTTAGTATTGCGTTTTTGTTTTCATTGACTTTTTTTATAATTTTTTTTTTTTTTTCAAGTTGACGACTGAACCTGTAAAAAATAATTTATTTTCTTGGTTATTAACCTCCCTAACCGAGATACTAATTGAGCCGAATCGAACCAACTTACATGGTTATGGTGCAATTATGATATAGCCAAAAAATTGATGGTTCGGTGATAATTTTGGACGAACCGTTGCCATTTAGTAGATAAGGCATCTACATTTGCACCATGTTTGTTATCCAACTTTGTTTACATCTGAAATCATTTAAGCATGTCATTGATCCCGTCATTAGAGGACGAAAGTTCGTCAACCATTTTTTGAACTCGCGTAACACTGCATATTTTTAGCGCCTATACCATCAAAAT
The DNA here is from genome assembly GCA_019395295.1 of Osmanthus fragrans. Classification (NCBI taxonomy): domain Eukaryota; kingdom Viridiplantae; phylum Streptophyta; class Magnoliopsida; order Lamiales; family Oleaceae; genus Osmanthus; species Osmanthus fragrans. The sequence goes on from CM033345.1 coordinate 25,562,767, forward strand.
AAATGCAGAAAAATTAAAAGTATTTTGGGTTCTAGTAACATGGAGAACCTGAATATAAGTCATGAATCTAATATAAATGATTAGATTCGAATTTGGGGACTGTTTGTTATCCGTAAATTTCACAAGGATCAGTGATGAGAATTCCAACCGTTATTCATTATAGTATCTTGAGTTCTCTCTGGGTGAACCTAGCCACACTTTTAAGGACAAATTATCATCGCACGTGTAAACCTGGGCCATTGTCATTGTCATTGAACATTGATAATATGAATATATATGCATGATCTTGAACACAAATGATGAAGATGTGTGAACACAAAATTATTAAATACTCTTATTTATTCCCACATGTTCCACGTCAGTAAAAATTGTTATTGAAATACTTATGAATAAGAATGATAAATCTGTTTACCATGACTTGACAACAAATGGGAAAAGAAAATGTAGAATGACGAATAACACGTGAAAAGATAACAAAATTAGTTAAAGTCAAACAATCAATGACCGATCTGTGTACCCATATGGTCTCATCAAAATTTATAGGATTTATCTAGTGGTACATAATTTGGGTTACCTAAGAGTATCCACACCCTCACATGGAGGGGCTCACTCGAATAAAATATTCTCACTTATTCGAGTGGGCCCCATCCATGTGAGGGTGTGACACCTTGATGTAAATAATATTATTTACCATTAGCATGATTGAAATTTATAAATAGGCATAATAGAGAATAAAGAAGCAAATTAAAAATTAAATACACTCTCCTTTCAAATAGTCAATTCTCTTCTTACTCTTACTCGAATAATAAAATTAAAGAGAAAACCTGGTTAGGTACGAGAAATTTACTCGTCTCAAATTAAGGTCAATAAATTGGCACCGTTTGTGAGAAATCTACAATGAATGTAACTACGATCTCAGCTATTAAAAGGCCACTGCAAAAAGATGTTAAAAATGAGTCAATCGGAGATAAATTAGATCGAGGTAGAAGCATTGGAGGCAGGAACAGAGGTTCCAAGCAAAAACCACGAAGATTATAACGACATTAATCAGAAGAGCCAGTGGGAAGAATTCTTAGAAAAATTACCTACATGAATTTCTCCGTTGAAACTGTAACGACTCAGACCTTGTGTCCAAGCCGCTAGAACATACGTACTGTCCGCTTTAGGTGAGCCTGTGTCCATTTGGCCCCTCACGAATTTCTATCGCGTTCCCCAGGATTCAAACTCAAGACCTTTATCATATGGGAGATTTAAGGGGAATCCTGGTACTAATTGGACAAGTGGTACCAGCATTCTCCTTAAATCTTCTATATGATAGAGGTCTTGAGTTCGAATCCTGGGGAACGCGATAGAAATTCGTGAGGGACTAAGTGGGCGCAGGCTCACCCAAAGCGGACAGTACGAAAGTTAGCGGTTTGGGCACAAGGTCCGGGTTATTACAGAAACTGTTGGGGGAAAGAGAGGTTTCCTAACTTGGATTGGTTAAGGCTTTTATGAAGGACAACAATAATAGGAAGAAGTGTGTGAACAAAAGGAAACTTGTATTTATCAAACACAACACTTATACACTTGGTTTGGCTTGTTACAAAATGGATGGATCCTACCCCTTTATATAGTGGTCACATGAAACTTCTAGTCCACACAATTTGCTAGAAAATTCTAGACCATATTAATTTACATGACACTTCTAAACTATATATTTAAACTAGATATTTTCCTAGGGTATTCTAGATAGACACATGACCATAACTTAGATATTTTACATAGATTTTTCTAGATTATGTTTCTAGAAATATTAGGCTTTGTTGGGCATTTGAGTTGGGCCTATGAGCAAAATCTTTAAACCCATGTTACTTAGTCCAAAAATCAAGTTTACTTCTCAACATCCCTCCTTAAACTTGATTTTGTTACTCCAAGTAGAGTTTTTAGCTTGTGGAACACGTCATGCTTGAGTGGCTTAGTGAGAATGTCGGCGATCTGTTCTTGAGAGTTACATACTTCAACTGCACCTCTTTCTTTGCAATGTTTTCTCTAATGAAGTGATACCTTGTATCTATGTGCTTGCTTCTATCGTGGAGCACTGGGTTTTTTGTTAATGTCAGTGTTGATTTGTTGTCAACATGGATCTCAGTCAGTTCTTCTTGTGAGACTCCAAGTGTCTTCAACAAGTTTTTAAGCCAAATTGCATGACAAACACTTGATGTAGCGGCAACATATTCAGCTTCACATGTATCTAGCGCCACGATCGATTGCTTCTTTGAGCTCCAAGTGAATGCAGTGTCACCTAAGTAGAACACATACCCAATAGTACACTTTCTATCATCAGTGTCTTCACCCTAATCGTTGTCACTATATCCGACAAGTTTGAATTCATTAGATGATGAATAGACTAAGCCATAGTCAAGCGTACCTTTGATGTAGCGAATAATCTTTTTTGTTGCCTTCATATAGGTCATGGTGGGTATCTCCATATAGCGACTGATGAGCCCAACTCCAAAGAGGATATCTGGTCTTGTGCATGTCAAGTATCTTAGACTTTCGACAAGACTCTTAAAAAATGTTCGATCCACTTTTTCACATTCATCATACTTTGATAACTTGGTTTCGCGTTCGAGGGGGGTGCATACATGCATGCAATCCGCCATATTAAATCTCTTTAAAATTTCTTTTGCGTTCCTTTCTTGTGAGATGAAGATTTCATCCTTCATTGGCTTTACCTCAATCCCAAGATAGTAAGCCATAAGGCAGATATCCGTCATCTCGAAATCTTAAGTCATGGCCTTCTTAAACTCAGTGATCATATTTAGATTATTTCTTGTAAATATAAGATCATCCACATACAAACAAACAAGTAGGATATCTCATTTCTCATTTGCTTTTGTGTAAAGGGCATCCTCATGAGGGCATTTTGTGAAGTTGTTTTCTAGAAAATACTTGTCAATTTTACTATTCCATGCCCTTTGAGCTGCTTCAACCCATATAAAGCCTTTTTGAGTTTTAAGACTTTACCTCCATGCTCTTTTATTTTATAGCCCATTGGTTGCTCTACGTAAATTTCTTCTTCAAGATAACCATTTAAGAAAGCTGATTTCACATCCATTTGAAAAATCTTCCACTTATTCTGCTCGGCAAGAGAGATAATTAATCTTATAGTTTCTAAGCGAGCAACAGGGGCAAATACCTCTTCATATTCGATCCCCGACCGTTGGTTGTAGTCTTTGGCAATCAATCTTGCTTTATATCTCTCCACTTCTCCTTTAGCATTCTTCTTTACCTTGTACACCCACTTGACTCTGACTGCTCTATTTCCTTTAGGAAGAGTCGTCAGCTCCCATGTGTCGTTCTTCTCAATAGCCTTAATCTCTTTATCCATGGCATATCTCCATCTTTTATTTTGCGCTGCTTCTTCATACCTTATTGGTTCACAATCGGCAAAGAGACAAAAATGTGTGAGGTCATTTTGATTTTCTGTTACCTCATATAGTTCTTGTAAGCTCCTCATCCATGGTGTCCTTTCCCTTGAGCTTTCTCCTTGTGAAGATGATGGTGAAGCATCTCCATGAGTAGGTGATGGAGGTGGACTAGTAGGCTCTTGCTGCTCTCCATTCTCTTGCTCTTCTTCCTCAAAGATTGGCAAAAAGTCGTAGTCTTCTTCTTGGACACTCCAATCCCAAGCTCCTTCTTCATCGAACTTGACATCTCTTTTTATGGTGATCTTTTCATTGCTTGGATTATAACTTGTAGCCTTTAGAGCGAGAGTCATAGCCGATAAAAACATACATTCCACTCCTGTCATCTAGCTTGGACCTCTTTTGATTCGGTACATTAGCATATGCAATGCTCCCAAATACTCGTAGGTGAGAGATGTTGGGCTTCTTTCCACTCCATGCTTCTTATGGTGTCTTATTCCACACACTTCTAGAAAGCGATTGATTAGAAAGGTCCACAACACAATTAACAGCTTCAGCCCAAAGTTCTTTAGGCAATCTCTTGCTTTTGAGCATACAATGGGCCATGTTAAGAATGAATCTATTCTTTCTTTTGGCTACTCCATTTTGTTGTGGAGAGTATGGAACCGTCAATGGGCGACGAATTTCATTCTCCTCACGATATTTCTCGAACTCTTTGGAGGTGAATTCTCCTCTTCTATCCGATCTCATGGCTTTTATGCAATAACAACTTTCTTTTTCAACAAGAGCTTTAAACTTCTTGAAAGTTCCAAAAACTTCCGATTTTTGTTTGAGAAAATAGACCCATGTCTTGCTACTAAAATCATCAATGAAAATAACAAAGTAATTGTTCTTACCAAGAGAGCTTGGATTGATTGGCTCACAAACATCTGAGTGTACAAGTTCAAGTGGTTTCTTTGCTCTTGTAGATGCTTCTTTCGGGAAACATTTCCTCGAATATTTTCCAAGCAAGCATCCTTCACATAGTTGATCCGTATGATTTATTGGAGGCAAACCTTTCACCATCTTCTTCTTATTCAACAAATTTAAGCCTCCAAAATTAAGATGCCCAAATCTCAAGTGCCAAAACCAAGATAAATCTTTAAAACAGGCTTTTAAGCATTTAGCAACATCATTTTGAAAACTTAATGCAAACATTCTATTTTTTTGTCATGGGGACTTTGGCAATCAAATTTTCTTTTTGATCTCTTATTGAAAGACTATGATATTTTAAATGAATATCATAGCCCTTCTCTAAGAGTTGTCCCAAACTTAGAATGTTATTCTTCATATTGGGCACATAGTAGACATTTGAGATAAATTGATGCGTACTATTCTTCAAGCGGATCAAGATTTACCTTTGCCTTTCATGAGGATATTAGATTCATCTCCAAAAGTAATACTGCCGCTTACCGATTCATCGAGCTCCACGAACATGTTTCTTCTTCTGCACGTATGGTTGCTTGCTCCCGTATCCAAATACCAAGTGGCCTATTCTCTGGTTTCTTTACCTTTGTAAGCCAACAATAGTGTAGGATCCACTTCATTTTCCCGACTAGCATAGTTGGCTTTCTCCTCAACTTGGTTAGTAACATTTCTACATTCTGAAGCATAATGGCCAAGTTTTTTACAATTGTAACATTTAACTTGAGATTTTTCATATCTAGGCCTTTCATTTTGTCCCGTAGTTCTTCCTCTTCCATGACCTCTAGTGTAAAACTAGCTTCGGTATATTTCCTCACTGTAGAATGTACTTCTTCCTCGATCTTAACCACGTCATCTTCCTCTTTGGCTTCTCCTATTGCCAAACCTTCCTTCACCCTCGTTCAAAGTGAGCTTTGTTTGAAGAGCTCACTCTAATGATTCTTCTTTCACCTTCTTCTTTAGTCTTTCCTCATGGGCTTGTAAAGATCTCATGAGTTGATCGATACTCATACTATCTAGATCTTTAGATTCTTCAATGGCTACAACTGTGTTGTCAAATTTAGAATCTAAAGACCTATGTATCTTCTCAATTACTCGAGTGTCGCTCAACTTTTCTCTGTTCCTCTTTAATTGGTTCACAATAGCTAATACTCTTGAAAAATAATGAGAAATTGATTCTGATTCTTTCATATGTAAAGTTTCAAACTCACTTCGAAATGTTTGGAGTCGAACTTTTTTCACCTTCTTTGCTCCTCTGTGGGAGTTTTGCAAGATCTCCCATGCTTCCTTACTCGTAGTAGCACAAGCTACTTTCTCGAACATGCCTTCATCTAATGCTTGATAGATGAGGGTAAAAGCTTTCTTGTCATTTTTCCTTGCATCCTTCAAACTACCCCTTTGTGCTTGGGATAGAGTAACCTCGTCTTGTGGCTCCGTGTAGCTTTCTTCTATAATCTCCCATGCATCTTGTGACCCGAGCAACGCCTTTATCCTTATACTCCAATTGTCGTAGTTATCCTTGTTGAGTTGGGGGACTTGAAAAGGAATCCTCCCAGTTGCCATTTTTCACAAGGACCTTAGGGCTCTGATACCAATTTGTTGGAGGAAAGAGAGGTTTCCTAACTTGGATTGGCTAAGACTTTTATGAAGGACAACAATAATGGGAAGAAATGAGTGAATAAAAGGAAACTCGTATTTCTCAAACACAACACTTACACACTTGGTTTGACTTGTTACAAAATTGAGGGATCGTACCCCTTTATATAGTGGTCATATAAAACTTCTAGTCCACACAATTTGCTAGAAAATTGTGGACCATATTAATTTACATGACACTTCTAGACTATATATTTAAACTAGATATTTTTCTAGAGTATTCTAGATAGACACATGACCATATCTTTACTTAGATATTTTACATAGATTCTTCTAGAATATGTTTCTAGAAATGTTAGGCTTTGTTGGGCTTTTGAGTTGGGCCTATGAGCATAATCTTTAAGTCCATGTTACTTAGTCCAAAAATCAAGTTTACTTTTCAACAGAAACATCTCTGGAAACATAGAAAGATTTCGGCTACTAAAAAAAGACAAGAGATGGCTTCAAGTCTAAAGGCATTAACAACTAAAAATGCCTCCCTACGAGTGATGGGGGCAAATCCTTCAAATCTCAAACTGGATTTCAATTTAGAATATGGAGAAAACAATTATGAGCCAATGGTGAACTTGTATCGCCCAATGACCAGCAAGTGTAATATCGAACTCTCCAATCCATCAAACAACGTGCCTCACGAGCACATGCAAGACTACTAGATCGAGAGGTCTCCAATCATTTTCGATAGGCTGGGAGAAGAAGTAAATTCTTGAGGAAGGAGATATCACTGTGAATATCCCTCTCATGGAAGCAGGGCAGAAAGCTTACCTAAAGCTTCATACTCCGTCCCTAGTATTGTAAATATGAAGATAGGCCAAGGTCCTACGAGATGGACGACAATGATGAGAGCCTGCCGTTTAAAATCTAAATAAATCTAACTTGCTCCCACGAACCATCAAGATTCGTTTCTTTCTTCTTCTTAGTTGCCAAGGAATCTAATGCTAAGTTTCTACATTAGTACCGCAAACAACACATCAAACCACCCGTATAGCCTTGAGATATGCCTTGTATAGAGATTTTGACACAAATTTATGAAATTGTAAAGGTAATAAAAATATTACCATAGAGTTGAGGGATAAATGCTATTAATATGTTTCAATGGCATATTTTACTAGGGTTCACAGACAAAAAGCAATTCGATGGCCATGCAAGAAAAAGGAAAGAAAAGTCAAGGGACGAGAAAGAAAATAAAATTAGGGTTACTAGAAATGAACCATTATGTTTTACAATAATGCTCCTCAAACATGGCATATGACGGGGGAAGTTGATAGGGTGGGGTGGCAAGGCGGGAATGGGTGAAGTATTTTTTTTTTCAAATTGTCCAATCATATATTGACATGTATCCCTTCTATCATTGAGTTTGTCACCATAGGATTGTATGTTTTAAGGGGACAAATGATATAAATATTTATAAGCATATTGGAGTTGGTGTGCACTGATACAGATTTGTTTGCGAAATCAGAGAGAGTGAGAGAGAGCAAGTGTAAGTAGTTTATATTTATTTTGCTTGAAAGAGAGTGACACAACAGATAGCACAAAGAGATTTGGTGTGGAGAGAGAAAGCAGAGGTTACGGAAACTAACATAAACGATAGGCACTATTGTGCGATATAAATTTAGCATTCTAATTTTGAATATGGAAAAGTTAAGAGGGTCCATAAAATCTCGTATTAAGTGTTTATTGAGTTAATTGATTTTGTTTATATTGTGGTCCGGATGTCAAAGTCTCATGTGTGCTCGTTTTTTATTTTGTTGTGCTCTTTGTGCATTGGAAAGTATCTTTTTCCCAACACCAAGTTACTAGTGAAATTGATTTCATATCTTTCTTAATAAGACATAGAATTCTCAATCTTGAATTTGTATACTAGCCGCGTCAACAGAAACCCCCTAGTTTCCTTAGGGTTTTGTTATTGTTCGAGGGCAAAATTCTTCCAATTATTAGTTGGTAAAAAATATGCGCTAAAAACAAGACTCTAACTAAAACTAATTTTAACATCTAATTCTAACTCCAAGTCAATTGTGTAGCGACCCAAATTTTTAAAAGTACAAATTTTATAACTTAAAGTATGGCGCTACGACAATCCCGTCAAAGTTTAGAATTCATTTTACGTCCGTCGAGTTGTCTAGCAAAAATAATTAATTTAAGAATTTCGAAACGATTTTAAATTACAAAACTCAATATTTATTTATCGAGTTCAATTTCGAACAATTTTAAAAGTATCAAATTCTTATCGATTTAAATCCAATTTTTATGTCCAATATTCTATTTAAAATCCAATTCCATTAAGTCCAAATTATATATTTTAATCCAATTTTATTTAAATCCTATTAGCCAAAGAATTGTTTTTCAACCCAAACTCTAAGCCCAATTTATTGCCTCGTTTTTCGTGCCCTAACCTACTGATTACTGTTCATTACCACCGTTCTCACGACTTCTCAACCACAGCCTCAACACCTCACCAACAACTCCTCCTCAACCTACAGCCGCTTCAACAACTCAGGTAAGAATTCACCATCTCTTCCCTTCAAACTTTGCCCAACAACCGATGAAAAATTTCACAGAAACATCACCAATACACCCATGTCGAAATCCTCCAACCTCGAACCATTTTCGCACACACAGAAACTCAGTTGACATTCCACAGTCGAGCCTCCATCCCACGACCCAACTACCTACTTTCGAACCCTGTTTCAAATCACACAAATCACTGCCGCCACCAAGAAATCGAACCACCAACAAACCGCCACCAACCCGCCGCCTACAACACCATCGACCGCCTCCATCTCATCCAAATTCAACACCAAGCAACCACAAAACCAAGAAAATCACAACACCCAATCACTTACCTCAATTAATCGACCATTTTAGCCGATTTACAGCCAAGGAATCCGAACCTTTGGCCTCGATTTTGACCTCTCCCGAGCCTTGAGAAGCGCCCCAGTCACCCCCACCCGCCGGCGCTGCCTCGCGACGGCGGCGTCCCTGCCTGACCGGAGTTCGCACAATTTCCCTCGCCTTTTCTCCTCCCGGCTTCCTCCCTGTGCAGCCGCGAATTGTGAGAGAGAGATTTGTTGTTTTGTAAATTTTTGGTTTTTGAAAATTACTCCTTAAGCCCTAATCTTTGAAAGTCATTCATTTTAGCCCCAAAGTTTTAAAAGGCTTTTGTTTCAAATTTCAAAGTTCTACAAAATGTTTAATTTAGCTCCCAAAGTTTTTACAAACTGTTTAATTCAATTCCAAAGTTTTAGTTACTTTTAAAATTAGTCCACAAATTCCAAAAGTCCATTTTTAGCCCTTCAAACTTTTAAATTCAGTTTTAATACTCTTTCAATTTAGTCCCTAAAAGTTTTAAAGTTTTATTTAAACTTAGTATCTTAAATTAAATTAATTTTGTTCTTGCTAGACGAGATCGCGGGCAAAGTGTGAAGCACGGTAACATTTCAATTGTTCAATTTCCAAGAAAGTTTTCAAGACTTCGAGGTGGGGTTTACATTTAAGCAATTGTGGTTATTTGTCCATGTTAATTCTCGATGTGTGATTTTGATTGTGATGTAATGTGTATACATATGAAAATGTTGTCAGGGACCGTAAATAGGTCCGGGATCGAAATCGGGTCCTTGGGAATGCCCACAGTACATAATTCTATAGTATGTTGTATGGATATTATTTTCACCACTTGATTGCATATTTTGTCTTAATTTGGACTGATTGCTGTATCTCCACTGAGTATAATTCGTTATGCTCACCCCACTATTTTTCCAACCTTTCAGGTTAAGGAGCTTGGCAGGGCAAGGCAACGAGCGGGGCAAATTTTAATTTAATAACAGACCTTTTAAATTTCAAGTTTTGAAACAAGAAGTTTTAAATAGTTGATTTCCATTTTGATATTTAAATATTGAATTTTGATAACTTTGCAAATGTTGATTTTGCCAATCATATTTGGTATTGACTCTTGAATGGGAGAAAAATTATTTTAGAAGTGATGTTTCCGCGTTTTGTGTTAAATTGCTATGAATTTTCAAAGTATATGTTGCCTTCGTATTGTGGCGACTTTTGAAAATATTTATTTACAGGCTATTTTGATTTTAAGTAGCGCCTCGAGTTATTAGTGAAATTGGTGCGTTACAGTGTGGTATCAGAGCACATGTTTACCTTTCTGTAGACTTGTAAAAATTTTGCAAAAAAAAAAAAAAAAAAAAAAAGTGTTTAATATTTAATTTAAATGTCACCCGCTCTTGCCGCGCCACGCCTACTCCGAAAAGGTAAAATGTTTAGCAAATTTTATTTGATGAAGTCTGAAAATTTTCAACTACTGGATACCATGATTTTATTATGTAACTGCATCTGAAATTGATTGTTACAACAGAAAGTTACATGAGAATGAAATTTTGCTATAGTTGATGCAGTTTGAAATGTTTGAAAGTTTGTATCCAGTACATGTTATAAAAATTTTCCATGAGCTATTATGTTTGGGAATTGAACTTGTGATGTGAAGTATTTAAAAAATATTTGGAAATTATAAATTTAGTCCTCGGAATTAGGCTAAAACATGAAGTAACCCATTTCAATAGAATTTACCTTCATAATTGATGTGTCAAAAAGGACTGAATGATATTAAGATGTAGGAAGAACTATTTGTGAAAATTTCAGTAGGAGAACATATTTCGGGTTATAGATATTGGTTGCAATTTTATTATTTGTTTTCCTTTTGGAAAATTTGAGATAATAATAAAATTTGCTTTAGGCTCTACTGTGATGTTCTATGATTATTCTTTTTAGATTTTATTATTCCTAAATGGTCATCGTGAATTTCACAACCTAGTGGATGCTGAGACAAAAGTTATTGTGGTTTAGGGAAATGTCTCGTAGAACAAATCGAGTTCCCGTGAATCGGACTGCTGCAAGACAAGCTACCCCAGGCCAGGCTGCTACTGGCGATGCGGGGAATAATGCATTAAGGGATCTCGTGAATGCTTCCAGGGGCTCATTCAGCAACAAGCCCCGACAGCTCGACGAAATCCCCCTAATCCACAGGCTAATGCAGACAACACAAGTATGGTTGTTGAACAGTTTCGCAGATATAAACCACCAACATTCAATGGTCGGACAAGACCTTTAGTTGCAGAGGAATGGCTAAGGGCATTAGAGAGGATCTTTAAACATATAGCCTGCTCGGATGCTCAGAAAGTGTCATGTGCTGTGTTCCAGCTTGAAGAGGACGCAGATCATTGGTGGGAATCATATCAGCGCACCAGAACTGAGGCACAACAACTTGAATTGACATGGAATGGATTCAAGGAATTGATAATACAGAGGTATTTTCCCCAATCTTTTCGGGATCAGAAAGAAACGGAGTTCCTTGAACTTAAGCAAGTAAATATGTCTGTGGTGGAATATGAAACGAAATTCAACCAGTTGTCCAGGTATGCTACCCATCTGGTTGACACGGATATCAAGAAGGCTAGAAGATTCGAAAGGGGCTTACGCCCAGAAATTGGAGGAATCATGACAGGATTGGGACTCACTACCTATGCCGAAGCAATTGAGCGAGCACAAGCTATATCCTCTCGCTTAAACTTGGAAAAGACTACTCAGAAACCCGCAGAGGTATCAGTGAAAAGGAAATGGGATAGTCAGAATATGAGCAAAGGTAGATATCAGAACAAGAAGGGAAAATCATGGGGAAAAATGGAGGAAAAGGCTAGCACTGAGAAACCTGTATGCCCGAAGTGTGATAAGCGTCACCATGGAGAGTGCTTACTCGGGAAAGGGATGTGTTTTAGATGTAAGAAACCCGGTCATTTTGCTAGTGAATGTCCTGAATTCAAGGGTAAGGAAGATGCCAGGAAGGGAAAGGCTCGAGTTTTCGCTCTAACTCAGAAAGAGGCAGAGAAAGATCCAGACGTGATGACAGGTATTCTATCAGTATTCAATATACCTGCTATTGTTTTGATTGATTCCGGTGCTACGAATTCTTTCATCTCTGCTAGTTTTCATGCTAAGATTGGGAATGTATGTGAAAGTGTGAATGATGCCTTAGAAGTTAGTATCCCTTTAGGTGAAACTATTATCACTAATATGATGTCGAAAGCTGTTAAGTTTGAAATAGATGGGAAGAACTTAGAGGCAGACTTGTACTTAATAGACATGAGAGACTTTGATATTATTTTAGGCATGGACTGGCTTAGTTGCAATCACGCTACGATTAAGTGTCATGAGAAGGAGGTGCTCTTTCAGAAACCAAGAGAATGTGAATTTTCCTTCTTCGGGACAAAAGTTAAAACCATGCCCCGTGTCATATCGGTGTTGAAAGCACAGAAGATGTTGAGAAAGAGTACAAATCAAGGATATCTAGTGAGCATCACTAGTGTTCAGGCAACTGAGGTAACTGTTACAGATGTACCAGTTGTGCGTGATTTTGTGGATGTATTTCCAGAAGACCTAGTTGGTATTCCACCAGATAGACAAGTGGAATTCATGATTGACTTGGTACCTGGAGCTGCACCCATATCTAAAGCACCCTACAGGATGACACCGAAGGAACTTCAGGAGTTGAAGGTACAACTACAAGAACTGTTGGATAAAGGATTTATTCGACCGAGTGTATCGCCTTGGGAAGCACCGGTTCTGTTTGTGAAAAAGAAAGATGGATCAATGAGGATGTGCATTGACTACAGGGAGTTGAATCGCCTCACAGTCAAGAATAAGTATCATTTACCACGAATAGAAGATTTGTTCGATCAGTTAAAGGGTGCCGTTGTATTCTCCAAAATTGATTTGAGATCAGGCTATCATCAGTTGAAGGTTAAGGACAGTGATATACCAAAGACTGCATTTAGGACTCGATACGGACATTATGAATTCACTGTGATGCCGTTCGGGTTAACTAATGCACCAGCTGTCTTCATGGACTTAATGAACCGAGTATTTCATCAATACTTGGATCGGTTTGTAATTGTCTTTATTGACGACATTCTGATTTATTCAAAGGACAAGGAACAACATGAGGAACATCTCAACATTGTATTACAAACACTTCGACGAGAAAAGTTGTATGCAAAATTCAAGAAGTGCGAATTCTGGCTTGACCGAATTGATTTTCTTGGACATGTGGTTACCGCAGATGGTATTGAAGTTGATCCAGCCAAGGTTGATGCTGTCACTAATTGGAGGGCACCAACCAATATAAATAAAGTTCGTAGTTTCTTGGGATTGGCTGGCTATTATCGAAGGTTTATTGAAGGATTTTCAAAAATTGCTGGACCAATGACCCAGTTGACCAAGAAGGGAGTGAAGTTTCAGTGGACAGAAAAGTGCGAGAAGAGTTTTCAAGAATTGAAACAGAAATTAGTATCTGCACCAGTTTTGGCTATTCCAGAAGGGTCAGAAGGTTTTGTAATCTACAGTGATGCATCGAAACAAGGTTTGGGATGCGTGCTGATGCAGCATGGAAAAGTGATTGCATATGCATCTAGGCAATTGAAGCCACATGAGCAGAACTACCCTACACATGACTTGGAATTGGCTGCTGTAGTTCATGCTTTAAAAATATGGCGACACTATCTATATGGTAGTAAGTGCGAGATATACACAGACCATAAGAGTTTAAAGTATTTCTTCACTCAGAAAGAATTGAATATAAGACAGAGAAGGTGGTTGGAGTTAGTTAAAGATTATGACTGTACTATCCATTACCATCCTGGCAAGGCCAATGTTGTTGCTGATGCACTTAGCCGGAAAGGTAAATGACAGTTAGCTGCCTTAACCAATCAAGAACAATTGATCAAGGATTTTGCCAACATGAGACTTGAAGTGGTAGCTCCTCCACATCACACAACTGCAATTATAGCTACTATGATTGTTCGACCGACTCTTAGAGACAGAATTAAAGAAGCTCAGGGTAAGGATAAATTTTTATGCAAGATTAAGGACCGAGTACTCGCTGGTAGTATTAAAGGTTTTGAAGTATCAACTGATGACACTCTTCTATTTAAGGGAAGACTGTGTGTACCGAAGGATGAAGCCTTGAGGAAGGAAATTTTAGAGGAAGCACATTTTTCACCTTATACTGCACACCCAGGAGGTACGAAGATGTACCAGGATTTGCGAATAATTTATTGGTGGAGAAACATGAAGAGGTCAATTGGCTTATTTGTTGAGAAGTGCATGACTTGCCAACAAGTTAAAGCTGAACATCAACGTCCTTCTGGAATGTTGAACCCACTTGAAATCCCAGAATGAAAGTGAGAACACATAACAATGGATTTTGTTGTGGGACTTCCTAGATCAGTTAAAGGTCATCAAGCTATATGGGTTATAGTTGATCGTTTGACAAAATCTGCTCACTTTCTACCTGTGAAGATGACCTTTAGTTTAGACCAATATGCTCAGTTGTACATTAGAGAAATTGTAAGATTGCATGGAGTACCAGTTTCTATAGTGTCAGACAGGGATTCCAGATTTACATCCAAATTCTGGGAAAGCTTGCAAACAGCTATGGGAACTAAATTGAAATTCAGTACAGCATATCACCCACAGACAGATGGACAATCAGAGAGAACTATACAAACTTTAGAGGATATGTTGAGAGCTTGCGCTTTAGACCTTGGTGGTAACTGGGAAACGCATTTACCTTTGGTTGAATTTGCATATAACAATAGTTTCCAGTCTACCATTGGCATGGCACCGTATGAAGCTCTTTATGGCAGAAAATGCAGATCACCAATCCATTGGGATGAAGTTGGTGAAAGGAAAGTTTTGGGTCCAGAAATAGTGGAACAAACTGTAAAGGCTGTGGAGAAGATCAGAGAAAGGATTAAAATAGCACAAGACAGACAAAAGTCTTATGCTGACAAGCGACGAAAGGAACTACAGTTTGAAATTGGTGAAAATGTATTTCTTAAAGTGGCTCCCATGAGAGGAGTGGTAAGATTTGGACAGAAAGGGAAACTTAAACCAAGATTTATTGGACCTTTTGAAATTTTGGAAAGAGTTGGAAACGTAGCCTATAGGTTGGCTTTACCGCCAGAGTTAACAGCAATACATAATGTTTTTCACGTCTCAATGTTAAGGAAATATGTCCATGATCCGGACCACATTGTTAATTATACATCCTTGGATGTTAACAAGGATATGACATATGAAGAAACTCCTGCAGTTATACTTGAGAGGAAAGTTCATACCTTAAGGAACAAAGATATCCCTTTAGTTAAAGTCCAATGGAATAGACATGGTAGAGAAGAGGCAACTTGGGAAAGAGAAGATGAGATTTTAGCCAAATATCCAGACATTCTCAATTCAAGTAAGTTTAATTTCGAGGACGAAATTTATTTAAGTGGGGAAGGTTGTAGCAACCCGAATTTTTAAAAGTACAAATTTTATAACTTAAAGTATGGCGCTACGACAATCCCGTCAAAGTTTAGAATTCATTTTACGTCCGTCGAGTTGTCTAGCAAAAATAATTAATTTAAGAATTTCGAAACGATTTTAAATTACAAAACTCAATATTTATTTATCGAGTTCAATTTCGAACAATTTTAAAAGTATCAAATTCTTATCGATTTAAATCCAATTTTTATGTCCAATATTCTATTTTAAATCCAATTTTTATGTCCAATATTCTATTTAAAATCCAATTCCATTAAGTCCAAATTATATATTTTAATCCAATTTTATTTAAATCCTATTAGCCAAAGAATTATTTTTCAACCCAAACTCTAAGCCCAATTTATTGCCTCGTTTTTTGTGCCCTAACCTACTGATTATTGTTCATTACCACCGTTCTCACGACTTCTCAACCACAGCCTCAATACCTCACCAACAACTCCTCCTCAACCTACAGCCGCTTCAACAACTCAGGTAAGAATTCACCATCTCTTCCCTTCAAACTTTGCCCACAACCGATGAAAAATTTCACAGAAACATCACCAATACACCCATGTCGAAATCCTCCAACCTCGAACCATTTTCGCACACACAGAAACTCAGTTGACATTCCACAGTCGAGCCTCCATCCCACGACCCAACTACCTACTTTCGAACCCTGTTTCAAATCACACAAATCACTGCCGCCACCAAGAAATCGAACCACCAACAAGCCGCCACCAACCCGCCGCCTACAACACCATCGACCGCCTCCATCTCATCCAAATTCAACACCAAGCAACCACAAAACCAAGAAAATCACAACACCCAATCACTTACCTCAATTAATCGACCATTTTAGCCGATTTATAGCCAAGGAATCCGAACCTTTGGCCTCGATTTTGACCTCTCCCGAGCCCTGAGAAGCGCCCCAGTCACCCCCACCCGCCGGCGCTGCCTCGCGACGGCGGCGTCCCTGCCTGACCGGAGTTCGCACAATTTCCCTCGCCTTTTCTCCTCCCGGCTTCCTCCCTGTGCAGCCGCGAATTGTGAGAGAGAGATTTGTTGTTTTGTAAATTTTTGATTTTTGAAAATTACTCCTTAAGCCCTAATCTTTGAAAGTCATTCATTTTAGCCCCAAATTTTTAAAAAGCTTTTGTTTCAAATTTCAAAGTTCTACAAAATGTTTAATTTAGCTCCCAAAGTTTTTACAAACTGTTTAATTCAATTCCAAAGTTTTAGTTACTTTTAAAATTAGTCCACAAATTCCAAAAGTCCATTTTCAGCCCTTCAAACTTTTAAATTCAGTTTTAATACTCTTTCAATTTAGTCCCTAAAAGTTTTAAAGTTTTATTTAAACTTAGTATCTTAAATTAAATTAATTTTGTTCTTGCTAGACGAGATCGCGGACAAAGTGTGAAGCACGGTAACATTTCAATTGTTCAATTTCCAAGAAAGTTTTCAAGACTTCGAGGTGGAGTTTACATTTAAGCAATTGTGGTTATTTGTCCATGTTAATTCTCGATGTGTGATTTTGATTGTGATGTAATGTGTATACATATGAAAATGTTGTCAGGGACCGTAAATAGGTCCGGGATCGAAATCGGGTCCTTGGGAATGCCCACAGTGCTAAAATTTGCTAAGCTTATACAATGTTGTCTGGGACCGTAAATAGGTCCGGGATCGAAATTGGGTCCTTGGGAATGCCCACAGTACATAATTCTATAGTATGTTGTATGGATATTATTTTCACCACTTGATTGCATATTTTGACTTAATTTGGACTGATTGTTGTATCTCCACTGAGTATAATTCGTTATGCTCACCCCACTATTTTTCCAACCTTTCAGGTTAAGGAGCTTGGCAGGGCAAGGCAACGAGCGGGGAAAATTTTAATTTAATAATAGACCTTTTAAATTTCAAGTTTTGAAACAAGAAGTTTTAAATAGTTGATTTCCATTTTGATATTTAAATATTGAATTTTGATAACTTTGCAAATGTTGATTTTGCCAATCATATTTGGTATTGACTCTTGAATGGGAGAAAAATTATTTTAGAAGTGATGTTTCCGCGTTTTGTGTTAAATTGCTATGAATTTTCAAAGTATATGTTGCCTTCGTATTGTGGCGACTTTTGAAAATATTTATTTACAGGCTATTTTGATTTTAAGTAGCGCCTCGAGTTATTAGTGAAATTGGGGCATTACAAATTGGATTCTATCAAGCTAACATGTGTTGATGTTAAATTGAGAGACAAATAAAATGAACCCTTCCCACTTTCTTGCGAAGCATGAAATAACACGCTAGGGAAGCACAAGGAATAAAAGGATCGCAACAAGTCAACGAACTATTACCTTGTCCAAGCTAGCCACTGATTATTAATATAATACGCATGGTCCAATAAATAATACATGATAATCTTAACAGAATCAGTTAAAAGTTGGCCAATAAAGACCCACCACCCATCATCTCCCCCTAAATGACCAAGCTACCCTAAAGTTTGAAGGGAAAACTATATTTATCCCCATCCTATTAAGAAATTAGCATGCAATTCAAATATTTCCCTCTCAAATAACTATTTCTCTTCTTGTTCTAACTTTGAGCATCGATACTCGTAAGTTTAGGAGGAGAAATCATAGTTAGGTGAGAGGATTGAACCGATTTTTATCATCAAACACATGGTTCTCGGCAATGTCTAATTAACTTCATCCAATTCATAGCCTGGTCGAAGAACTTGCTGCATTGGATCCAGTCCCTAATAATCACCTTATTCTCCCATACGTTAAATGGAGTTAGACTAGAATTGGAAGAACTTGCTTCTCCCATTGGCATGAGATTGAGACCAGTTTATAAAAAAGTCCATGACAAACTTGTGCAGTACAAATCGTTTGTCATTCAGGAAGGCAGAATTACTGCACACTCAACACATTAGTGTTGAAAATTAAATCAGACAACACAACGTAAATTAAAATATTAAATATTTATAGCGATATTATAATGATTACATTTTACCTTTTAAGATTAAACTCATAATTATGAATTGTTTGGCTCAACAACGAATCCAACCTGTAATGCAACATCTAACAGTAATTCACACTGGAAAAATATTCCTGGGAAACAAATATCATATCCTAACCAGTCCCGATTGTGTGATTTTTGGGGCCTAAAGTGATTTTGTTAAATTAGACCCCAAAATTGTAATATGAATACAAAATCTATAAGTGTATTATGGAGTCAATAGTTAACTTGTTAATTTCAAATTTAATAATAAAACAACAAATAAAATGTATTATACAAAATACTTACATTATAATCAAATAACGAAGTCGGCAATGTTCCAATCAATCAGTGAAATACTATTCATCTTGCGATTTTAAAGGCAAAAACATCAAAATTGAATAATCTACCTGTTTAACAATTGTTTCTCAATTGATAACATAGTCAATCCATTCAATCTTTCTTGTGATATAGATGATCAAAGATAAAGTATGGTTAAGAATTTTTTGTAAGTAATATAAGCATTGGAGATGTCTTCATATAGTTTAGCATTTCAAATGCTCTTGCTATTTCACTTGGTATATAGCACTTCAAGACATGTAACTCAGAATATGAATTGTCTCTATTAATATCCGAACATCTATTATGTTTTAGATACTTCTCAAAATTCATATACGACTTCAACAAATTGAAAAAAGTTGCACGCTTTAACTTCTCCAAATTTAACAAAAACTCAAATTTCTCTTCATATTATTTAAATTGTTCAAATCGAATCTTAGAGAAGATAGGGTATGATTAATTATGCAAAATGAAGTATTCAACTCTAAAAAATTCTTGAGCTGGTTGATTTACCTCATCACTATTACTTTTGTCAAATTGCTTCTTTCATCAAATTATACATTTTCCTCACAATACAGTGTCGATTCCTATTTTACTTGCATTTTTGTCCATTTATCCACAACAATAGCAAATGAAATCCCTATAATCTTTGGAAAATGAAACAATTCCTTGTAAGAGGTCAATAACACCATCAATATCCATATTTTTTATTTGAAGAAATTTACTTATAATATTGACTGCACACAACAACTTGTACCAAATTATCATGCCAAGCGAGAACTTAAAATTATGAAGTTCATACGTTGCTAATGACCCGACTTCACTCTTTGTTTTAAGATCTTTATTAATTTCTGCCAGATCAAGTAAAATGTCTCTTACTTTAAACAAATAAATTGAATACTACTTATGTGATAAACGAGATGGAATAGAATTAAGAACTCCTAAGCCGTTTGTCATCTTCTATTGCATTTGAAATTGGTCTACTTTAAAAATAAAATTCCCACAATGAAAAAGCATTATCGGGCCTTAGTTATGCATGTAATGGAATTGAGCCAATTTATAAAAATTTTAATAAAAAAATTGTAATTGACTTAATTTACCGGAAAAAAAAGGAGGAATGAAAGAGGCAAAAATGAGGCCCCCTTTAATGTTGGGCCTAAAGCATGGGTCTCACTTGCTTCTATGCAAAATTGGCCCTGTCCTATACCGAATAGAATAAGAGGGCAGTTTTCATTCTTATGATGAGGATTTCACTTTCATTTTGTACTTAAAAAGATTTTATGTTAATTTTGGACTAAAAAAATTGTGCACTACTTTTTGACCCATGAAATGTATTGATGTGAGCACGGAGTCCAGTGTGTCAAAGTCAAGCTTGGGGAAAGATTCATTGATTGTTGAAGGCGGTCTAATGACATGATCATAAGCAAACCGAGTGAAAGATGTGATGGGATTGCTAGCTCAAGCAACGGTGGATGAAATGTCTAAATTAGCAAGCCAAGGAACAACTTTTATGAAGGGCTTGAGGACCAAAACCAATTGGTGCAACTTGATACAAACGGCAGACGAAGGAGTCCAACCGCAACACTATGCGACCGCATAGTGTTGCCAGCTTTACGGTCTCGCAAATTACAATAGCCATGCGACCACAACAAGGCAAACCATGCGGTCACATGGTTATAATCCGGCAACGTGATTTGCAAAATTTGAAAATTTTCTAATTTTGTTAGACTTTTTTTTTCTAATTGATATTCTTGCAATATTGGACGTATGTTGAACGAAATTTACTAAGTTTTTAGGTGTCGTATAAATATATGTTTTCTTCTACAATGTAAAAACTTTTGACATTATTATTAATCGAGAGACAAATTGCTTTCAAACTCATTGTTCTTCGTTGGACAAATCGTGAACTTATCAAAATTTCTTGTGGCGTTCAAATCATCGGGTGAGATTCTCAATTATCGTAATTCAAAAAGGGTCAACACGTCGTTCGTGATTGTTGGTTGTTTTTTGTTCGTATTTTGAATAAAATCCACAAATCGTGATTTAATTTGGCTTTCTTGGGTTCGAAAATCAATTCTTTGTGGGTTTTCGTATTTAACGCTATGCGCATTCACATCATTTGGTAGCAGAGCTTGAGTTCCAACAAAATCAAGGTTATATCTTTTCTTGTTATTGTTTAAGTCTTTGTTTCCTTTTATTTCGTCGTTCTTCGTAAATTGTAATTTTTAAAAATCGAATCGGACCGGTCGGTTCAACCGGGAAAATTGGAAACCAGCCTCAAATCCGGTCCGGTCTTTATTGGATTCAAAATTCATCCGTTAAAATTTCAAAATGTGTTTTTGGGCTTGTTTTGCGTCCAAATCAACTTTTGTTTTCTTTGTCGGTGTTGTAGTTGAATTCCAAGTCAAAACAATTTCCAAAAATTCAAAAAATTCTGTAAAAATTCGAAAGTTTAAAAAAAGAAGAAGAAATATTTATCATTATTATTTATCTCGAAAAATAGCCGGCCAACTTCATTGTTACTATCAAATTCAAGAACCACTTTCTTGAATTCAAAATTTCATTCTAATCATCCGATTCAATTCCTTATTATTTCTTGAGTCTTTAAATTTCAAAATCTCACTCAAAACCCGGGTTTGAATTCTACGAGAGTAAATCCTGGTTGAATTCTATTTTGTCCTTTGAAAAACTGTGGGTGAAAGCTTTGTTTGAAAAAGGCAGAGTAGTGAGAACAATCGAGTGAAAAAGCCAAAACTTGAGTGATACAAGAGAGGAAATTTGTGAGGCAGATAAAAATCGTAGATTTAGGATGTCTGACAAAGACGGATCAATGCCAGGCTGCAACAACAACCAAACCAGCGTGTCGAAAGAAATGATACATAGGTTTGAACGATTGTTTGATGACTTAAGGGATAGGTTGGATAGGAATGATGTAGAGCTTGCCAATTTGCGAAGGAAAATTCCAAATACCCAGAGACAAGGTTGCGAGAGCCTATGATGGAACTGAGTGAACAACTTGATTATGGTAGTGATAGGATGAGGAGGTGATAATCGAGGCTGAAATGGGTAGAATGAAGAATAAAGGAGCTCGGCTTGAACGAAGAGGTAGAAACTTGGTTGGAGACGAGGTAGATGGTACTATGGGCAACATAAAAATGTCCATTCCTCCATTTAAGGGAATGAGTGATCCGAAGCCGTACTTAGAGTGGGAGAAGAAGGTTGAATTAATCTTTAACCACCACAATTGTTCGGGAGAGAAGAATGTGAAGATAGCAATCACTGAATTCACCGACTATGCAATCACATGGCGAGATCAAGCGGTGACGTCGATGAGGAGAAATAGAGAGGGACCGATTAATAAATGGGAGGACTTGAAAGCTATCATGAAGAAGAGATTTGTACCTAATCATTACAACTAAAAGTTTAATAAAAAAACTGCAAAGCCTCTACCAAGGTCGAAGAGTGTAGAGGATTGTCACAAGGAGATGGAGTGGTTGATGATTAGAGCAAATGTGCAGGAGGATCGGGATGCCACCATAGCCCAGTTTTTGAATGGTCTGAACAGGGACATAGCCAACGTGGTCGAATTGCAACATTACTTAGAATTGGAAGATATGTTACATATGGCAATGAAAGTAGAATGGCAATTGAAGAGGAAGGGGACAACAAGGTATTCTTCGGGTGCTTCGAGTTCTAATTTATTTTTTAAACCAAAGTGGGAGAACAACAAATGAGATGGGGCTGTTTTCTAAAGGTAAAGTTGAATTACCAAGGGGAAAGGATGAAAATGCTAGCAAGAAAATTGAATCACAACCGTCAAGGAATCAAGACATCAAATGTTTTCGGTGTTTGGGATCGAGACACATTGCTTCTCAATGTCCAAATAAAAGAGCAATGATTTTACGGGATAACGGAGAGGTGGTGAGTAAGAGCGAAAGTGATTCTGAAGGTATGCCGGTGTTGAAGGAAGTTAGTGACAAAGATTGAGTGGAATATGCCGTTGGAGAGTTATTGGTCACGAGGAGAGCTCTCAATACTCAAATCAAGGCCGACGAATTGGAGCAACAAAGGGAAAATATTTTTCATACACAGTGCCACATCGATAATAAGGTATGTGCTTAATCATTATGGTGAGAGTTGTACAAATGTAGCTAGCACTAATTTGGTTGAAAAATTGGGATTAATAATGCTAAAACACCCTAAACCTTATAGGTTACAATGGTTAAATGAGTGTAGGGAAGTTAAGGTGAATCGTAGAGTGTTAGTAAATTTTTCAATTGGAATTTACCATCACAAAGTAATGTGTCACGTAGTACCCATGCATGCAAGCCATATTTTGTTAGAGAGGCCTTCACAATACAATAGAAAGGTGATACATGATGGATATAAAAATAAGTACAGCTTTGTCAAGTGGGAAAGTCCATTACACTTGCACCATTAACACTGGTACAAATGTATGAAGTCCAAATCAAATTGAAAAATGAAGAAGAGAAGAGAAAAGTTAGGAAAAAAAGAGAGAAAATAGTAAGCTCGAGAGTAAGAGAGAAAATAGTGAGGTGGCTAAAAGAGAAAAAAAGATAGAGGAGCCACATGAGGGAAAAGAAAAGTCTTCTGAGAGAAAAGAAAATTCGAGAGCCAATTTCTTTGCAAAAGAGAGTGAATTGAAAAAGAGGATTGTGGAGAGACAACAAATGATTCTTTTGGTGTACAAAGAATCACTTCTCAACTTTGAAGAAGCTGACACACCCTTCCCTAGTTTGGTTATTTCTTTATTGTAGGAATTTGACTATGTATTCCCGGAGGACGTGCCCCGTAGGTTGCCACCCATTCGAGGGGTTGAACACAAAATCGACTTTGTACCCAATGCAATCATTCCAAATGGACCGGCATACCGAAGTAATCCTGAGGAAACAAATGAACTTCAAAGGCAAGTGGAGGAATTGATGAGAAAGGGTTATGTGAGGGAAAGCATGAGTCCATGTGCCGTGCCTGTGCTACTTGTGCCAAAAAATGATAGATCTTGGACGATGTGCATGGATTACAGGGCCATCAACAAGATAACGGTAAAGTATCGTCATCCTATTCCTATGTTAGATGATATGTTGGACGAATTATTTGGTGCATGCATATTTAGTAAAATTGATCTTAAGAGTGGTTACAGTCAAATTCGCATGAAAGAGGGAGATGAATGGAAAACTGCATTCAAGACTAAAAATGGCTTGTATGAATGGTTGGTTATGCCTTTTGGACTCACTAATGCACCGAGCATATTTATGATTTTTAATGAATCATGTTTTGCGTGCATTTATTGGTAAATTTGTGATGGTGTATTTTGATAACATTTTGATATATAGTAAGGACCTTAACAAACACATTGAACATTTAAGGTGTGTACTTGTAGTTCTAAGAAAGGAACAATTGTATGCTAACTTTAAAAAGTGTACATTTTTCATGGAAAGGGGTTTTATTTCTAGGTTATGTGGTTAGTGCTAAGGGTGTTGAAGTAGATGAGGAAAAGATAAAAACTATTAATGAATGACCAACACCTAAAAAAATAACCGAGGTTAGGAGTTTCTATGGATTGGCTAAATTTTATAGGCAATTTGTAAAGGATTTTAACACAATTACCACATCACTCGCGAAAATTGTTAAGAGTGTAGGTTTTAAATGGAAAAAACGAACATGAGCATGCATTCAATACTATTAAGGATAGGTTGTATAAAGAACTGATTTTAGCACTACCTAACTTTGACAAAACGTTCGAGATTGAGTGTGATGCATCAAGTATAGGCATTTGATCAGTTTTGATGCAAGATAAAAGGCTAATTGTGTATTTTAGTGAAAAGCTAAGTGGGGCAGTGCTAAACTATCCAACATATGACGAGGAGCTCTATTCACTTGTTCGAGCCTTGAAAACATGGCAACATTACCTGTAACTGAAGGAGTTCGTGATTCACACTGACCATGAGTCATTAAAATATTTACGAGGTCAAGGTAAGTTGAAAAAAGTATGCAAGATGGATGAAATTCATTGAGACATTTCTCTATGTTATCCGGTACAAACAAGGTAAGAAAAATGTAGTAGCGAATGCATTGTCTCGAAGGTATGTGCTTCTTATATCCGTAAGTACAAAATTACTTGGTTTTGAGTACATTAAGGACATGTATGTGAATGATTTAGATTTTTTCGACATATATGAATCATGTAATAAAGTAGCGGTAAATAAATTCTTTAAACATGAGAGGTATTTGTTTCGAGAAAATAAATTATGTGTTCATAATTGTTCTATGCGTGAATTGTTGGTTAAAAAAGCACATAGTAGAGGTTTAATGGAACACTTTGGGGTTGCAATAACCTTAGAAATGTTAGGGAAACATTTTTATTGGCCTTAGATGAGAAGTGTAGTAGAACAAATTTGTAAACGATGCATAACTTGTAAACAGGCTAATTCTGAAAAACTTGCGACGCCCCAAATTTTATTGACTTAAATTTTGAGGTGTTACCAATATCATTTCATAATCATACTTGGAGCAAAAGTATTTAATTGAAAATTTAAACTCATAATTTATTTGAACCTCATAAACTGGATTAAAATAAAACAATAAATCACAAAGTCTAGAACATTTAGTAGAAATAAAGGAAACGCTAAAAATATCATAGCATAATTCATTATTGAATATTTTCTTGGAAATTTTACTTGGCAACCCGCACACCGCTCCGCCACTATCTACGTTGACCGATCTAACTTGTAATGTTTAAAATTTGAAGGAATGAGTAATTTAAACTCAGTAGGATACATGCGTCCAGAACAATATAATAACTTTTTAAACGTAAATCTATAACATTTCATACCACCATTTCATCAAGAGCAATCGAAAATCAATCGAATGCTCTAACATGTTTCTGTGCAACCAATTGAGAAAAACCCGAAGGAAATCTCACATTTCGTTTCATTTCATTAAGACTCGGAAGTCAATTAGCATTTCATGAAATAAACTATGTAAAAAAAATTATAACATTGCAATGACAATTCAACTTGCACATAGTATCCTATCTCAATTGACGAAAGAAATTGTTGGAAGAAAAGCAAGAAATCACGTTCCCAAAATCAATTTCCACTTGCTGCCACAATAACACATATCTATATTTTTCTCTTTCTATGTATGTATGCGTGGTCCACCTCAAGAATTATATGTAATATTAATATTCTACCATCACACGTCTTTTCCATTTAAAATGGCTCAAATTATATCTTTTTATTATACACGTTTGTGGATCATTTCAATTCCAGACCAGGAATTCTTTATCTCAATTAAATTCGATCACCGACAAAAAGGGATTGGAATGAGAGAAAGACCGTGTCCTAAAAACAAGGTTACATAATCTGATTTGCATAATTCTAGCTCATCACAAAAGTCAAATTTCATGGGAAATGGGACGGCAATCATGACAGGATTTAGGTAAGATTTGTATAGAATATAGTAGATGGATTCAAATGATTTTTATTCTTTTTTTTTTTTTTAATTTTCGGGGTGTTACAATATCCCCTTCTTAATTTAATTTCGTTCGCGAAATTATCTTATCTAGGAAAAAAGTTCTAGGACCTTGACCTCCTCTTCCCTAGACTTCTAAAATTTGACCTTTTTCCCAAAGCATCGTATTGTCTCGTAAATGTTTCCCACCCAATCTATCCCTAAGATGGCATAAAAATCTACACCTCTAAAAGTTACATGATAGCTATAAAATCTTTTCAATTCATCTTGACCGTCATAGTCATCAATTGGTATTAGGCATAATGTCTAATAGGATAGTAACTTCTAGAATACTAACATCTTCTACACAAACAGTACGATATTTAGTAATAGTGTAAATAAGGAATGAGCAGCTCCAGAGTATATAGGAACACAAGTAGTTTAGATGTTGATAGAATACCTACCATCATGTCTTAATTCTCAGTTGCCTCCTGTTGGGTTAAGGCAAACACTTTAGCTATCCAACTTTTGCTTTGTTCATTGTCCCGTTTTGGTAGGGGTTCATGGCATTTGGTGGCAATATGGCCATGCTTTTCACATTGATAGCACACATTCTTTCCATACCAATACTCACCCCTTTGGGCCTTATTGCACTTAGGACATGGAATAAGAACATTATTCGGCTTGCTTGACCCTGACCACTTTTCAAAGCTAGCCCTCTTGTTTTGTTCATTTTTTTTACCTTCGTTCAGCCCATTCCATTTCCTTTTTCTTGAAAATTCAGTACCCTTTTGAACTGCCTGATCAATTTCCAGTCGATTTGAAATTACTTGAGCTCATTGTAGAACTTGACTGTACGTGGTGAATTCGTGCGATGCTATGATTCCTCCAATTTTAGGGCGTAGTCCGAGTTCGAATCTTCTAGCTTTCTTCTGCTCAGTATCTACCAGATGTGTCGCATACCTAGAAAGTTGTTCGAATTTCCTCTCATAATCAACCAATGTCATCATTCCTTGCTTAAGTTGCAGAAATTATGTCTCCTTACGGTCTCTCAAGGCTTGTGGAAAATATTTTCCCATCACCTCCTCTTTGAAACCTGCCGTAGTGAGGTTACGTTGTTGTGCTTCAATCCTAGTGCGTGAAACGGACTCCCACCAGTGGCCCACTACATCGACTAGCATTAACTGTGCACATAAGACCTTTTGGGTATCAATGAAGGAGAGGTGCTTGAAGATACGTTCCAAACATCTTATCTATCCCTCGGCTGCCAAATGACCAGCCATCCTGTTGAAGATAGGAGGCTTGTAACGGTGAAACTGTTCCACGACTAAGCTCGTGGTATTGGAGTTAGTCTTCGCATTTTGGGGAGGCGCTTATGTTTGCTACCTACCAAGGTCTTGCACGGCCCTCAACAAGTCATTAAACATAACAGTTTATGTTGGTTGACGTGCCATTTCGTTTAATCCACCAAATAAATTTCATCTTAGAAATAGTCAACATCTCAATATATTCGAATGAAAAACTCAGTTTCATAAAATATCAAATTCTAGAATACATGAGGGACAATTGAAAGACTTAATTTGTAGGTGGTGAAGAAAACCTACGGATTATTCCAAGTACTAAATTTTTTTTAAAAATGAAATCATTTATTTAAAATAAATCATCCCTACGTTGCTAGTCTTCATCTTCACTTGTCCAAATATCTTGAACCCTACGTAGCTTAGACAGAGGGGGTTCATCATCCAAGGATATACATGACTCAGGTTCAGATCCCTGGTCAACTTCTAGCTTAGGGTCTAGTTCGAATCCTGGCTCATGCTCTGGTTCTGACCCTGGTCCCGATACATACTCCGGCTCGTTCTCTGGCTCCGAATTATATTCATAATACTGTCTCTCTTCTGGTTCTTCCTCAGGGTCCTCCTCTGGTTTGTGTTCGGGTTCGAGAGTAGAAATCCACCTATCTAGAAAGGTTTC
The DNA here is from genome assembly GCA_019395295.1 of Osmanthus fragrans. Lineage (NCBI taxonomy): Eukaryota > Viridiplantae > Streptophyta > Magnoliopsida > Lamiales > Oleaceae > Osmanthus > Osmanthus fragrans. The sequence goes on from CM033345.1 coordinate 25,590,935, forward strand.
ACAGTACATCTCGAACTCAATCATTTCTGGGTGCTATGGAGGGTTACCTTCCAGTATTTCGTCTCTAACCACAATGCCCATGTCTCCCTACTGGGGTGGTAGTGTGTGGATAAAATTGTTAACAGCTTGAAGGGGTGCAACCTCATGTCCTACGCCCCTTGTCGCAGCCCACCTAGCAAAAACTTCCTCCACATGCTCAATAAGCGTGTGAGTCGGGTTTCTCTCATAATTCTCCTAGGCTTGGATAATTGTTGCCCTATCGTTCAGAAAAACCCTACTAGCCATTGTCTTCCTAGCGGTCTCTCTAATTCTAGCCATGTATGTCACATACAAGCCAAGTCCAATTATGCTTAACATTTGGTTAATGGTAACACTTTGTTTTTTATGCTTGCATATTTCATTTTAGGGATAAAATAAAATATTATGTTTCTATCGAAATTTGATTAAAAGTATGCGAGGGAACAATTTATAAATGGTAACAAAATTATTTAAACATCATGCTCACAATTCATGCTAGAATATAACACTTCATTTCATTTCATTTCAAACATATTTCGAATTAATTATGAGAATGTATATGCTCAAGATTTAAACAAACATTTTACGTACCTTCGGTCCGTCGGATGGTAGTTGATTGGTGAATGCTAGGTGCCAAGAATCTTGTTCAAATTCATGTTTACTATCTAAAATGTTTATAATAGTATCTTATCATATAGTTTAATAATCCTTTTTTTTTGTGGCCTTTGTCTTGATGATTTGAATAACGTATAACTAAAAGGCTTCCAGGAAGGGAGGGGGGTCACTTTGACTGCTTATATCCCAAGCTTTCCTTAGACGGATTAGGTCTTTTTGACAAAGCCCTTCAATCTCGCAAATAAGCAAATCAAGAAAACTCGAGCAATGAATAAAAACTAATTTGTCTTTTGGAAATCAATTTTCTGGAAACGTTGTTATTATCATTTATCATTGTTACTACTACTACTACTACTACTACTACTACTACTGTTGTTGTTGTTGTTGTTGCTGCTACTACTGGTACTATTATTATTATTATGCAAAGAAACAACTAAGCAGATAAGTATTTATTACATGTAACATTTAAGAGAAAAGAGACTCAAATAGGGTTCAACATTTTAAAATTTTAAAATTTAATACTACGTTGTCATTTTCATTTTTTTTTTCAAAATATACTACATTATGCACATAGACCCATACTACGTGATATTTACACTTTTCACGTCACTGTTCACAATTTAACTTTATTCTACATATACATAATAACATTCTTAGTTCTTACAGAACAAGCATCAGGAGAACATAATTTAAGAATCAAGAACCACAAGTCAAAATACAAATTATACCAAAGAAATACCCAAAATAATCAACCCGAGAAAAAGAGATCAGAGGTTTGAGTAGAAAAGAATTATAGCAGGTATGTCCCTTTCTCGAGGTCATTGACACTTTTGATTAGGTTAAGGACCTAATAAAAAAAATATTAACCTAGGCCTCAAGTAACATCAGATTTAACAAGTCTGCATAGGACCATGCTTTATTATATGGGGAATTTTCATAAATTTCACAAAAATTGAAAATCCACCAAAAATTTTCATTTGCACTAAATTTGATCAAAAATGTCACTTATTTATTGTGAAAGGTCCTAATTACCCTTGCAAACACTTTTTTGAGCATTTATTGCATGATTTGAATGTCATTAACGGGGTTGATGTGATGAATAAATATCTATATTTTATACTAATATATATGTATATTATATTCACAAATATGTAATTTTTGTATAAACAAAAAAAAATTTGAAGAAATTACATAAACAAATAGGTCTCCTAAATCCTCACTCATCTTCTTCATTCCTTTAACAAGAACACATTACATAAGGATTCATCATCCATTTTGAAAGGTTAGATATTACAAATTATTCATACTTGGATTCTTATATCTTACTATTTGTAAAGGTTAAAAACAAAATTGACATATAAATTTGAAGTTTTTGGAACTATTTTTCATTGATTTGTTTGGTTTTTGAAATTTGTTGAAGGGTAAATATACCAATATCCTTTACAAATTGGGAAGGATTTCATGTTTAATGAAGTATTGAGTTATTTATTTGGAGATATGTTGGAATGTTGTAGTTGTGAATTAACTTCCCCAAATGATTATCACCATTAATGTCTTCATTAATTTCTTCCCAAAAATCAAATACATGTTTTCAACCTTTCCCGTCAGTTCCTACAATACAGAAGAACAATTCATTTGAAATCGTCGAGGTAGATATGTAAACTATCGAACTCGACATTTAGAAACTAACGAGAGAAACAATTAAACTGTCGAATTCGACACTTGAAAACTGTTGATAATTTGATAAGTTGTTTTGCTAAAATTTGGATTTTGGCGTTTGAAAGTTCCACTTTGATGGTATTAAATATTGATATATCGGTTGTACAGATTTCTTACTAGTGCAATCCATTTTGTTCAGGCATGAGTAATCATTTGAGATTTATCGTGTCTTATAGGGGAAAGTTTGTTCACGTGGGCGACGAATGGAAGTGGAGAGGAAACAAAACCACTTCTGTTTTAGTGCCGATAAGTATTACTGTAGCCGGTCTTGTTTTACAGTTGAAAGAAAAACTTGGTATTATTGATCCCCTTACTGAAATAGAATTGAAGTTCAAAGTCCCGAGCATGAACATACCTCCAGCCGAAATACACGAAGATGAAGACTTAAATTGGTATATATGGGTTCATAATGAAACTACTATATGCATTATTGTTCTGGAAAATGAGGCCCCAACAGTTGCATAGGAAGGGATACGAATTAGCTGGATCGTTCGTTTAGGATAGCGGATGTTTACCATAACGAACAACATGAGGGCCTCAATCATCGGCATAGTGTTTCAAACTACGATGCACCCGGATCGCCATTTTTCAATATTGGGGATATACCATTAGATGAGAATTTGGACAACCTGGTACCTGGTTCTGAAGTTGCTAACCTTAATGAAGTTCACGAGCCAATATTAACAAATTTTGGGACTTCGGATAGACATGAATGGATGACAACTGTGAATACAACGGATCTTGCGGACGGGCAAATATTCTTCAGCAAGAAAGAGTTGTACTAAACAATTCGTGTACTTGCATTGAAAGACAAGTTCCAGTTTCGGGTCAGCAGGTTAAGTAGGAAAATGTTAACCGTTGTATGTACGGACGAGAATTGCAAGTGCATGCTAAGTTCTTCATCTGTGAAGCAGTCTGCAATCTTCAAGATCTGTAGATTCAACAACCACCACACTTGTTCCACGGACGTTTGTCATAATGCACACCGCCATGCCACTAGTTCTGTAATTGTCAAGCTGGTTTTGGGAAAATTGGAAAATCCATACATCAAGTATGATCCTATCGCTATTTTACGAGACATGGATTGTGAGTTCGATGTCAAAATCAGTTACAACAAAGCACGTAGGGAGAAGGTGGTCATTTTACTGAAGCTACATGGTACATCGGGGGATAGTTTTCACAAACTAACTTCGTATTGCCACGTCGTAGGAGAGAGTAACCCGGGAACGGTAACCCACATCCAAATTGATTCTCGTAATAGGTTTCATTATTTCTTCCTCACATTCGGCACAAGCATTCGTGCCTACATACAGTACTTGAGGCGCGTTATTTATGTTGACGGTAGTCACTTGAAAGATCCATACAAAGGTACACTTTTATTGGTAACTACCCAAGATACAAACAAACATATCTATCCCTTGGCATGGGAGATCGTGGATATACTGAAACAAATGCTTCGTGAAATTGGTTTTTCTCAAACTTGAAAGATCTTATAGGCGATTCAAATAAACTCGTGTTTGTGTCAGATAGGAAAAACAGTATTGAAAAAGCCATCACAGATCTATTTTCATTGTCGCACCATGATTTTTATACATGACATATGGAAAAGAACTTAATACAACAGTACAACAACGCCAGTTCAATATTTCTATTCAAATGAGCAGCTACAACTTATCGGGTGGAGGAGTTTGAAAGACTTATGGGACAGCTTTATAGGGTAAGCGGAAGGTCGTACGAGCACTTGGAGCGAGTAAGTTTTCCATTATGGCCCCGAGCACTATTCGTTGGCCAACGGTCTAACGTTATGACAAACAACAATGCGGAAGTTCTGAACTCAATGTTGCAACATGCCCGTTCATTACCAATCACGTGGTTGGTCGAACACATTCGGAGTACTATGCAGAAGTGGTTTTATGAATGTCAACGCAATGCAATCGCATGCAGTACCTTGTCTACATCGAGGTTTGAGAGCGAGTTACGAACAATATTCGAAGCTGGTATTCGACTTCGAGCTCATGCCTTGACAAACAACCTAACACAAGTTGGGATCTCCAATGACACACACATCGTAAACTTCTCGGACAACACGTGCACCTGTCGTAAGTTCCAACTAAATCGTATGTCATGTCTTTATGCAACTCGTGTTGCTTGCCTAGGAGGTAGGTCGTTGTACGATCTATGCTCTCCATATTACACATCGGAATACTAGAGGGGTGCCTATAGCGAAACAATATATCATGTTGGAAAGGAAGTCAACTGGGTTGTTCCGAACGATATTATAGGTACTCCTATTTTGCCGCCCGTTGTACGTCGTCCTCCAGGTAGACACCCACAAAACGTAAGCAATCCAGATTCGAAGTCACCACACGCCTCAAGAAATGCACTCGTTGTGGTGGAATTGGTTATAACCGTAGCACATGTTCGAACCCCTTGTCAACATAGTGAACAATCTTTTTGTTGTCGTGTATATTGAATTTGTATGTTCAATGCCACCATGTGCGTGTACAATCTAATGTTATATTATGAACTTATGTTCATTATGATTTGTAGACGTTAATGGGCATTGTGTTTACATACAAATTACGAATCTCCATGTTGTCGTTATGTGTAACATCCCGATACTTAAATTGTTGACCTCAACATATGAAACAAAATGTATATTGTCAACAGAAAATATTTTTTCGTTTTTCATTCGTCATTAAAATAATGTTATCATGATCGTACTATATTTCTTTTTTTTAACCCAAATTTCATCATTTCGTAATCCAACTTAAACAAAAGTGTAAATCAATGTTCTATTCATACGATTCACTAAAATATTCGCATGTGTTACATAACAGTTGTTTGGTGAACACAAGGGTTATTCAAAGTGTATTGCACATTTCTTCATTCAATATATGGAAAACGACATAACCTTATACATATTATTTTCACACATTATAAGACATATATACAATCACAACCAAAACACAGATCCATTCATATAATACCGCATCACATCCGACAGTTAATCTGACGTGTCCGACAGTTTCGCTCTGTCGTTCAAGTTCGCACGATCTACAGAATATTACTACACATACGTGGCAAAAGTGTATAGTTGATGTTGAATGTTTGTAACAGAAACCGTAGTACAACATCTAAAACATGATGACAAATAAAACAAAATAACATACCAGCTTATTACTTTGTACACAAGTTTTGGCATTTACCGCCCAACTCAGTCGACATCAACGTCCGAACCAGCTCCCCCACTTGCGTCATCAGATTCATCGGAGCTTATGACAATAATCTCTTGTGGAGGTGCAATGTTCGCCAACAAGTAATCTCCAGCAAGGTCCTCTCCACTATGATCCATGAACTCCTGCTCCCCATTGAGCATAGTGTTCGGAGAGTGCGGTTCTTCGCTTGCAACTTCATCCAAGTTAGGAAAAGGAATAGAGAGTATGGCTCTCCTGCCTGTTGGAGTATTCACTTCCTCATCGTCGGAAGAAATTACAATGGGAAAGAATTAGGTATAGGTTGTAACGCCGTTACGTAGAATGAGTCGTTGTTTCCCATTGACAAACTCATGATGTATTTTAAGCAATGTATCTTATACAGGATTCAAGCAAGCAAGTTGTGGATGATAATACAAAGTGTCTGCTTAGTAAATTTCAAGTGTAATGAACATTGACCATACATGAACTATATTTATAAGGAAAGCTGGAGGGAAACAAGATTTTTGTCTTACTCCCAACCACTATGTCCAATCTATAACTTAATAAGCATCCACAAAATTTATGGTTATTAGATATTTAATTGTACTTTTATGTAGAATTTTGGACATACTTTATGACAATTGCAGGAATACTTATGAGTTAATTTTTTTTCTTTTTTGAATTGAATAATTTTGCAATTAGTTATTGTTTAACTTATTCACATAAGGACTTTTTATTCGTAATTATAGGATGGTCAACAATTTTCCATACACATTTCTAGGCAACAACTTTCTATACACAGTTCTCGATTTTTTTAGGTAAGCACGATCTCCAACTCTACCATTAGAGTTTCATTAAAAAAACATGAAACGAAAGTGCAATTGCTGTTTTCAAATTCCAAGGAAACACGAATACAAACCCATGAACATAGTTCGTGCAACAATAAGTTTAAACATATCAAAATGTATGAGGCGTTTTCCAGGAATAGCAAACTAAGTTTCCCTACACATTTGCAGGTTGCAAAATAACAAATAAAAATATACAATGCCTACTACTAATATGTGTTGTGGACTATGTCAGATTTCGTCATCAAACCACGGGAAATCAAAATTGAAGTCTTCAACTCCGAAACCAGCATATATACGGACAAAAAATACTCAGTTCCCTTAACTTCTGGACAAGCCATTTTACCTGAAATGACAATACAGTGGAAATCAAATGGTTAACGGCTAACAATCACCAACTCCATGGTTTACTTTGTAATAAATCAATCTCCATTTAAACTTAAATGGTTACCATATCAAATAATACAATAGGATGGTAATAAATAAAATTTGTGTTAGCTACAATTACAAAACGTAGATTGCAAACTGTTGAAATTATTATTTCACTTTTGAGTGTCAAGTTTATAGTTGATGAATTAGATATTATTTAGTTCTGTAATGGAAACAAGTGTAGGATATTCTTATGATTGATGTGATGGAATTACATTCTAGAGATTAACACATTTTGCATTCAACAAAGGATGAAACACAAAGAAGAACATGCTACAAAGGAATGACACTATAGGGGTCTAAGTATATGAATCCCAGAGCACAGTCGTTGTTATAATATCACATAGTATGCAGGCCATATAAATTTCTCTGATATGCAAAAGATAATACTAGCACTATAAAGCAATACAACTGCAAATTGAGAAGTGTTTCGCACCTAGCAAAATCAACTTTTCTATATAATACATATAATGTAATGCTTTTGATCAACATAAAAAACTCGTACTCATTTTCTGCTGGTATGGAGACTTACCTTTTTTGAGAAATCTCCCTCGTCCCCTCGTGTATGGAGTCCTCGTGGTGTTGCAGGCCTTCGAAGACATGCAGATTGCCTCCTCGTGGTAGGAACTGCTCTGTCTGTCTGTACTTCAGGTACGGTGGGCTGTACGGGCATACCTGTTGCAAAACCTACGGATTTTACATGACACATCGAAAACATTAGCCGAATAGGGAAGAGAGTTGACTAAAAAATATTTCAGCTTCTCTAGTGCAATGTTGTCCTACTCATTTGTGTTCACAGCAATTTCGAATATTGTATTAGCGTTGGCACAAGTGCAGGACACGACAATGGAACTTGACAAATTCAGTATTCGCGAACAGTGATTTCAACTTCAAATGGAAAACTACTTTACGGAGGTCTAAACTTACCTTCCATCTCCATAGTGACTAAAGTGGGTAGAGTCAGGCGACGTTCTAAATTGGGCTCCATGATTCCTCCTGTGTATTCAAAACAAATGAGTAAGTAGTTATCATATGCATATGTTTTATGAACGACGACTGTACAATACGTTACGAGAAAGGTGTTCGAAAGTTGGAGCACATACCTTCCATCTCCCACAGCTCGGTATTCATTGGAGCCGAATCTGATATCGTTCGAGTCCTCTCGCTAACTCGTCCTGCTATAAGACAACAATTCATAACAGTTTAGAAGAGAACATATTACAACAATTCATAACAGTTTGAAGAGAACATATTACAACAATTCATAACAGTTTAGAAGAGAACATATTACAACAACACAAACATAAACCTCAGTACATACCACTTAAATCATTATGCCCGCTGTCCGTTGCATCGTCATGTACAGTCGGGCTCCAATCAAACTCTCTTCCTTGCTCGTCTACATCACAGGCTTAGTGTGAAACACAAATGAGAAAAAGGTGAGATGGGAATTGATCGATTGTGATGGTGGAAGTGAAATTACACGAAAATGGATTAAAAACAAGTGACACACATAACTTGCTACACAGAAATTGATTGTACGTGCTGGACGGGAACATCGTTCGGCGCTGCAGCGGTGGTGGAAACAGGTGGGCAACCACTGTCGAAATGAGTCGCGGAGTCTACCGAATTCGGTGGTCACATGCTGCATGATTTCGAGTTTCACTGTCCGCAGTCGCATTACGAGGAGGACTCTCTAATCCAACAACATTTCCTCTACGTCAGATCTTGTTATGCTATCCGCGGACTGCGTACCTCGCTATCTTGATGTGGACGGTCCTCTGTCAAGAGAGACTGTACGTCTAGGAATGTGGGTTGTTGAAAACGTACCTGTAAGTCCTCCCTGGGATTGCTCAGACTCGCTCTCTTCATCGCTGTTGTTGCCATCTCCACTACTATCAGAACCCTCCTCGTCACTCTCACGAGCTGACGGCCCCTCTCAGTCATCCGCACCGTTATTATCATCCTGTGACCCTGAATTAGACTGTTCTTCGTCGAATTCCCTTATAGTTGCATGGTTATTTCCTCCACCAATCTGAGCATTTGCGTCAAGCTGAGGACCGACAATAGAGCTGGCAATGTTGTCAAGCGCAGACACGGCATGATGGTCGAACGGGCTGAGAGTGGAGATATATGGTTGGTCAAGCTCGTCGTTGGTCGTATGCAGCGTTGCATACACATACAAATGTGAAAATAGGAAATAAATGTCATTCGAAAGGATAAATACCATACATAGCATGAAACTAAAATATCAACTACGTTGGACGTCAACCATTACCTGTACATTTTTTAAGAATGTATCGTACATTGTTGCTTTTGTTTAGTAGCTGTCCAGCTCAAGAGTCATGGCGTTCGGTCACAATTCACTGACTGAACCGTTCACCGATTTCAGGAACCGTCTCGAACGTCCATATCTGTCATAGCATAAATAAATTGTAAGTTGACAAATCATTTCACGCCAATATATTTGATGTTCAATAACGAATACAATAACGTGAAATCATTATTCTTACATGTATGGCAATGGGGAAGCCATGAATTGTATTGCTAAATCTCATTCTCATTCTTCCTCTTAGCGTCTCGAAACTTCTTTGCCCAATCGCCCATCCACTCCTTCAATAGACGAGCATATCCAACTCTACCCCAGGGTAGGCAAAAAAGACATCTTGGTCGTCGACGATCGAAAGTATGGTTTCATCTACTCCCACGTTATTATCCGGAGCATTGAACACTCCTTCGACTATTAAAGCAATGCCGAGCTTGTATCGATCAGCCCGGGGTGTTGATGGCCGGAGGAATGTTTTCTCAAGCTGGGCACATGAAATCATGTCCAATGATTTAAAGTACTTGTCCTTAAGTCATGTTTTTTCAACCACGCGAAGGAAATGATCATCCTTCGCAGGCTTGTCACACCATAGTCCAGTGACAATTGCGTATTCTTGCAGTCCAAACCTAAGTGTCCTTGCAGGTTGAACCACAATTCCTTAGTCTTTTCTGTTCGTATGGTTCTGAAAACCAGTTGTTGGATGAGTTGGGCAGAAAATTGCATGTCCAGAACATTAACCAGGAAACTGAGGCAGGAGTCGCAAAAATCTTGTTTTTGTCGATCATAAAAATGCTCCAACACCCTGTGCACACACTTCAAGTTGCTACGTTGGGAAATGCGTGCCCGCAACCTTGTGTTCTCCGAAACCAGAAATTCAAACTTCATGTTTTATGCAATGTAAAGACAGGAAAAAAAATTCAAATCAGCTCATGATAATGGGTACAATTTCATGCCAACTGAAAACTACATATGCACATGTTGTTTAGTGAAATACAGATAAGAAATGGAAGATAAAAATCATAAAAAGCGGAAAATTTATGTTTCATATAATAAACACAAAACCCATCTGCCAAGTTTACTAAGTCGAACTGTCGGGGAAGACATACTAACTGTCGGGAATGAGCATCTGTTGAGAAAGACATCTCACAACCCATCTGCCAAGAATTACTGACCACAGTGTTCTCTATCCAGATGAACTGCCAAGAATGCAGAAAATGCACGGTGTTCTCTATCTAGATGAACTGTCGGGAATGTAGAAAAGGCACAGTGTAATAATGCAAATAAACTTTCCGTAGTTGAAAAGAAAATATGTAACTTCATTTAACAGAATGTGCAAATTGAATGACGGTTGGTATACAACTCTCACATTTACAAAAAGGTAAGCTTAGTTACAGGACACATGGATGCAAAGGCCAACTAATGTCGTGTAATACAACAGTTCCACCTTTGAAGAACAAACATATTTTCCGACAAGCTCACATAATTTCATTCCTAGCACATTAAGAGTGAAAATGGGGTCTACTATATCAATAACACATTTATCGAGTGTGTGTCGAATTATAGATTCAATGGCTAACTAATGTAACAACTACTAAGTATGAGAACGACATGCTTTCGACAACCTAATGCAGCAACTATTTGACCACAGTGGCTGAGGAACTTAGTATCATGAGGTATAATGCTAAGCACAATTCAGTAAAATGAGATTTACAGCATTTTAAGGAACAAAACTCACTCATTAAGGCTCCAATGATGTAACTCACACAAATACTGCAATCACTCGATGAATCCATAATGAAAACAACTCCAAACTCTTAGTTACATCCATCAATGCTCTATTACACCCCTCTACATCCTTCTCTCCAACAACTATGTTTTCATATATCTATCGAACCTCGAATATGCACAATAACATGCATTAACCACACATTTCACAATTATTTTCGTACCAAAATCGACACGAGACATTTTTTCCCCAATCTACAACTTTCAGAACAGTAAAACTTCCAACTAAATCAATAATATCCATAGTAACATTCATTAACCACACATTTCACAATTATTTTGGTACCAAAATCGACACAAGACATTTTCCCCCATTGCACAACATTCAGAACAGTAAAACATCCAAAAAAATCGAAACAATGTTCCAGCACATGCATTAACCACACATTTCACAATTATTTTTGTACCAAAATCGACACAAGATATTTTTCCCCCATTGCACAACGTTCAGAACAGTAAAACATCCCAAACAATCGAAACAATGTTCCAGCTCATGCATTAACCACACATTTCACAATTATTTTTGTACCAAAATCGACACAAGACATTTTTCCCCCTGTGTACAACTTTCAGGACTGTAAAACTTTAAAAAAAAAAACGTCGATAATATGCATAATAACATAATATTCGTTAACCACACATTTCACTATTGTTTTGGTACCAAAATCGACACAAGACATTTTTCCCCATTGCACAATGTTCAAAACAATAAAACATCCAAACAAATCGAAACTATGCACATTACCATTCATTAACCACACATTTCACAATTATTTTGGTACCAAATCGACACAAGACATTTTTCCCCCAATCTACAACTTTCAGAACAATAAAACTTCCAACAACATCAATAATATGCATAGTACCATTCATTAACCACACATTTCACAATTATTTTGGTACCAAAATCGACACAAGACATTTTTCCCCCATTGCACAACGTTCAGAACAGTAAAACATTCAAAAAAATCGAAACAATGTTCCAGCACATGCATTAACCGCACATTTCACAATTTTTTTGTACCAAAATCGACACAAGACATTTTTCCCCCATTGCACAACGTTCGGAACAGTAAAACATCCCAAACAATCGAAACAATGTTCCAGCTCATGCATTAACCACACATTTCACAATTATTTTTGTACCAAAATCGACACAAGACATTTTTCCCCCATTGCACAACGTTCAGAACAGTAAAACATCCCAAACAATCGAAACAATGTTCCAGCTCATGCATTAACCACACATTTCACAATTATTTTTGTACCAAAATCGGCACAAGACATTTTCCCCCATTGCACAACGTTCAGAACAGTAAAACATTCAAAACAATCAAAACAATGTTCCAGCACATGCATTAACCACACATTTCACAATTATTTTGGTACCAAAATCGACACAAGACATTTTTTCCCCATTGCACAACGTTCAGAACAGTAAAACATCCAAAAAAATTGAAACAATGTTCCAGCACATGCATTAACCACACATTTCACAATTATTTTTGTACCAAAATCGACACAAGACATTTTCCCCCCATTGCACAACGTTCACAACAGTAAAACATCCAAAAAAATCGAAACAATGTTCCAGCACATGCATTAACCACACATTTCACAATTATTTTTGTACCAAAATCGACACAAGACATTTTTCCCCCATTGCACAACGTTCAGAACAGTAAAACATCCCAAACAATCGAAACAATGTTCCAGCTCATGCATTAACCACACATTTCACAATTATTTTTGTACCAAAATCGACACAAGACATTTTCCCCCCATTGCACAACGTTCACAATAGTAAAACATCCAAAAAAATCGAAACAATGTTCCAGCACATGCATTAACCACACATTTCACAATTATTTTTGTACCAAAATCGACACAAGACATTTTTCCCCCATTGCACAACGTTCAGAACAGTAAAACATCCCAAACAATCGAAACAATGTTCCAGCTCATGCATTAACCACACATTTCACAATTATTTTTGTACCAAAATCGACACAAGACATTTTTTCCCCATTGCACAACGTTCAGAACAGTAAAACATCCCAAACAATCGAAACAATGTTCCAGCTCATGCATTAACCACACATTTCACAATTATTTTTGTACCAAAATCGACACAAGACATTTTCCCCCCATTGCACAACGTTCACAACAGTAAAACATCCAAAAAAATCGAAACAATGTTCCAGCACATGGATTAACCACACATTTCACAATTATTTTTGTACCAAAATCGACACAAGACATTTTTCCCCCATTGCACAACGTTCAGAACAGTAAAACATCCCAAACAATCGAAACAATGTTCCAGCTCATGCATTAACCACACATTTCACAATTATTTTTGTACCAAAATCGACACAAGACATTTTCCCCCCATTGCACAACGTTCACAACAGTAAAACATCCAAAAAAATCGAAACAATGTTCCAGCACATGCATTAACCACACATTTCACAATTATTTTGGTACCAAAATCGACACAAGACATTTTTTCCCCATTGCACAACGTTCAGAACAGTAAAACATCCAAAAAAATTGAAACAATGTTCCAGCACATGCATTAACCACACATTTCACAATTATTTTTGTACCAAAATCGACACAAGACATTTTCCCCCCATTGCACAACGTTCACAACAGTAAAACATCCAAAAAAATCGAAACAATGTTCCAGCACATGCATTAACCACACATTTCACAATTATTTTTGTACCAAAATCGACACAAGACATTTTTCCCCCATTGCACAACGTTCAGAACAGTAAAACATCCCAAACAATCGAAACAATGTTCCAGCTCATGCATTAACCACACATTTCACAATTATTTTTGTACCAAAATCGACACAAGACATTTTCCCCCCATTGCACAACGTTCAAAACAGTAAAACATCCAAAAAAATCGAAACAATGTTCCAGCACATGCATTAACCACACATTTCACAATTATTTTTGTACCAAAATCGACACAAGACATTTTTTCCCCATTGCACAACGTTCAGAACAGTAAAACATCGAAAAAAATCGAAACAATGTTCCAGCACATGCATTAACCGCACATTTCACAATTTTTTTGTACCAAAATCGACACAACACATTTTTCCCCTAGTGTACATCTTTCAGAACTGTGAAACTTTCAAAAACATCGATAATATGCACATTTCACAATTGTTTTGGTACAAAAATCGACACAAGACATTTTTCCCCATTGCACAACGCACAGAACAATAAAACGTCCAAACAAATCGAAACTATGCACAATACCATGCATTAACCACATATTTCACAATTATTTTGTACCAAAATCGATACAAGACATTTTTCCCCCAATCTACAACTTTCAGAACAATAAAACTTCCAACAACATCGATAATATGCATAGTAACATTCATTAACCACACATTTCACAATTATTTTGGTACCAAAATTGACACAAGACATTTTTTCCCCATTGCACAACGTTCAGAACAGTAAAACATCCAAAAAAATCGACACAATGTTCCAGCACATGCATTAACCACACATTTCACAATTATTTTTGTACCAAAATCGGCACAAGACATTTTTCCCCCATTGCACAACGTTCAGAACAGTAAAACATTCAAAACAATCGAAACAATGTTCCAGCTCATGCATTAACCACACATTTCACAATTATTTTTGTACCAAAATCGACACAAGACATTTTCCCCCCATTGCACAACGTTCAAAACAGTAAAACATCCAAAAAAATCGAAACAATGTTCCAGCACATGCATTAACCACACATTTCACAATTATTTTTGTACCAAAATCGACACAAGACATTTTTCCCCTATTGCACTTCGTTCAGAACAGTAAAACATCCCAAACAATCGAAACAATGTTCCAGCTCATGCATTAACCACACATTTCACAATTATTTTTGTACCAAAATCGACACAAGACATTTTTCCCCCTGTGTACAACTTTCAGGACTGTAAAACTTTAAAAAAACGTCGATAATATGCATAATAACATTCGTTAACCACACATTTCACTATTGTTTTGGTACCAAAATCGACACAAGACATTTTTCCCCATTGCACAATGTTCAGAACAATAAAACATCCAAACAAATCGAAACTATGCACATTACCATTCATTAACCACACATTTCACAATTATTTTTGTACCAAATCGACACAAGACATTTTTCCCCCAATCTACAACTTTCAGAACAATAAAACTTCCAACAACATCAATAATATGCATAGTACCATTCATTAACCACACATTTCACAATTATTTTGGTACCAAAATCGACACAAGACATTTTTCCCCCATTACACAACGTTCAGAACAGTAAAACATTCAAAAAAATCGAAACAATGTTCCAGCACATGCATTAACCGCACATTTCACAATTTTTTTGTACCAAAATCGACACAACACATTTTTCCCCTAGTGTACATCTTTCAGAACTGTGAAACTTTCAAAAACATCGATAATATGCACATTTCACAATTGTTTTGGTACAAAAATCGACACAAGACATTTTTCCCCATTGCACAACGCACAGAACAATAAAACGTCCAAACAAATCGAAACTATGCACAATACCATGCATTAACCACACATTTCACAATTATTTTGTACCAAAATCGATACAAGACATTTTTCCCCCAATCTACAACTTTCAGAACAATAAAACTTCCAACAACATCGATAATATGCATAGTAACATTCATTAACCACACATTTCACAATTATTTTGGTACCAAAATCGACACAAGACATTTTTTCCCCATTGCACAACGTTCAGAACAGTAAAACATCCAAAAAAATCGACACAATGTTCCAGCACATGCATTAACCACACATTTCACAATTATTTTTGTACCAAAATCGGTACAAGACATTTTTCCCCCATTGCACAACGTTCAGAACAGTAAAACATTCAAAACAATCGAAACAATGTTCCAGCACATGCATTAACCACACATTTCACAATTATTTTTGTACCAAAATCGGCACAAGACATTTTTCCCCCATTGCACAACGTTCAGAACAGTAAAACATTCAAAACAATCGAAACAATGTTCCAGCTCATGCATTAACCACACATTTCACAATTATTTTTGTACCAAAATCGACACAAGACATTTTCCCCCCATTGCACAACGTTCAAAACAGTAAAACATCCAAAAAAAAATCGAAACAATGTTCCAGCACATGCATTAACCACACATTTCACAATTATTTTTGTACCAAAATCGACACAAGACATTTTTCCCCTATTGCACTTCGTTCAGAACAGTAAAACATCCCAAACAATCGAAACAATGTTCCAGCTCATGCATTAACCACACATTTCACAATTATTTTTGTACCAAAATCGACACAAGACATTTTTCCCCCTGTGTACAACTTTCAGGACTGTAAAACTTTAAAAAAACGTCGATAATATGCATAATAACATTCGTTAACCACACATTTCACTATTGTTTTGGTACCAAAATCGACACAAGACATTTTTCCCCATTGCACAATGTTCAGAACAATAAAACATCCAAACAAATCGAAACTATGCACATTACCATTCATTAACCACACATTTCACAATTATTTTTGTACCAAATCGACACAAGACATTTTTCCCCCAATCTACAACTTTCAGAACAATAAAACTTCCAACAACATCAATAATATGCATAGTACCATTCATTAACCACACATTTCACAATTATTTTGGTACCAAAATCGACACAAGACATTTAACCCCCATTGCACAACGTTCAGAACAGTAAAACATTCAAAAAAATCGAAACAATGTTCCAGCACATGCATTAACCGCACATTTCACAATTTTTTTGTACCAAAATCGACACAACACATTTTTCCCCTAGTGTACATCTTTCAGAACTGTGAAACTTTCAAAAACATCGATAATATGCACATTTCACAATTGTTTTGGTACAAAAATCGACACAAGACATTTTTCCCCATTGCACAACGCACAGAACAATAAAACGTCCAAACAAATCGAAACTATGCACAATACCATGCATTAACCACACATTTCACAATTATTTTGTACCAAAATCGATACAAGACATTTTTCCCCCAATCTACAACTTTCAGAACAATAAAACTTCCAACAACATCGATAATATGCATAGTAACATTCATTAACCACACATTTCACAATTATTTTGGTACCAAAATCGACACAAGACATTTTTTCCCCATTGCACAACGTTCAGAACAGTAAAACATCCAAAAAAATCGACACAATGTTCCAGCACATGCATTAACCACACATTTCACAATTATTTTTGTACCAAAATCGGTACAAGACATTTTTCCCCCATTGCACAACGTTCAGAACAGTAAAACATTCAAAACAATCGAAACAATGTTCCAGCACATGCATTAACCACACATTTCACAATTATTTTTGTACCAAAATCGGCACAAGACATTTTTCCCCCATTGCACAACGTTCAGAACAGTAAAACATTCAAAACAATCGAAACAATGTTCCAGCTCATGCATTAACCACACATTTCACAATTATTTTTGTACCAAAATCGACACAAGACATTTTCCCCCCATTGCACAACGTTCAAAACAGTAAAACATCCAAAAAAATCGAAACAATGTTCCAGCACATGCATTAACCACACATTTCACAATTATTTTTGTACCAAAATCGACACAAGACATTTTTCCCCTATTGCACTTCGTTCAGAACAGTAAAACATCCCAAACAATCGAAACAATGTTCCAGCTCATGCATTAACCACACATTTCACAATTATTTTTTTTACCAAAATCGACACAAGACATTTTTCCCCCTGTGTACAACTTTCAGGACTGTAAAACTTTAAAAAAACGTCGATAATATGCATAATAACATTCGTTAACCACACATTTCACTATTGTTTTGTACCCAAAATCGACACAAGACATTTTTCCCCATTGCACAATGTTCAGAACAATAAAACATCCAAACAAATCGAAACTATGCACATTACCATTCATTAACCACACATTTCACAATTATTTTTGTACCAAATCGACACAAGACATTTTTCCCCCAATCTACAACTTTCAGAACAATAAAACTTCCAACAACATCAATAATATGCATAGTACCATTCATTAACCACACATTTCACAATTATTTTGGTACCAAAATCGACACAAGACATTTAACCCCCATTGCACAACGTTCAGAACAGTAAAACATTCAAAAAAAAATCGAAACAATGTTCCAGCACATGCATTAACCGCACATTTCACAATTTTTTTGTACCAAAATCGACACAACACTTTTTCCCCTAGTGTACATCTTTCAGAACTGTGAAACTTTCAAAAACATCGATAATATGCACATTTCACAATTGTTTTGGTACAAAAATCGACACAAGACATTTTTCCCCATTGCACAACGCACAGAACAATAAAACGTCCAAACAAATCGAAACTATGCACAATACCATGCATTAACCACACATTTCACAATTATTTTGTACCAAAATCGATACAAGACATTTTTCCCCCAATCTACAACTTTCAGAACAATAAAACTTCCAACAACATCGATAATATGCATAGTAACATTCATTAACCACACATTTCACAATTATTTTGGTACCAAAATCGACACAAGACATTTTTTCCCCATTGCACAACGTTCAGAACAGTAAAACATCCAAAAAAATCGACACAATGTTCCAGCACATGCATTAACCACACATTTCACAATTATTTTTGTACCAAAATCGGTACAAGACATTTTTCCCCCATTGCACAACGTTCAGAACAGTAAAACATTCAAAACAATCGAAACAATGTTCCAGCACATGCATTAACCACACATTTCACAATTATTTTTGTACCAAAATCGATACAAGACATTTTTCCCCCAATCTACAACTTTCAGAACAATAAAACTTCCAACAACATCGATAATATGCATAGTAACATTCATTAACCACACATTTCACAATTATTTTGGTACCAAAATCGACACAAGACATTTTTTCCCCATTGCACAACGTTCAGAACAGTAAAACATCCAAAAAAATCGACACAATGTTCCAGCACATGCATTAACCACACATTTCACAATTATTTTTGTACCAAAATCGGTACAAGACATTTTTCCCCCATTGCACAACGTTCAGAACAGTAAAACATTCAAAACAATCGAAACAATGTTCCAGCTCATGCATTAACCACACATTTCACAATTATTTTTGTACCAAAATCGACACAAGACATTTTCCCCCCCATTGCACAACGTTCAAAACAGTAAAACATCCAAAAAAATCGAAACAATGTTCCAGCACATGCATTAACCACACATTTCACAATTATTTTTGTACCAAAATCGACACAAGACATTTTTTTCCCCCTTTGCACTTCGTTCAGAACAGTAAAACATCCCAAACAATCGAAACAATGTTCCAGCTCATGCATTAACCACACATTTCACAATTATTTTTGTACCAAAATCGACACAAGACATTTTTCCCCCTGTGTACAACTTTCAGGACTGTAAAACTTTAAAAAAACGTCGATAATATGCATAATAACATTCGTTAACCACACATTTCACTATTGTTTTGGTACCAAAATCGACACAAGACATTTTTCCCCATTGCACAATGTTCAGAACAATAAAACATCCAAACAAATCGAAACTATGCACATTACCATTCATTAACCACACATTTCACAATTATTTTTGTACCAAATCGACACAAGACATTTTTCCCCCAATCTACAACTTTCAGAACAATAAAACTTCCAACAACATCAATAATATGCATAGTACCATTCATTAACCACACATTTCACAATTATTTTGGTACCAAAATCGACACAAGACATTTTTCCCCCATTGCACAACGTTCAGAACAGTAAAACATTCAAAAAAAATCGAAACAATGTTCCAGCACATGCATTAACCGCACATTTCACAATTTTTTTGTACCAAAATCGACACAACACATTTTTTTCCCCTAGTGTACATCTTTCAGAACTGTGAAACTTTCAAAAACATCGATAATATGCACATTTCACAATTGTTTTGGTACAAAAAATCGACACAAGACATTTTTCCCCATTGCACAACGTACAGAACAATAAAACGTCCAAACAAATCGAAACTATGCACAATACCATGCATTAACCACACATTTCACAATTATTTTGTACCAAAATCGATACAAGACATTTTTCCCCCAATCTACAACTTTCAGAACAATAAAACTTCCAACAACATCGATAATATGCATAGTAACATTCATTAACCACACATTTCACAATTATTTTGGTACCAAAATCGACACAAGACATTTTTTCCCCATTGCACAACGTTCAGAACAGTAAAACATCCAAAAAAAAAATCGACACAATGTTCCAGCACATGCATTAACCACACATTTCACAATTATTTTTGTACCAAAATCGGTACAAGACATTTTTCCCCCATTGCACAACGTTCAGAACAGTAAAACATTCAAAACAATCGAAACAATGTTCCAGCACATGCATTAACCACACATTTCACAATTATTTTTGTACCAAAATCGGCACAAGACATTTTTCCCCCATTGCACAACGTTCAGAACAGTAAAACATTCAAAACAATCGAAACAATGTTCCAGCTCATGCATTAACCACACATTTCACAATTATTTTTGTACCAAAATCGACACAAGACATTTTCCCCCCCATTGCACAACGTTCAAAACAGTAAAACACATCCCAAAAAAATCGAAACAATGTTCCAGCACATGCATTAACCACACATTTCACAATTATTTTTGTACCAAAATCGACACAAGACATTTTTCCCCTATTGCACTTCGTTCAGAACAGTAAAACATCCCAAACAATCAAAACAATGTTCCAGCTCATGCATTAACCACACATTTCACAATTATTTTTGTACCAAAATCGACACAAGACATTTTTCCCCCCTGTGTACAACTTTCAGGACTGTAAAACTTTAAAAAAACGTCGATAATATGCATAATAACATTCGTTAACCACACATTTCACTATTGTTTTGGTACCAAAATCGACACAAGACATTTTTCCCCATTGCACAATGTTCAGAACAATAAAACATCCAAACAAATCGAAACTATGCACATTACCATTCATTAACCACACATTTCACAATTATTTTTGTACCAAATCGACACAAGACATTTTTCCCCCAATCTACAACTTTCAGAACAATAAAACTTCCAACAACATCAATAATATGCATAGTACCATTCATTAACCACACATTTCACAATTATTTTTTGTACCAAAATCGACACAAGACATTTTTTCCCCCCCATTGCACAACGTTCAGAACAGTAAAACATTCAAAAAAATCGAAACAATGTTCCAGCACATGCATTAACCGCACATTTCACAATTTTTTTGTACCAAAATCGACACAACACATTTTTCCCCTAGTGTACATCTTTCAGAACTGTGAAACTTTCAAAAACATCGATAATATGCACATTTCACAATTGTTTTGGTACAAAAATCGACACAAGACATTTTTCCCCATTGCACAACGCACAGAACAATAAAACGTCCAAACAAATCGAAACTATGCACAATACCATGCATTAACCACACATTTCACAATTATTTTTTTGTACCAAAATCGATACAAGACATTTTTCCCCCAATCTACAACTTTCAGAACAATAAAACTTCCAACAACATCGATAATATGCATAGTAACATTCATTAACCACACATTTCACAATTATTTTGGTACCAAAATCGACACAAGACATTTTTTCCCCATTGCACAACGTTCAGAACAGTAAAACATCCAAAAAAAATCGACACAATGTTCCAGCACATGCATTAACCACACATTTCACAATTATTTTTGTACCAAAATCGGCACAAGACATTTTTCCCCCATTGCACAACGTTCAGAACAGTAAAACATTCAAAACAATCGAAACAATGTTCCAGCACATGCATTAACCACACATTTCACAATTATTTTTGTACCAAAATCGGCACAAGACATTTTTCCCCCATTGCACAACGTTCAGAACAGTAAAACATTCAAAACAATCGAAACAATGTTCCAGCTCATGCATTAACCACACATTTCACAATTATTTTTGTACCAAAATCGACACAAGACATTTTCCCCCCATTGCACAACGTTCAAAACAGTAAAACATCCAAAAAAATCGAAACAATGTTCCAGCACATGCATTAACCACACATTTCACAATTATTTTTGTACCAAAATCGACACAAGACATTTTTCCCCTATTGCACTTCGTTCAGAACAGTAAAACATCCCAAACAATCGAAACAATGTTCCAGCTCATGCATTAACCACACATTTCACAATTATTTTTGTACCAAAATCGACACAAGACATTTTTCCCCCTGTGTACAACTTTCAGGACTGTAAAACTTTAAAAAAACGTCGATAATATGCATAATAACATTCGTTAACCACACATTTCACTATTGTTTTGGTACCAAAATCGACACAAGACATTTTTCCCCATTGCACAATGTTCAGAACAATAAAACATCCAAACAAATCGAAACTATGCACATTACCATTCATTAACCACACATTTCACAATTATTTTTGTACCAAATCGACACAAGACATTTTTCCCCCAATCTACAACTTTCAGAACAATAAAACTTCCAACAACATCAATAATATGCATAGTACCATTCATTAACCACACATTTCACAATTATTTTGGTACCAAAATCGACACAAGACATTTTTCCCCCATTGCACAACGTTCAGAACAGTAAAACATTCAAAAAAATCGAAACAATGTTCCAGCACATGCATTAACCGCACATTTCACAATTTTTTTGTACCAAAATCGACACAACACATTTTTCCCCTAGTGTACATCTTTCAGAACTGTGAAACTTTCAAAAACATCGATAATATGCACATTTCACAATTGTTTTGGTACAAAAATCGACACAAGACATTTTTCCCCATTGCACAACGCACAGAACAATAAAACGTCCAAACAAATCGAAACTATGCACAATACCATGCATTAACCACACATTTCACAATTATTTTGTACCAAAATCGATACAAGACATTTTTCCCCGAATCTACAACTTTCAGAACAATAAAACTTCCAACAACATCGATAATATGCATAGTAACATTCATTAACCACACATTTCACAATTATTTTGGTACCAAAATCGACACAAGACATTTTTTCCCCATTGCACAACGTTCAGAACAGTAAAACATCCAAAAAAAATCGACACAATGTTCCAGCACATGCATTAACCACACATTTCACAATTATTTTTGTACCAAAATCGGTACAAGACATTTTTCCCCCATTGCACAACGTTCAGAACAGTAAAACATTCAAAACAATCGAAACAATGTTCCAGCACATGCATTAACCACACATTTCACAATTATTTTTGTACCAAAATCGGCACAAGACATTTTTCCCCCATTGCACAACGTTCAGAACAGTAAAACATTCAAAAACAATCGAAACAATGTTCCAGCTCATGCATTAACCACACATTTCACAATTATTTTTGTACCAAAATCGACACAAGACATTTTCCCCCCATTGCACAACGTTCAAAAACAGTAAAACATCCAAAAAAATCGAAACAATGTTCCAGCACATGCATTAACCACACATTTCACAATTATTTTTGTACCAAAATCGACACAAGACATTTTTCCCCTATTGCACTTCGTTCAGAACAGTAAAACATCCCAAACAATCGAAACAATGTTCCAGCTCATGCATTAACCACACATTTCACAATTATTTTTGTACCAAAATCGACACAAGACATTTTTCCCCCCTGTGTACAACTTTCAGGACTGTAAAACTTTAAAAAAACGTCGATAATATGCATAATAACATTCGTTAACCACACATTTCACTATTGTTTTGGTACCAAAATCGACACAAGACATTTTTCCCCATTGCACAATGTTCAGAACAATAAAACATCCAAACAAATCGAAACTATGCACATTACCATTCATTAACCACACATTTCACAATTATTTTTGTACCAAATCGACACAAGACACACTTTTCCCCCAATCTACAACTTTCAGAACAATAAAACTTCCAACAACATCAATAATATGCATAGTACCATTCATTAACCACACATTTCACAATTATTTTGGTACCAAAATCGACACAAGACATTTTTCCCCCATTGCACAACGTTCAGAACAGTAAAACATTCAAAAAAAATCGAAACAATGTTCCAGCACATGCATTAACCGCACATTTCACAATTTTTTTTGTACCAAAATCGACACAACACATTTTTCCCCTAGTGTACATCTTTCAGAACTGTGAAACTTTCAAAAACATCGATAATATGCACATTTCACAATTGTTTTGGTACAAAAATCGACACAAGACATTTTTCCCCATTGCACAACGCACAGAACAATAAAACGTCCAAACAAATCGAAACTATGCACAATACCATGCATTAACCACACATTTCACAATTATTTTGTACCAAAATCGATACAAGACATTTTTCCCCCAATCTACAACTTTCAGAACAATAAAACTTCCAACAACATCGATAATATGCATAGTAACATTCATTAACCACACATTTCACAATTATTTTGGTACCAAAATCGACACAAGACATTTTTTCCCCATTGCACAACGTTCAGAACAGTAAAACATCCAAAAAAATCGACACAATGTTCCAGCACATGCATTAACCACACATTTCACAATTATTTTTGTACCAAAATCGGCACAAGACATTTTTTCCCCCATTGCACAACGTTCAGAACAGTAAAACATTCAAAACAATCGAAACAATGTTCCAGCACATGCATTAACCACACATTTCACAATTATTTTTGTACCAAAATCGGCACAAGACATTTTTCCCCCATTGCACAACGTTCAGAACAGTAAAACATTCAAAACAATCGAAACAATGTTCCAGCTCATGCATTAACCACACACATTTCACAATTATTTTTGTACCAAAATCGACACAAGACATTTTCCCCCCATTGCACAACGTTCAAAACAGTAAAACATCCAAAAAAATCGAAACAATGTTCCAGCACATGCATTAACCACACATTTCACAATTATTTTTGTACCAAAATCGACACAAGACATTTTTCCCCTATTGCACTTCGTTCAGAACAGTAAAACATCCAAAAAAATCGAAACAATGTTCCAGCACATGCATTAACCACACATTTCACAATTATTTTTGTACCAAAATCGACACAAGACATTTTTCCCCATTGCACAACGTTCAGAACAGTAAAACATCCCAAACAATCGAAACAATGTTCCAGCTCATGCATTAACCACACATTTCACAATTATTTTTGTACCAAAATCGACACAAGACATTTTCCCCCCATTGCACAACGTTCAAAATAGTAAAACATCCAAAAAAATCGAAACAATGTTCCAGCACATGCATTAACCACACATTTCACAATTATTTTTGTACCAAAATCGACACAAGACATTTTTCCCCCATTGCACAACGTTCAGAACAGTAAAAAACATCCCAAACAATCGAAACAATGTTCCAGCTCATGCATTAACCACACATTTCACAATTATTTTTGTACCAAAATCGACACAAGACATTTTTCCCCTGTGTACAACTTTCAGGACTGTAAAACTTTTAAAAAAACGTCGATAATATGCATAATAACATTCGTTAACCACACATTTCACAATTGTTTTGGTACCAAAATCGACACAAGACATTTTTCCCCATTGCACAATGTTCAGAACAATAAAACATCCAAACAAATCGAAACTATGCACATTACCATTCATTAACCACACATTTCACAATTATTTTTGTACCAAATCGACACAAGACATTTTTCCCCCAATCTACAACTTTCAGAACAATAAAACTTCCAACAACATCAATAATATGCATAGTAACATTCATTAAACACACATTTCACAATTATTTTGGTACCAAAATCGACACAAGACATTTTTCCCCCATTGCACAACGTTCAGAACAGTAAAACATTCAAAAAAATCGAAACAATGTTCCAGCACATGCATTAACCGCACATTTCACAATTTTTTTGTACCAAAATCGACACAACACTTTTTTCCCCTAGTGTACATCTTTCAGAACTGTGAAACTTTCAAAAACATCGATAATATGCACATTTCACAATTGTTTTGGTACAAAAATCGACACAAGACATTTTTCCCCATTGCACAACGTACAGAACAATAAAACGTCCAAACAAATCGAAACTATGCACAATACCATGCATTAACCACACATTTCACAATTATTTTGTACCAAAATCGATACAAGACATTTTTCCCCCAATCTACAACTTTCAGAACAATAAAACTTCCAACAACATCGATAATATGCATAGTAACATTCATTAACCACACATTTCACAATTATTTTGGTACCAAAATCGACACAAGACATTTTTTCCCCATTGCACAACGTTCAGAACAGTAAAACATCCAAAAAAATTGAAACAATGTTCCAGCACATGCATTAACCACACATTTCACAATTATTTTTGTACCAAAATCGACACAAGACATTTTCCCCCCATTGCACAACGTTCACAACAGTAAAAACATCCAAAAAAATCGAAACAATGTTCCATCACATGCATTAACCACACATTTCACAATTATTTTTGTACCAAAATCGACACAAGACATTTTTCCCCCATTGCACAACGTTCAGAACAGTAAAACATCCCAAACAATCGAAACAATGTTCCAGCTCATGCATTAACCACACATTTCACAATTATTTTTGTACCAAAATCGGCACAAGACATTTTTCCCCCATTGCACAACGTTCAGAACAGTAAAACATTCAAAACAATCAAAACAATGTTCCAGCACATGCATTAACCACACATTTCACAATTATTTTGGTACCAAAATCGACACAAGACATTTTTTCCCCATTGCACAACGTTCAGAACAGTAAAACATCCAAAAAAATTGAAACAATGTTCCAGCACATGCATTAACCACACATTTCACAATTATTTTTGTACCAAAATCGACACAAGACATTTTCCCCCCATTGCACAACGTTCACAACAGTAAAACATCCAAAAAAATCGAAACAATGTTCCAGCACATGCATTAACCACACATTTCACAATTATTTTTGTACCAAAATCGACACAAGACATTTTTCCCCCATTGCACAACGTTCAGAACAGTAAAACATCCAAAAAAATCGAAACAATGTTCCAGCTCATGCATTAACCACACATTTCACAATTGTTTTTGTACCAAAATCGACACAAGACATTTTTTCCCCCATTGCACAACGTTCACAACAGTAAAACATCCAAAAAAAATCGAAACAATGTTCCAGCACATGCATTAACCACACATTTCACAATTATTTTTGTACCAAAATCGACACAAGACATTTTTCCCCCATTGCACAACGTTCAGAACAGTAAAACATCCCAAACAATCGAAACAATGTTCCAGCTCATGCATTAACCACACATTTCACAATTATTTTTGTACCAAAATCGACACAAGACATTTTTCCCCCATTGCACAACGTTCAGAACAGTAAAACATCCCAAACAATCGAAACAATGTTCCAGCTCATGCATTAACCACACATTTCACAATTATTTTTGTACCAAAATCGACACAAGACATTTTTCCCCAATCTACAACTTTCAGGACTGTAAAACTTTAAAAAAACGTCGATAATATGCATAGTAACATTCATTAACCACACATTTCACAATTATTTTGGTACCAAAATCGACACAAGACATTTTTCCCCCATTGCACAACGTTCAGAACAGTAAAACATTCAAAAAAATCGAAACAATGTTCCAGCACATGCATTAACCGCACATTTCACAATTTTTTTGTACCAAAATCGACACAACACATTTTTCCCCTAGTGTACATCTTTCAGAACTGTGAAACTTTCAAAAACATCGATAATATGCACATTTCACAATTGTTTTGGTACAAAAATCGACACAAGACATTTTTCCCCATTGCACAACGTACAGAACAATAAAACGTCCAAACAAATCGAAACTATGCACAATACCATGCATTAACCACACATTTCACAATTATTTTGTACCAAAATCGATACAAGACATTTTTCCCCCAATCTACAACTTTCAGAACAATAAAACTTCCAACAACATCGATAATACGCATAGTAACATTCATTAACCACACATTTCACAATTATTTTGGTACCAAAATCGACACAAGACATTTTTTCCCCATTGCACAACGTTCAGAACAGTAAAACATCCAAAAAAATTGAAACAATGTTCCAGCACATGCATTAACCACACATTTCACAATTATTTTTGTACCAAAATCGACACAAGACATTTTCCCCCCATTGCACAACGTTCACAACAGTAAAACATCCAAAAAAATCGAAACAATGTTCCAGCACATGCATTAACCACACATTTCACAATTATTTTTGTACCAAAATCGACACAAGACATTTTTCCCCCATTGCACAACGTTCAGAACTGTAAAACATCCCAAACAATCGAAACAATGTTCCAGCTCATGCATTAACCACACATTTCACAATTATTTTTGTACCAAAATCGACACAAGACATTTTTCCCCCATTGCACAACGTTCAGAACAGTAAAACATTCAAAACAATCAAAACAATGATCCAGCACATGCATTAACCACACATTTCACAATTATTTTGGTACCAAAATCGACACAAGACATTTTTTCCCCATTGCACAACGTTCAGAACAGTAAAACATCCAAAAAAATGGAAACAATGTTCCAGCACATGCATTAACCACACATTTCACAATTATTTTTGTACCAAAATCGACACAAGACATTTTCCCCCCATTGCACAACGTTCACAACAGTAAAACATCCAAAAAAATCGAAACAATGTTCCAGCACATGCATTAACCACACATTTCACAATTATTTTTGTACCAAAATCGACAGAAGACATTTTTCCCCCCCATTGCACAACGTTCAGAACAGTAAAACATCCCAAAACAATCGAAACAATGTTCCAGCTCATGCATTAACCACACATTTCACAATTGTTTTTGTACCAAAATCGACACAAAGACATTTTCCCCCCATTGCACAACGTTCACAACAGTAAAACATCCAAAAAAAATCGAAACAATGTTCCAGCACATGCATTAACCACACATTTCACAATTATTTTTGTACCAAAATCGACACAAGACATTTTTCCCCCATTGCACAACGTTCAGAACAGTAAAACATCCCAAACAATCGAAACAATGTTCCAGCTCATGCATTAACCACACATTTCACAATTATTTTTGTACCAAAATCGACACAAGACATTTTTCCCCCATTGCACAACGTTCAGAACAGTAAAACATCCAAAAACAATCGAAACACAATGTTCCAGCTCATGCATTAACCACACATTTCACAATTATTTTTGTACCAAAATCGACACAAGACATTTTTCCCCCCATTGCACAACGTTCAGAACAGTAAAACATCCAAAAAAAATCGAAACAATGTTCCAGCACATGCATTAACCACACATTTCACAATTATTTTTGTACCAAAATCGACACAAGACATTTTTCCCCCATTGCACAACGTTCAGAACAGTAAAACATCCCAAACAATCGAAACAATGTTCCAGCTCATGCATTAACCACACATTTCACAATTATTTTTTGTACCAAAATCGGCACAAGACATTTTTCCCCCATTGCACAACGTTCAGAACAGTAAAACATTCAAAAACAATCAAAAACAATGTTCCAGCACATGCATTAACCACACATTTCACAATTATTTTGGTACCAAAATCGACACAAGACATTTTTTCCCCATTGCACAACGTTCAGAACAGTAAAACATCCAAAAAAATTGAAACAATGTTCCAGCACATGCATTAACCACACATTTCACAATTATTTTTGTACCAAAATCGACACAAGACATTTTTCCCCCCATTGCACAACGTTCACAACAGTAAAAACATCCAAAAAAATCGAACAATGTTCCAGCACATGCATTAACCACACATTTCACAATTATTTTTGTACCAAAATCGACACAAGACATTTTTTCCCCATTGCACAACGTTCAGAACAGTAAAACATCAAAAACAATCGAAACAATGTTCCAGCTCATGCATTAACCACACATTTCACAATTATTTTTGTACCAAAATCGACACAAGACATTTTTTCCCCCATTGCACAACGTTCAAACAGTAAAACATCCAAAAAAAATCGAAACAATGTTCCAGCACATGCATTAACCACACATTTCACAATTATTTTTGTACCAAAATCGACACAAGACATTTTTCCCCCATTGCACAACGTTCAGAACAGTAAAACATCCCAAACAATCGAAACAATGTTCCAGCTCATGCATTAACCACACATTTCACAATTATTTTTGTACCAAAATCGACACAAGACATTTTCCCCCCATTGCACAACGTTCAAAACAGTAAAACATCCAAAAAAATCGAAACAATGTTCCAGCACATGCATTAACCACACATTTCACAATTATTTTTGTACCAAAATCGACACAAGACATTTTTCCCCCATTGCACAACGTTCAGAACAGTAAAACATCCCAAACAATCGAAACAATGTTCCAGCTCATGCATTAACCACACATTTCACAATTATTTTTGTACCAAAATCGACACAAGACATTTTTCCCCCTGTGTACAACTTTCAGGACTGTAAAACTTTAAAAAAACGTCGATAATATGCATAATAACATTCGTTAACCACACATTTCACTATTGTTTTGGTACCAAAATCGACACAAGACATTTTTCCCATTGCACAATGTACAGAACAATAAAACATCCAAACAAATCGAAACTATGCACATTACCATTCATTAACCACACATTTCACAATTATTTTTGTACCAAATCGACACAAGACATTTTTCCCCCAATCTACAACTTTCAGAACAATAAAACTTCCAACAACATCAATAATATGCATAGTACCATTCATTAACCACACATTTCACAATTATTTTGGTACCAAAATCGACACAAGACATTTTTTCCCCCATTGCACAACGTTCAGAACAGTAAAACATTCAAAAAAAAATCGAAACAATGTTCCAGCACATGCATTAACCGCACATTTCACAATTTTTTTTTGTACCAAAATCGACACAACACATTTTTCCCCTAGTGTACATCTTTCAGAACTGTGAAAACTTTCAAAAACATCGATAATATGCACATTTCACAATTGTTTTGGTACAAAAATCGACACAAGACATTTTTCCCCCATTGCACAACGCACAGAACAATAAAAACGTCCAAAAAAATCGAAACTATGCACAATACCATGCATTAACCACACATTTCACAATTATTTTGTACCAAAATCGATACAAGACATTTTTCCCCCAATCTACAACTTTCAGAACAATAAAAACTTCCAACAACATCGATAATATGCATAGTAACATTCATTAACCACACATTTCACAATTATTTTGGTACCAAAATCGACACAAGACATTTTTTTCCCCATTGCACAACGTTCAGAACAGTAAAAACATCCAAAAAAATCGACACAATGTTCCAGCACATGCATTAACCACACATTTCACAATTATTTTTGTACCAAAATCGGCACAAGACATTTTTCCCCCCATTGCACAACGTTCAGAACAGTATAAAACATTCAAAACAATCGAAACAATGTTCCAGCACATGCATTAACCACACATTTCACAATTATTTTTTGTACCAAAATCGACACAAGACATTTTCCCCCATTGCACAACGTTCAAAACAGTAAAACATCCAAAAAAAATCGAAAAATGTTCCAGCACATGCATTAACCACACATTTCACAATTATTTTTGTACCAAAATCGACACAAGACATTTTTCCCCCATTGCACAAACGTTCAGAACAGTAAAAACATCCCAAACAATCGAAACAATGTTCCAGCTCATGCATTAACCACACATTTCACAATTATTTTTGTACCAAAATCGGACACAAGACATTTTTCCCCCCTGTGTACAACTTTCAGGACTGTAAAACTTTAAAAAAACGTCGATAATATGCATAATAACATTCGTTAACCACACATTTCACTATTGTTTTGGTACCAAAATCGACACAAGACATTTTTCCCCATTGCACAATGTTCAGAACAATAAAACATCCAAACAAATCGAAACTATGCACATTACCATTCATTAACCACACATTTCACAATTATTTTTGTACCAAATCGACACAAGACATTTTTCCCCCAATCTACAACTTTCAGAACAATAAAAACTTCCAACAACATCAATAATATGCATAGTACCATTCATTAACCACACATTTCACAATTATTTTGGTACCAAAATCGACACAAGACATTTTTCCCCCATTGCACAACGTTCAGAACAGTAAAACATTCAAAAAAATCGAAACAATGTTCCAGCACATGCATTAACCGCACATTTCACAATTTTTTTTTGTACCAAAAATCGACACAACACATTTTTTTCCCCCTAGTGTACATCTTTCAGAACTGTGAAACTTTCAAAAACATCGATAATATGCACATTTCACAATTGTTTTGGTACAAAAATCGACACAAGACATTTTTCCCCCATTGCACAACGTTCAGAACAATAAAACGTCCAAACAAAATCGAAACTATGCACAATACCATGCATTAACCACACATTTCACAATTATTTTGTACCAAAATCGATACAAGACATTTTTCCCCAATCTACAACTTTCAGAACAATAAAACTTCCAACAACATCGATAATATGCATAGTAACATTCATTAACCACACATTTCACAATTATTTTGGTACCAAAATCGACACAAGACATTTTTTCCCCATTGCACAACGTTCAGAACAGTAAAACATCCAAAAAAATCGACACACAATGTTCCAGCACATGCATTAACCACACATTTCACAATTATTTTTTGTACCAAAATCGGTACAAGACATTTTTCCCCCCATTGCACAACGTTCAGAACAGTAAAACATTCAAAAAAATCGAAACAATGTTCCAGCACATGCATTAACCACACATTTCACAATTATTTTTGTACCAAAATCGGCACAAGACATTTTTCCCCCCATTGCACAACGTTCAGAACAGTAAAACATTCAAACAAATCGAAACAATGTTCCAGCTCATGCATTAACCACACATTTCACAATTATTTTTGTACCAAAATCGACACAAGACATTTTTCCCCCCATTGCACAACGTTCAAAACAGTAAAACACATCCAAAAAAATCGAAACAATGTTCCAGCACATGCATTAACCACACATTTCACAATTATTTTTGTACCAAAATCGACACAAGACATTTTTCCCCCATTGCACAACGTTCAGAACAGTAAAACATCCCAAACAATCGAAACAATGTTCCAGCTCATGCATTAACCACACATTTCACAATTATTTTTGTACCAAAATCGACACAAGACATTTTTCCCCCCAAGTGTACAACTTTCAGGACTGTAAAACTTTAAAAAAACGTCGATAATATGCATAATAACATTCGTTAACCACACATTTCACTATTGTTTTGGTACCAAAATCGACACAAGACATTTTTCCCCATTGCACAATGTTCAGAACAATAAAACATCCAAACAAATCGAAACTATGCACATTACCATTCATTAACCACACATTTCACAATTATTTTTGTACCAAATCGACACAAGACATTTTTCCCCCAATCTACAACTTTCAGAACAATAAAACTTCCAACAACATCAATAATATGCATAGTACCATTCATTAACCACACATTTCACAATTATTTTTGGTACCAAAATCGACACAAGACATTTTTCCCCCATTGCACAACGTTCAGAACAGTAAAACATTCAAAAAAATCGAAACAATGTTCCAGCACATGCATTAACCGCACATTTCACAATTTTTTTGTACCAAAATCGACACAACACATTTTTCCCCTAGTGTACATCTTTCAGAACTGTGAAACTTTCAAAAACATCGATAATATGCACATTTCACAATTGTTTTGGTACAAAAATCGACACAAGACATTTTTCCCCATTGCACAACGTACAGAACAATAAAACGTCCAAAACAAATCGAAAATATGCACAATACCATGCATTAACCACACATTTCACAATTATTTTGTACCAAAATCGATACAAGACATTTTTCCCCCAATCTACAACTTTCAGAACAATAAAACTTCCAACAACATCGATAATATGCATAGTAACATTCATTAACCACACATTTCACAATTATTTTTGGTACCAAAATCGACACAAGACATTTTTTTCCCCATTGCACAACGTTCAGAACAGTAAAAACATCCAAAAAAATCGACACAATGTTCCAGCACATGCATTAACCACACATTTCACAATTATTTTTGTACCAAAATCGGCACAAGACATTTTTCCCCCATTGCACAACGTTCAGAACAGTAAAACATTCAAAACAATCGAAACAATGTTCCAGCACATGCATTTAACCACACATTTCACAATTATTTTTGTACCAAAATCGACACAAGACATTTTTCCCCCATTGCACAACGTTCAGAACAGTAAAACATTCAAAACAATCGAAAACAATGTTCCAGCACATGCATTAACCACACATTTCACAATTATTTTTTGTACCAAAATCGACACAAGACATTTTTCCCCCATTGCACAACGTTCAGAACAGTAAAAACATCCAAAAAAATCGAAACAATGTTCCAGCTCATGCATTAACCACACATTTCACAATTATTTTTGTACCAAAATCGACACAAGACATTTTCCCCCCATTGCACAACGTTCAAAACAGTAAAACATCCAAAAAAAATCGAAACAATGTTCCAGCACATGCATTAACCACACATTTCACAATTATTTTTGTACCAA
This sequence comes from Osmanthus fragrans, assembly GCA_019395295.1. Lineage (NCBI taxonomy): Eukaryota > Viridiplantae > Streptophyta > Magnoliopsida > Lamiales > Oleaceae > Osmanthus > Osmanthus fragrans. The sequence goes on from CM033345.1 coordinate 25,625,854, forward strand.
AATCGACACAAGACATTTTTCCCCCATTGCACAACGTTCAGAACAGTAAAACATCCCAAACAATCGAAACAATGTTCCAGCTCATGCATTAACCACACATTTCACAATTATTTTTGTACCAAAATCGACACAAGACATTTTTTACCTGTGTACAACTTTTCAGGACTGTAAAACTTTAAAAAAAACGTCGATAATATGCATAATAACATTCGTTAACCACACATTTCACTATTGTTTTGGTACCAAAATCGACACAAGACATTTTTCCCCCATTGCACAACGTTCAGAACAGTAAAACATTCAAAAAAATCGAAACAATGCACATTACCATTCATTAACCACACATTTCACAATTATTTTTGTACCAAATCGACACAAGACATTTTTCCCCCAATCTACAACTTTCAGAACAATAAAACTTCCAACAACATCAATAATATGCATAGTACCATTTCATTAACCACACATTTCACAATTATTTTGGTACCAAAATCGACACAAGACATTTTTTCCCCCCATTGCACAACGTTCAGAACAGTAAAACATTCAAAAAAATCGAAACAATGTTCCAGCACATGCATTAACCACACATTTCACAATTTTTTTGTACCAAAATCGACACAACACATTTTTCCCCTAGTGTACATCTTTCAGAAACTGTGAAACTTTCAAAAACATCGATAATATGCACATTTCACAATTGTTTTGGTACAAAAATCGACACAAGACATTTTTCCCCATTGCACAACGTACAGAACAATAAAACGTCCAAACAAATCGAAACTATGCACAATACCATGCATTAACCACACATTTCACAATTATTTTGTACCAAAATCGATACAAGACATTTTTCCCCCCCTCTACAACTTTCAGAACAATAAAACTTCCAACAACATCGATAATATGCATAGTAACATTCATTAACCACACATTTCACAATTATTTTGGTACCAAAATCGACACAAGACATTTTTTCCCCATTGCACAACGTTCAGAACAGTAAAACATCCAAAAAAATCGACACAATGTTCCAGCACATGCATTAACCACACATTTCACAATTATTTTTGTACCAAAATCGACACAAGACATTTTTCCCCCATTGCACAACGTTCAGAACAGTAAAACATTCAAAACAATCGAAACAATGTTCCAGCACATGCATTAACCACACATTTCACAATTATTTTTGTACCAAAATCGACACAAGACATTTTTCCCCCCATTGCACAACGTTCAGAACAATAAAAACATTCAAAAAAATCGAAACAATGTTCCAGCTCATGCATTAACCACACATTTCACAATTATTTTTGTACCAAAATCGAACAAGACATTTTTCCCCCCATTGCACAACGTTCAAAACAGTAAAACATCCAAAAAAATCGAAACAATGTTCCAGCACATGCATTAACCACACATTTCACAATTATTTTTGTACCAAAATCGACACAAGACATTTTTTCCCCATTGCACAACGTTCAGAAAAGTAAAACATCCAAAAAAATCGAAACAATGTTCCAGCACATGCATTAACCACACATTTCACAATTATTTTTGTACCAAAATCGACACAAGACATTTTTCCCCCATTGCACAACGTTCAAAACAGTAAAACATCCAAAAAAATCGAAACAATGTTCCAGCACATGCATTAACCACACATTTCACAATTATTTTTGTACCAAAATCGACACAAGACATTTTTCCCCCATTGCACAACGTTCAGAACAGTAAAACATCCCAAACAATCGAAACAATGTTCCAGCTCATGCATTAACCACACATTTCACAATTATTTTTGTACCAAAATCGACACAAGACATTTTTCCCCCTGTGTACAACTTTCAGGACTGTAAAACTTTAAAAAAACGTCGATAATATGCATAATAACATTCGTTAACCACACATTTCACTATTGTTTTGGTACCAAAATCGACACAAGACATTTTTCCCCATTGCACAATGTTCAGAACAATAAAACATCCAAACAAATCGAAACTATGCACATTACCATTCATTAACCACACATTTCACAATTATTTTTGTACCAAAATCGACACAAGACATTTTTCCCCCAATCTACAACTTTCAGAACAATAAAACTTCCAACAACATCAATAATATGCATAGTAACATTCATTAACCACACATTTCACAATTATTTTGGTACCAAAATCGACACAAGACATTTTTCCCCCCATTGCACAACGTTCAGAACAGTAAAACATTTCAAAAAAATCGAAACAATGTTCCAGCACATGCATTAACCGCACATTTCACAATTTTTTTGTACCAAAATCGACACAACACATTTTTCCCCTAGTGTACATCTTTCAGAACTGTGAAACTTTCAAAAACATCGATAATATGCACATTTCACAATTGTTTTGGTACAAAAATCGACACAAGACATTTTTCCCCATTGCACAACGTACAGAACAATAAAACGTCCAAACAAATCGAAACTATGCACAATACCATGCATTAACCACACATTTCACAATTATTTTGTACCAAAATCGATACAAGACATTTTTCCCCCCAATCTACAACTTTCAGAACAATAAAACTTCCAACAACATCGATAATATGCATAGTAACATTCATTAACCACACATTTCACAAATTATTTTGGTACCAAAATCGACACAAGACATTTTTTTCCCCATTGCACAACGTTCAGAACAGTAAAACATCCAAAAAAATTGAAACAATGTTCCAGCACATGCATTAACCACACATTTCACAATTATTTTTGTACCAAAATCGACACAAGACATTTTTCCCCCCATTGCACAACGTTTCAGAACAGTAAAACATTTCAAAACAAAAAATCAAAACAATCGCATGTTCCAGCACATGCATTAACCACACATTTCACAATTTTATTTTGGTACCAAAATCGACACAAGACATTTTTTCCCCCATTGCACAACGTTCAGAACAGTAAAACATCCAAAAACAATCGAAACAATGTTCCAGCACATGCATTAACCACACATTTCACAATTATTTTTGTACCAAAATCGACACAAGACATTTTTCCCCCCATTGCACAACGTTTCACAACAGTAAAACATCCAACAAAAATCGAAAAAACAATGTTCCAGCACATGCATTAACCACACATTTCACAATTATTTTTGTACCAAAATCGACACAAGACATTTTTCCCCCATTGCACAACGTTCAGAACAGTAAAACATCCCAAACAATCGAAACAATGTTCCAGCTCATGCATTAACCACACATTTCACAATTATTTTTGTACCAAAATCGACACAAGACATTTTTCCCCCATTGCACAACGTTCAGAACAGTAAAACATTCAAAACAATCGAAACAATGTTCCAGCACATGCATTAACCACACATTTCACAATTATTTTTGTACCAAAATCGACACAAGACATTTTTTCCCCATTGCACAACGTTCAGAACAGTAAAACATCCAAAAAAATCGAAACAATGTTCCAGCACATGCATTAACCACACATTTCACAATTATTTTTGTACCAAAAATCGACACAAGACATTTTTTCCCCCCATTGCACAACGTTCAAAACAGTAAAACATCCAAAAAAATCGAAACAATGTTCCAGCACATGCATTAACCACACATTTCACAATTATTTTTGTACCAAAATCGACACAAGACATTTTTTCCCCCATTGCACAATGTTCAGAACAGTAAAACATCCAAAAAAAATCGAAACAATGTTCCAGCACATGCATTAACCGCACATTTCACAATTTTTTTGTACCCAAAATCGACACAACACATTTTTCCCCCCTAGTGTACAACTTTCAGAACTGTGAAAACTTTCAAAAAACATCGATAATATGCACATGCATTTAACCACACATTTCACAATTGTTTTGGTACAAAAATCGACACAAGACATTTTTTCCCCATTGCACAACGTTCAGAACAATAAAACGTCCAAAACAAATCGAAACTATGCACAATACCATGCATTAACCACACATTTCACAATTATTTTGTACCAAAATCGACACAAGACATTTTTCCCCCAATCTACAACTTTCAGAACAATAAAAACTTCCAACAACATCGATAATATGCATGTAACATTCATTAACCACACATTTCACAATTATTTTGGTACCAAAATCGACACAAGACATTTTTTCCCCATTGCACAACGTTCAGAACAGTAAAACATCCAAAAAAATCGACACACAATGTTCCAGCACATGCATTAACCACACATTTCACAATTATTTTTGTACCAAAATCGGCACAAGACATTTTTCCCCCATTGCACAACGTTCAGAACAGTAAAACATTCAAAACAATCGAAACAATGTTCCAGCACATGCATTAACCACACATTTCACAATTATTTTTGTACCAAAATCGACACAAGACATTTTTCCCCCCATTGCACAACGTTCAAAACAACAGTAAAACATCCAAAAAAATCGAAACAATGTTCCAGCACATGCATTAACCACACATTTCACAATTATTTTTGTACCAAAATCGACACAAGACATTTTTCCCCCATTGCACAACGTTCAGAACAGTAAAACATCCCAAACAATCGAAACAATGTTCCAGCTCATGCATTAACCACACATTTCACAATTATTTTTGTACCAAAATCGACACAAGACATTTTTCCCCCCTGTGTACAACTTTCAGGACTGTAAAACTTTAAAAAAAAAAAACGTCGATAATATGCATAATAACATTCGTTAACCACACATTTCACTATTGTTTTGGTACCAAAATCGACACAAGACATTTTTCCCCCCCATGCACAATGTTCAGAACAATAAAACATCCAAACAAATCGAAACTATGCACATTACCATTCATTAACCACACATTTCACAATTATTTTTGTACCAAAATCGACACAAGACATTTTTCCCCCAATCTACAACTTTCAGAACAATAAAACTTCCAACAACATCAATAATATGCATAGTACCATTCATTAACCACACATTTCACAATTATTTTGGTACCAAAATCGACACAAGACATTTTTCCCCCCATTGCACAACGTTCAGAACAGTAAAACATTCAAAAAAAAAATCGAAACAATGTTCCAGCACCATGCATTAACCGCACATTTCACAATTTTTTTTGTACCAAAATCGACACAACACATTTTTCCCCTAGTGTACATCTTTCAGAACTGTGAAACTTTCAAAAACATCGATAATATGCACATTTCACAATTGTTTTGGTACAAAAAATCGACACAAGACATTTTTCCCCATTGCACAACGTACAGAACAATAAAACGTCCAAACAAATCGAAACTATGCACAATACCATGCATTAACCACACATTTCACAATTATTTTGTACCAAAATCGATACAAGACATTTTTCCCCCAATCTACAACTTTCAGAACAATAAAAACTTCCAACAACATCGATAATATGCATAGTAACATTCATTAACCACACATTTCACAATTATTTTGGTACCAAAATCGACACAAGACATTTTTTCCCCATTGCACAACGTTCAGAACAGTAAAACATCCAAAAAAATCGAAACAATGTTCCAGCACATGCATTAACCACACATTTCACAATTATTTTTGTACCAAAATCGACACAAGACATTTTTCCCCCCAGTGCACAACGTTCACAACAGTAAAACATTCAAAAAAATCGAAACAATGTTCCAGCACATGCATTAAACCACACATTTCACAATTATTTTTGTACCAAAATCGACACAAGACATTTTTTCCCCATTGCACAACGTTCAGAACAGTAAAACATCCAAAACAATCGAAAAAATGTTCCAGCACATGCATTAACCACACATTTTCACAATTATTTTTGTACCAAAATCGACACAAGACATTTTTCCCCCCATTGCACAACGTTCAAAACAGTAAAACATCCAAAAAAATCGAAACACAATGTTCCAGCACATGCATTAACCACACATTTCACAATTATTTTTTGTACCAAAAAATCGACACAAGACATTTTTCCCCCATTGCACAACGTTCAGAACAGTAAAACATTCAAAAAAATCGAAACAATGTTCCAGCACATGCATTAACCGCACATTTCACAATTTTTTTTTGTACCAAAATCGACACAACACATTTTTTTCCCCTAGTGTACATCTTTCAGAACTGTGAAAACTTTCAAAAACATCGATAATATGCATGACATTTCAAATTGTTTTGGTACAAAAATTTACACAAGACATTTTTCCCCCATTGCACAACGTACAGAACATTTCCAAAACAAATCGAAACTATGCACAATACCATGCATTAACCACACATTTCACAATTATTTTGTACCAAAATCGACACAAGACATTTTTCCCCCATTGCACAACTTTCAGAACAATAAAACATCCAACAAAAATCGAAACTATGCACATTAACATTCATTAACCACACATTTCACAATTATTTTGGTACCAAATCGACACAAGACATTTTTTCCCCATTGCACAACGTTCAGAACAGTAAAACATCCAAAAAAATCGAAAATATGTTCCAGCACATGCATTAACCACACATTTCACAATTATTTTGGTACCAAAATCGACACAAGACATTTTTTTTTCCCCATTGCACAACGTTCAGAACAGTAAAACATTCAAAAAAATCGAAACAATGTTCCAGCACATGCATTAACCACACATTTCACAATTATTTTTGTACCAAAATCGACACAAGACATTTTTCCCCCCATTGCACAACGTTCAGAACAGTAAAACATTCAAAAAAATCGAAAACAATGTTCCAGCACATGCATTAACCACACATTTCACAATTATTTTTGTACCAAAATCGACACAAGACATTTTTCCCCCCATTGCACAACGTTCAGAACAGTAAAACATCCCAAACAATCGAAACAATGTTCCAGCACATGCATTAACCACACATTTCACAATTATTTTTGTACCAAAAATCGACACAAGACATTTTTCCCCCATTGCTACAACTTTCAGAACAATAAAACTTCCAAAAACATCGATAATATGCATAGTAACATTCATTAACCACACATTTCACAATTATTTTTGGTACCAAAAAATCGACACAAGACATTTTTTTTCCCATTGCACAACGTTCAGAACAGTAAAACATCCAAAAAAATCGAAACAATATGTCCAGCACATGCATTAACCACACATTTCACAATTATTTTTGTACCAAAATCGACACAAGACATTTTTCCCCCATTGTACAACTTTCAGAACAATAAAACTTCCAAAAACATCGATAATATGCATAGCACATTCATTAACCACACATTTCACAATTATTTTGGTACCAAAAATCGACACAAGACATTTTTCCCCATTGCACAACGTTCAGAACAATAAAACATCCAAACAAATCGAAACAATGTTCAAGCACCATGCATTAACCACACATTTCACAATTATTTTTTGTACCAAAATCGACACAAGACATTTTTCCCCCATTGCACAACTTTCAGAACAATAAAACATCCAAAAAAATCGAAACAATGTTCCAGCACATGCATTAACCACACATTTCACAATTATTTTTGTACCAAAATCGACACAAGACACATTTTTTCCCCCATTGCACAACGTTCAGAACAGTTAAAACATCCAAAAAAAATCGAAACAATGTTCCAGCACATGCATTAACCCACACATTTCACAATTATTTTTGTACCAAAATCGACACAAGACATTTTTCCCCCCCATTGTACAACTTTCAGAACAGTAAAACTTTCAAAAAAATCGAAATAATGTCCCATAATATGCATTTTAACCACACATTTCACAATTGTTTTGGTACCAAAAATCGACACAAGACATTTTTCCCCATTGCACAACGTTCAGAACAATAAAACATCCAAACAAATCGAAACTATGCACAGCTCCATGCATTAACCACACATTTCACAATTATTTTTTTGTACCAAAATCGACACAAGACATTTTTCCCCCCAATCTACAACTTTCAGAACAATAAAAATTCCAAAACATCGAAACATATGCATAGTACCATTCATTAACCACACATTTCACAATTATTTTTGTACCAAAATCGACACAAGACATTTTTTCCCCATTGCACAATGTTCAGAACAGTAAAACATCCAAAAAAATCGAAACAATGTTCCAGCACATGCATTAACCGCACATTTCACAATTTTTTTGTACCAAAATCGACACAACACATTTTTCCCCTAGTGTACATCTTTCAGAACTGTGAAACTTTCAAAAACATCGATAATATGCACATTTTCACAATTGTTTTGGTACAAAAAAATCGACACAAGACATTTTTTCCCCATTGCACAACGTACAGAACAATAAAACGTCCAAACAAATCGAAACTATGCACAATACCATGCATTAACCACACATTTCACAATTATTTTGTACCAAAATCGATACAAGACATTTTTCCCCCAATCTACAACTTTCAGAACAATAAAACTTCCAACAACATCGATAATATGCATAGTAACATTCATTAACCACACATTTCACAATTATTTTGGTACCAAAATCGACACAAGACATTTTTTCCCCCATTGCACAACGTTCAGAACAGTAAAACATCCAAAAAAATCGACACAATGTTCCAGCACATGCATTAACCACACATTTCACAATTATTTTTGTACCAAAAAATCGACACAAGACATTTTTTTCCCCATTGCACAACGTTCAGAACAGTAAAACATTCAAAAAAAATCGAAAACAATGTTCCAGCACATGCATTAACCACACATTTCACAATTATTTTTTGTACCAAAATCGACACAAGACATTTTTCCCCCCCATTGCACAACGTTCAAAACAGTAAAACATCCAAAAAAAATCGAAAACAATGTTCCAGCACATGCATTAACCACACATTTCACAATTATTTTTGTACCAAAATCGACACAAGACATTTTTCCCCCATTGCACAACGTTCAGAACAGTAAAACATCCCAAACAAATCGAAACAATGTTCCAGCTCATGCATTAACCACACATTTCACAATTATTTTTGTACCAAAATCGACACAAGACATTTTTCCCCCTGTGTACAACTTTCAGGACTGTAAAACTTTAAAAAAAAATCGATAATATGCATAATAACATTCGTTAACCACACATTTCACTATTGTTTTTGGTACCAAAATCGACACAAGACATTTTTCCCCCCCATTGCACAATGTTCAGAACAATAAAACATCCAAACAAATCGAAACTATGCACATTACCATTCATTAACCACACATTTCACAATTATTTTTGTACCAAAAATCGACACAAGACATTTTTCCCCCAATCTACAACTTTCAGAACAATAAAACTTCCAACAACATCAATAATATGCATAGTACCATTCATTAACCACACATTTCACAATTATTTTGGTACCAAAATCGACACAAGACATTTTTCCCCCCATTGCACAACGTTCAGAACAGTAAAACATTCAAAAAAATCGAAACAATGTTCCAGCACATGCATTAACCGCACATTTCACAATTTTTTTGTACCAAAATCGACACAACACATTTTTCCCCCTAGTGTACATCTTTCAGAACTGTGAAACTTTCAAAAACATCGATAATATGCACATTTCACAATTATGTTTTGGTACAAAAATCGACACAAGACATTTTTCCCCCATTGCACAACGTACAGAACAATAAAACGTCCAAACAAATCGAAAACTATGCACAATACCATGCATTAACCACACATTTCACAATTATTTTTGTACCAAAATCGATACAAGACATTTTTCCCCAATCTACAAACTTTCAGAACAATAAAACTTCCAACAACAAATCGATAAACTATGCATAGTAACATTCATTAACCACACATTTCACAATTATTTTGGTACCAAAATCGACACAAGACATTTTTTCCCCATTGCACAACGTTCAGAACAGTAAAAACATCCAAAAAAATTGAAACAATGTTCCAGCACATGCATTAACCACACATTTCACAATTATTTTTGTACCAAAATCGACACAAGACATTTTTTCCCCCATTGCACAACGTTTCAGAACAGTAAAACATCCAAAAAAATCGAAACAATGTTCCAGCACATGCATTAACCACACATTTCACAATTATTTTTGTACCAAAATCGACACAAGACATTTTTTCCCCCATTGCACAACGTTCAGAACAGTAAAACATCCAAAACAAATCGAAACAATGTTCCAGCACATGCATTAACCACACATTTCACAATTATTTTTGTACCAAAATCGACACAAGACATTTTTCCCCCCATTGCACAACGTTCAGAACAGTAAAACATCCAAAAAAATCGAAACAATGTTCCAGCACATGCATTAACCACACATTTCACAATTATTTTGGTACCAAAATCGACACAAGACATTTTTCCCCCCATTGCACAACGTTCAGAACAGTAAAAACATCCAAAACAAATCGAAACAATGTTCACAGCACATGCATTAACCACACATTTCACAATTATTTTTGTACCAAAATCGACACAAGACATTTTTCCCCCCATTGCACAACGTTTCAGAACAGTAAAACATCCAAAAAAACATCGAAACATATGTTCCAGCACATGCATTAACCACACATTTCACAATTATTTTTGTACCAAAAATCGACACAAGACATTTTTCCCCCATTGCACAATGTTCAGAACAGTAAAACATTTCAAAAAAAAACAATGTTCCAACATGCATTAACCGCACATTTCACAATTTTTTTGTACCAAAATCGACACAACACATTTTTCCCCTAGTGTACATCTTTCAGAACTGTAAACATCGAAACAATATTTCACATTTCACAATTGTTTTGGTACCAAAATCGACACAAGACATTTTTTTCCCCATTGCACAACGTTCACAGAACAATAAAACGTCCAAACAAATCGAAACATATGCACAATACCATTCATTAACCACACATTTCACAATTATTTTGTACCAAAATCGACACAAGACATTTTTTCCCCCAATCTACAACTTTCAGAACAATAAAACTTCCAAACAACATCGATAATATGCATAGTAACATTCATTAACCACACATTTCACAATTATTTTTGTACCAAAATCGACACAAGACATTTTTTCCCCCATTGCACAACGTTCAGAACAGTAAAACATCCAAAAAAAATCGAAACAATGTTCCAGCACATGCATTAACCACACATTTCACAATTATTTTTGTACCAAAATCGACACAAGACATTTTTTCCCCATTGCACAACGTTCAGAACAGTAAAACATCCAAAAAAATCGAAACAATGTTCCAGCACATGCATTAACCACACATTTCACAATTATTTTTGTACCAAAATCGACACAAGACATTTTCCCCCCATTGCACAACGTTCAAAACAGTAAAACATCCAAAAAAATCGAAACAATGTTCCAGCACATGCATTAACCACACATTTCACAATTATTTTTGTACCAAAATCGACACAAGACATTTTTCCCCCATTGCACAACGTTCAGAACAGTAAAACATCCCAAACAATCGAAACAATGTTCCAGCTCATGCATTAACCACACATTTCACAATTATTTTTGTACCAAAATCGACACAAGACATTTTTTCCCCCCTGTTGCTACAACTTTCAGGACTGTAAAACTTTAAAAAAAAAAAACAGTCGATAATATGCATAATAACATTCGTTAACCACACATTTCACTATTGTTTTGGTACCAAAATCGACACAAGACATTTTTCCCCATTGCACAATGTTCAGAACAATAAAACATCCAAACAAATCGAAACTATGCACATTACCATTCATTAACCACACATTTCACAATTATTTTTGTACCAAATCGACACAAGACATTTTTCCCCCAATCTACAACTTTCAGAACAATAAAACTTCCAACAACATCAATAATATGCATAGTACCATTCATTAACCACACATTTCACAATTATTTTGGTACCAAAATCGACACAAGACATTTTTCCCCCATTGCACAACGTTCAGAACAGTAAAACATTCAAAAAAATCGAAACAATGTTCCAGCACATGCATTAACCGCACATTTCACAATTTTTTTGTACCAAAATCGACACAACACATTTTTTCCCCCTAGTGTACATCTTTCAGAACTGTGAAACTTTCAAAAACATCGATAATATGCACATTTCACAATTGTTTTGGTACAAAAATCGACACAAGACATTTTTCCCCATTGCACAACGTACAGAACAATAAAACGTCCAAACAAATCGAAACTATGCACAATACCATGCATTAACCACACATTTCACAATTATTTTGTACCAAAATCGATACAAGACATTTTTCCCCCAATCTACAACTTTCAGAACAATAAAACTTCCAACAACATCGATAATATGCATAGTAACATTCATTAACCACACATTTCACAATTATTTTGGTACCAAAATCGACACAAGACATTTTTTTCCCCATTGCACAACGTTCAGAACAGTAAAAACATCCAAAAAAATCGACACAATGTTCCAGCACATGCATTAACCCACACATTTCACAATTATTTTTGTACCAAAATCGACACAAGACATTTTTCCCCCCATTGCACACAACGTTCAGAACAGTAAAACATTCAAAACAATCGAAAACAATGTTCCAGCACATGCATTAACCACACATTTCACAATTATTTTGGTACCAAAATCGACACAAGACATTTTTTCCCCATTGCACAACGTTCAGAACAGTAAAACATCCAAAAAAATCGAAACAATGTTCCAGCACATGCATTAAACCACACATTTCACAATTATTTTTGTACCAAAATCGACACAAGACATTTTTTCCCCCCATTGCACAACGTTCAAAACAGTAAAACATCCAAAAAATCGAAACAATGTTCCAGCACATGCATTAACCACACATTTCACAATTATTTTTGTACCAAAATCGACACAAGACATTTTTCCCCCCATTGCACAACGTTCAGAAACAGTAAAACATCCAAAAAATCGAAACAATGTTCCAGCTCATGCATTAACCACACATTTCACAATTATTTTTGTACCAAAATCGACACAAGACATTTTTCCCCCCCTGTGTACAACTTTCAGGACAGTAAAACTTTAAAAAAACGTCGATAATATGCATAATAACATTCGTTAACCACACATTTCACTATTGTTTTGGTACCAAAAATCGACACAAGACATTTTTCCCCATTGCACAATGTTCAGAACAATTAAAAACATCCAAACAAATCGAAACTATGCACATTACCATTCATTAACCACACATTTCACAATTATTTTTTGTACCAAAATCGACACAAGACATTTTTCCCCCAATCTACAACTTTCAGAACAATAAAACTTCCAACAACATCAATAATATGCATAGTACCATTCATTAACCACACATTTCACAATTATTTTGGTACCAAAATCGACACAAGACATTTTTTCCCCCAATGCACAACGTTCAGAACAGTAAAACATCCAAAAAAAATTGACACAATGTTCCAGTAACATGCATTAACCACACATTTCACAATTATTTTTGTACCAAAATCGACACAAGACATTTTTTCCCCATTGCACAACGTTCAGAACAGTAAAACATTCAAAAAAAATCGAAACAATGTTCCAGCACATGCATTAACCACACATTTCACAATTATTTTTGTACCAAAATCGACACAAGACATTTTTTCCCCATTGCACAAACGTTCAGAACAGTAAAACATCCAAAAAATCGAAAAACAATGTTCCAGCACATGCATTAACCACACATTTCACAATTATTTTTGTACCAAAATCGACACAAGACATTTTTTCCCCCATTGCACAACGTTCAGAACAGTAAAACATCCAAAAAATCGAAACAATGTTCCAGCACATGCATTAACCACACATTTCACAATTATTTTTGTACCAAAAATCGACACAAGACATTTTTCCCCCCATTGCACAACGTTCAGAACAGTAAAACATCCAAAAAAAAATCGAAACAATGTTCCAGCACATGCATTAAAACCACACATTTCACAATTATTTTTGTACCAAAAATCGACACAAGACATTTTTCCCCCAATGCACAACTTTCAGAACAATAAAACATCCAAACAACATCAAAAACAATATTGCATGTAACATTCATTAACCACACATTTCACAATTATTTTTGGTACCAAAATCGACACAAGACATTTTTTCCCCCATTGCACAACGTTCAGAACAGTAAAACATTCATAAACAAAATCGAAACAATGCACCATAACACATTCATTAACCACACATTTCACAATTATTTTTGTACCAAAAATCGACACAAGACATTTTTCCCCATTGTACATCTTTCAGAACTGTGAAACTTTCAAAAACATCGAATAAATGTTCAAAGCACATGCAAACACAACAATTGTTTTGGTACAAAAATCGACACAAGACATTTTTCCCCATTGCACAACGTTCAGAACAATAAAACATCCAAAAAAATCGAAACTATGCACAATACATGCATTAACCACACATTTCACAATTTTTTTGTACCAAAATCGACACAAGACATTTTTTCCCCCAAATCTACAACTTTCAGAACAATAAAAACTTCCAAACAACATCGATAATATGCATAGTAACATTCATTAACCACACATTTCACAATTATTTTGGTACCAAAATCGACACAAGACATTTTTCCCCCCATTGCACAACGTTCAGAACAGTAAAACATCCAAAAAAAATCGAAACAATGTTCCAGCACATGCATGCATTAACCACACATTTCACAATTATTTTTGTACCAAAATCGACACAAGACATTTTTCCCCCCAATTGTACAACTTTCAGAACAATAAAACATTCAAAAACATCGAAACAATGCCATGCACATTTTCACAACACATTTCATTTTTTGTACCAAAAATCGACACAAGACATTTTTTCCCCATTGCACAACGTTCAGAACAGTAAAACATCCAAAACAAATCGAAACAATATTCACAGCAATGCATTAACCACACATTTCACAATTTATTTTTGTACCAAAATCGACACAAGACATTTTTCCCCCATTGCACAACGTTCAGAACAGTAAAACATTCAAAACAATCATCAAACAATATGTTCCACACATGCATTAACCACACATTTCACAATTATATTTTTGTACCAAAATCGACACAAGACATTTTTCCCCCATTGCACAACGTTCAGAACAGTAAAACATTCCAAAAAAATCGAAAACAATGTTCCAGCACATGCATTAACCACACATTTCACAATTATTTTTTGTACCAAAATCGACACAAGACATTTTTCCCCCCATTGCACAACGTTCAGAACAGTAAAACATCCAAAAAAAATCGAAACAATGTTCCAGCACATGCATTAACCACACATTTCACAATTATTTTTGTACCAAAATCGACACAAGACATTTTTCCCCCATTGCACAACGTTCAGAACAGTAAAAACATCCCAAACAAATCGAAACAATGTTCCAGCAACATGCATTAACCACACATTTCACAATTATTTTTGTACCAAAATCGACACAAGACATTTTTTCCCCCTGTGTACAACTTTCAGGACTGTAAAACTTTAAAAAACGTCGATAATATGCATAATAACATTCGTTAACCACACATTTCACTATTGTTTTGGTACCAAAATCGACACAAGACATTTTTCCCCATTGCACAATGTTTCAGAACAATAAAACATCCAAACAAATCGAAACTATGCACATTACCATTCATTAACCACACATTTCACAATTATTTTTGTACCAAATCGACACAAGACATTTTTCCCCCAATCTACAACTTTCAGAACAATAAAACTTCCAACAACATCAATAAATATGCATAGTACCATTCATTAACCACACATTTCACAATTATTTTGGTACCAAAATCGACACAAGACATTTTTCCCCCATTGCACAACGTTCAGAACAGTAAAACATTCAAAAAAAAATCGAAACAATGTTCCAGCACATGCATTAACCGCACATTTCACAATTTTTTTGTACCAAAATCGACACAACACATTTTTCCCCCCAGTGTACATCTTTCAGAACTGTGAAACTTTCAAAAACATCGATAATATGCACATTTCACAATTGTTTTGGTACAAAAAATCGACACAAGACATTTTTCCCCCCCATTGCACAACGTACAGAACAATAAAAACGTCCAAACAAATCGAAACTATGCACAATACCATGCATTAAACCACACATTTCACAATTATTTTGTACCAAAATCGATACAAGACATTTTTCCCCCAATCTACAACTTTCAGAACAATAAAACATCCAAACAAAACATCGAAAATATGCATAGTAACATTCATTAACCACACATTTCACAATTTATTTTTGTACCAAAATCGACACAAGACATTTTTCCCCCATTGCCACAACGTTCAAAACACAAAAAAAAATCGAAACAAATTCCAGAACATGCATTAACCAACATTTCACAATTAAAAAATCGACACAAGACATTTTTCCCCCATTGCACAACGTTCAGAACAGTAAAAACATTCAAAAAAAATCACGAAACAATTGTTCCAGCACATTCATTAACCACACATTTCACAATTATTTTTGTACCAAAATCGGCACAAGACATTTTTCCCCCATTGCACAACGTTCAGAACAAAACATCAAAAACATCGAAACAATGTTCAAGCACTTGTAAAACATTCAAAACCAAAAATCGACACAATGTTTTCCCCATTGTACATTCGCATTAACCACACATTTCACAATTATTTTTGGTTCGACACAAGACATTTTTTCCCTATTGCACAAAACATTCAGAACAGTAAAAAAACATCCAAAAAAATCGAAACAATGTTCCACACATGCATTAACCACACATTTCACAATTATTTTTGTACCAAAATCGACACAAGACATTTTTCCCCCATTGCAACAACGTTCAGAACAGTAAAACATCCAAAAAAATCGAAACAATGTTCCAGCACATGCATTAACCACACATTTCACAATTATTTTTTGTACCAAAATCGACACAAGACATTTTTTCCCCATTGCACAACGTTCAGAACAGTAAAAACATCCAAAAACAATCGAAACAATGTTCCAGCACATGCATTAACCACACATTTCACAATTATTTTTGTACCAAAATCGACACAAGACATTTTTCCCCCATGTACAACTTTCAGGACTGTAAAACATTAAAAAAACGTCGATAATATGCATAATAACATTCGTTAACCACACATTTCACAATTATTTTTGTACCAAAATCGACACAAGACATTTTTCCCCCATTGCACAATGTTCAGAACAATAAAACATCCAAACAAATCGAAACAATGCACATTACCATTCATTAACCACACATTTCACAATTATTTTTTGTACCAAATCGACACAAGACATTTTTCCCCCCAATCTACAACTTTCAGAACAATAAAAAACTTCCAACAACATCAATAATATGCATAGTACCATTCATTAACCACACATTTCACAATTATTTTGGTACCAAAATCGACACAAGACATTTTTCCCCCATTGCACAACGTTCAGAACAGTAAAACATTCAAAAAAATCGAAACAATGTTCCAGCACATGCATTAACCGCACATTTCACAATTTTTTTGTACCAAAATCGACACAACACATTTTTCCCCCTAGTGTACATCTTTCAGAACTGTGAAACTTTCAAAAACATCGATAATATGCACATTTCACAATTGTTTTGGTACAAAAAAAAAAACGACACAAGACATTTTTCCCCATTGCACAACGTACAGAACAATAAAACGTCCAAACAAATCGAAACTATGCACAATACCATGCATTAACCACACATTTCACAATTATTTTGTACCAAAATCGATACAAGACATTTTTTCCCCAATCTACAACTTTCAGAACAATAAAACTTCCAACAACATCGATAATATGCATAGTAACATTCATTAACCACACATTTCACAATTATTTTGGTACCAAAATCGACACAAGACATTTTTCCCCCATTGCACAACGTTCAGAACAGTAAAACATCCAAAAAAATCGAAACAATGTTCCAGCACATGCATTAACCGCACATTTCACAATTTTTTTTGTACCAAAATCGACACAACACATTTTTCCCCCATGTACATCTTTCGGAACAAACTTCAAAACTTTCAAAACAACATCGATAATATGCACAACATTTCACAATTGTTTTGGTACAAAAATCGACACAAGACATTTTTCCCCCATTGCACAACGTTCAGAACAATAAAACGTCCAAACAAATCGAAACTATGCACAATACCATGCATTAACCACACATTTCACAATTTATTTTGTACCAAAATCGACACAAGACATTTTTCCCCCATTGCACAAACTTTCAGAACAATAAAACTTCCAAACAAATCGAAACATAATGCATAGTACATGCATTAACCACACATTTCACAATTATTTTTGTACCAAAATCGACACAAGACATTTTTTCCCCCATTGCACAACGTTCAGAACACAGTAAAACATCCAAAAAAATTCGACACAATGTTCCAGCACATGCATTAACCACACATTTCACAATTATTTTTGTACCAAAATCGGCACAAGACATTTTCCCCCATTGCACAACGTTCAGAACAGTAAAACATTCAAAAAAATCAAACAATGTTCCAGCACATGCATTAACCACACATTTCACAATTATTTTGGTACCAAAATCGACACAAGACATTTTTTCCCATTGCACAACGTTCAGAACAGTAAAACATCCAAAAAAAACATCGAAACAATGTTCCAGCACATGCATTAACCACACATTTCACAATTATTTTTGTACCAAAATCGACACAAGACATTTTCCCCCCATTGCACAACGTTCAAAACAGTAAAACATTCAAAAAAAATCGAAAACAATGTTCCAGCACATGCATTAACCACACATTTCACAATTATTTTTGTACCAAAATCGACACAAGACATTTTTCCCCATTGCACAACGTTCAGAACAGTAAAAACATCCAAACAATCGAAACAATGTTCCAGCTCATGCATTAACCACACATTTCACAATTATTTTTTGTACCAAAATCGACACAAGACATTTTTCCCCCCATGTGTACAACTTTCAGGACAATAAAACTTTTCAAAAAAAATCGATAATATGCATAATAACATTCGTTAACCACACATTTCACTATTGTTTTGGTACCAAAATCGACACAAGACATTTTTCCCCATTGCACAATGTTCAGAACAATAAAACATCCAAACAACATCGAAACTATGCACATTACCATTCATTAACCACACATTTCACAATTATTTTTGTACCAAAAATCGACACAAGACATTTTTCCCCCAATCTACAACTTTCAGAACAATAAAACTTCCAACAAACATCAAACAATATGCATAGTACCATTCATTAACCACACATTTCACAATTATTTTGGTACCAAAATCGACACAAGACATTTTTCCCCCATTGCACAACGTTCAGAACAGTAAAACATTCAAAAAAATCGAAACACAATGTTCCAGCACATGCATTAACCACACATTTCACAATTATTTTTGTACCAAAATCGGCACAAGACATTTTTCCCCCCATTGCACAACGTTCAGAACAGTAAAACATCCAAAAAAATCAAAACAATGTTCCAGCACATGCATTAACCACACATTTCACAATTATTTTGGTACCAAAATCGACACAAGACATTTTTCCCCCATTGCACAACGTTCAGAACAGTAAAACACATCCAAAAACATCGAAACAATGTTCATAAGCACATGCATTAACCACACATTTCACAATTATTTTTGTACCAAAATCGACACAAGACATTTTTTCCCCCCATTGCAAACGTTCAAAACAGTAAAACATCCAAAAAATCGAAACAATGTTCCAGCACATGCATTAACCACACATTTCACAATTATTTTTGTACCAAAATCGACACAAGACATTTTTCCCCCATTGCACAACGTTCAGAACAGTAAAACATCCAAAACAAATCGAAACAATGTTCCAGCACATGCATTAACCACACATTTCACAATTATTTTTGTACCAAAAATCGACACAAGACATTTTTTCCCCCCCAGTGTACAACTTTCAGGACTGTAAAACTTTTAAAAAAACGTCGATAATATGCATAATAACATTCGTTAACCACACATTTCACTATTGTTTTGGTACCAAAATCGACACAAGACATTTTTCCCCATTGCACAACGTTCAGAACAATAAAAACATCCAAACAAATCGAAACTATGCACATACATTTTTAACCACACATTTCACAATTATTTTTGTACCAAAATCGACACAAGACATTTTTCCCCCAATCTACAAACTTTCAGAACAATAAAACTTCCAACAACATCAATAATATGCACATTAGTACCATTCATTAACCACACATTTCACAATTATTTTTGGTACCAAAATCGACACAAGACATTTTTCCCCCATTGCACAACGTTCAGAACAGTAAAACATTCAAAAAAATTGACACAATGTTTCCAGCACATGCATTAACCACACATTTCACAATTATTTTTGTACCAAAATCGGCACAAGACATTTTTCCCCCATTGCACAACGTTCAGAACAGTAAAACATTCAAAAACAATCAAAACAATGTTCCAGCACATGCATTAACCACACATTTCACAATTATTTTGGTACCAAAATCGACACAAGACATTTTTTTCCCCCCATTGCACAACGTTCAGAACAGTAAAACATCCAAAAAAAATCGAAACAATGTTCCAGCACATGCATTAACCACACATTTCACAATTATTTTTGTACCAAAATCGACACAAGACATTTTTTTCCCCCATTGCACAACGTTCAAAACAGTAAAACATCCAAAAAAAATCGAAACAATGTTCCAGCACATGCATTAACCACACATTTCACAATTATTTTTGTACCAAAATCGACACAAGACATTTTTTCCCCATTGCACAACGTTCAGAACAGTTTAAAACATCCCAAACAATCGAAACAATGTTCCAGCTCATGCATTAACCACACATTTCACAATTATTTTTGTACCAAAATCGACACAAGACATTTTTCCCCCTGTGTACAACTTTCAGGACTGTAAAACTTTAAAAAAAACGTCGAAAACATGCATGCATAAAAACATTCGTTAACCACACATTTCACAATTGTTTTGGTACCAAAATCGACACAAGACATTTTTCCCCCCATTGCAACAACTGTTCAGAAACAATAAAATTCATTCAAAACAAATCGAAACTCATGCACATTAACCATTCATTAACCACACATTTCACAAATTATTTTTGTACCAAAATCGACACAAGACATTTTTTCCCCCCAATCTACAACTTTCAGAACAATAAAACTTCCAAAAACATCAAAACAATGCACAGTACCATTCATTAACCACACATTTCACAATTATTTTGGTACCAAAATCGACACAAGACATTTTTCCCCCATTGCACAACGTTCAGAACAGTAAAAACATTCAAAAAAAAATCGAAACAATGTTCCAGCACATGCATTAACCGCACATTTCACAATTTTTTTGTACCAAAATCGACACAACACATTTTTCCCCTAGTGTACATCTTTCAGAACTGTGAAACTTTCAAAAACATCGATAATATGCACATTTCACAATTGTTTTGGTACAAAAATCGACACAAGACATTTTTTCCCCATTGCACAACGTACAGAACAATAAAACGTCCAAACAAATCGAAACTATGCACAATACCATGCATTAACCACACATTTCACAATTATTTTGTACCAAAATCGATACAAGACATTTTTCCCCCAATCTACAACTTTCAGAACAATAAAACTTCCAACAACATCGATAATATGCATAGTAACATTCATTAACCACACATTTCACAATTATTTTGGTACCAAAATCGACACAAGACATTTTTTTCCCATTGCACAACGTTCAAAACAGTAAAACATCCAAAAAAATCGACACAATGTTCCAGCACATGCATTAACCACACATTTCACAATTATTTTTGTACCAAAATCGGCACACAAGACATTTTTCCCCCATTGCACAACGTTCAGAACAGTAAAACATTCAAAAACAAATCAAAACAATGTTCCCAGCACATGCATTAACCACACATTTCACAATTATTTTGGTACCAAAATCGACACAAGACATTTTTTCCCCATTGCACAACGTTCAGAACAGTAAAACATCCAAAAAAATCGAAACAATGTTCCAGCACATGCATTAACCACACATTTCACAATTATTTTTGTACCAAAATCGACACAAGACATTTTCCCCCCATTGCACAACGTTCAAAACAGTAAAACATCCAAAAAAATCGAAACAATGTTCCAGCACATGCATTAACCACACATTTCACAATTATTTTTGTACCAAAATCGACACAAGACATTTTTTTCCCCATTGCACAACGTTTCAGAACAGTAAAACATCCCAAACAATCGAAAAACAATGTTCCAGCTCATGCATTAACCACACATTTCACAATTATTTTTGTACCAAAATCGACACAAGACATTTTTCCCCCTGTGTACAACTTTCAGGACTGTAAAAACTTTAAAAAAAAAAACGTCGATAATATGCATAATAACATTCGTTAACCACACATTTCACTATTTTTTTGGTACCAAAATCGACACAAGACATTTTTCCCCATTGCACAATGTTCAGAACAATAAAACATCCAAACAAATCGAAACTATGCACATTACCATTCATTAACCACACATTTCACAATTATTTTTGTACCAAAAATCGACACAAGACATTTTTCCCCCAATCTACAACTTTCAGAACAATAAAACTTCCAACAACATCAATAATATGCATAGTACCATTCATTAACCACACATTTCACAATTATTTTGGTACCAAAATCGACACAAGACATTTTTCCCCCATTGCACAACGTTCAGAACAGTAAAAACATTCAAAAAAATCGAAACAATGTTCCAGCACATGCATTAACCGCACATTTCACAATTTTTTTTTGTACCAAAAATCGACACAACACATTTTTCCCCTAGTGTACATCTTTCAGAACTGTGAAACTTTCAAAAACATCGATAATATGCACATTTCACAATTGTTTTGGTACAAAAAAATCGACACAAGACATTTTTCCCCCATTGCACAACGTACAGAACAATAAAACGTCCAAACAAATCGAAACTATGCACAATACCATGCATTAACCACACATTTCACAAATTATTTTGTACCAAAAATCGATACAAGACATTTTTTATCCCCCAATCTACAACTTTCAGAACAATAAAACTTCCAACAACATCGATAATATGCATAGTAACATTCATTAACCACACATTTCACAATTATTTTGGTACCAAAAATCGACACAAGACATTTTTCCCCCATTGCACAACGTTCAGAACAGTAAAACATTCAAAAAAATCGAAACAATGTTCCAGCACATGCATTAACCGCACATTTCACAATTTTTTTTGTACCAAAATCGACACAACACATTTTTCCCCTAGTGTACATCTTTCAGAACTGTGAAAACTTTCAAAACATCGATAATATGCACATTTCACAATTGTTTTGGTACAAAAAATCGACACAAGACATTTTTCCCCATTGCACAAACGTACAGAACAATAAAACGTCCAAACAAATCGAAACTATGCACAATACCCATGCATTAACCACACATTTCACAATTATTTTGTACCAAAATCGATACAAGACATTTTTTCCCCCAATCTACAACTTTCAGAACAATAAAACTTCCAACAACATCGATAATATGCATAGTAACATTCATTAACCACACATTTCACAATTATTTTGGTACCAAAATCGACACAAGACATTTTTTTCCCATTGCACAACGTTCAGAACAGTAAAACATCCAAAAAAATTGACACAATGTTCCAGCACATGCATTAACCACACATTTCACAATTATTTTTGTACCAAAATCGGCACAAGACATTTTTCCCCCCATTGCACAACGTTCAGAACAGTAAAACATTCAAAACAATCAAAACAATGTTCCAGCACATGCATTAACCACACATTTCACAATTATTTTGGTACCAAAATCGACACAAGACATTTTTCCCCCATTGCACAACGTTCAGAACAGTAAAACATCCAAAAAAATCGAAACAATGTTCCAGCACATGCATTAACCACACATTTCACAATTATTTTTGTACCAAAATCGACACAAGACATTTTCCCCCCATTGCACAACGTTCAAAACAGTAAAACATCCAAAAAAAAATCGAAACAATGTTCCAGCACATGCATTAACCACACATTTCACAATTATTTTTGTACCAAAATCGACACAAGACATTTTTCCCCCATTGCACAACGTTCAGAACAGTAAAACATCCCAAACAATCGAAACAATGTTCCAGCTCATGCATTAACCACACATTTCACAATTATTTTTGTACCAAAATCGACACAAGACATTTTTCCCCCTGTGTACAACTTTCAGGACTGTAAAACTTTAAAAAAACGTCGATAATATGCATAATAACATTCGTTAACCACACATTTCACTATTGTTTTGGTACCAAAATCGACACAAGACATTTTTCCCCATTGCACAATGTTCAGAACAATAAACATCCAAACAAATCGAAACTATGCACATTACCATTCATTAACCACACATTTCACAAATTATTTTTTGTACCAAATCGACACAAGACATTTTTCCCCCCCAATCTACAACTTTCAGAACAATAAAACTTCCAACAACATCAATAATATGCATAGTACCATTCATTAACCACACATTTCACAATTATTTTGGTACCAAAATCGACACAAGACATTTTTCCCCCATTGCACAACGTTCAGAACAGTAAAAACATTCAAAAAAATCGAAACAATGTTCCAGCACATGCATTAACCGCACATTTCACAATTTTTTTGTACCAAAAATCGACACAACACATTTTTCCCCTAGTGTACATCTTTCAGAACTGTGAAACTTTCAAAAACATCGATAATATGCACATTTCACAATTGTTTTGGTACAAAAATCGACACAAGACATTTTTCCCCATTGCACAACGTACAGAACAATAAAACGTCCAAACAAATCGAAACTATGCACAATACCATGCATTAACCACCACATTTCACAATTATTTTTGTACCAAAATCGATACAAGACATTTTTTCCCCCAATCTACAACTTTCAGAACAATAAAACTTCCAACAACATCGATAATATGCATAGTAACATTTCATTAACCACACATTTCACAATTATTTTGGTACCAAAATCGACACAAGACATTTTTTTCCCCCATTGCACAACGTTCAGAACAGTAAAACATCCAAAAAAAAATCGACACAATGTTCCAGCACATGCATTAACCACACATTTCACAATTATTTTTGTACCAAAATCGGCACAAGACATTTTTCCCCCCATTGCACAACGTTTTCAGAAACAGTAAAAACATTCAAAACAATCGAAAACAATGTTCCAGCACATGCATTAACCACACATTTCACAATTATTTTTGTACCAAAAATCGACACAAGACATTTTTGTCCCCATTGCACAACGTTCAGAACAGTAAAACATCCAAAAAAACGAAACAATGTTCAGCAATACCATGCTTTTAACCAACACATTTCACAATTATTTTGGTACCAAAATCGACCACACAAGACATTTTTCCCCCAATCTACAACGTTCAGAACAGTAAAACATCCAAAAAAATCGCAATGTAACCATGCATTAACCACACATTTCACAATTATTTTTGTACCAAAATCGACACAAGACATTTTTCCCCCAGATTGCACAACGTTCAGAACTAGTAAAAAACATCCCAAACAATCGAAACAATGTCCAAGATCATGCATTAACCACATATTCCACAATTATTTTTGTACCAAAATCGACACAAGACATTTTTTCCCCCACTTTGTACAGACTTTTCAGGACTGTAAAACTTTTAAAAAAAACGTCGATATATGCAATATAACATTACGTATCATTAACACACATTTCACTTATTTTTGTTTGGTACCAAAATCGAACACAAGACATTTTTTCCCATTGCACAATCGTTCAGAACAATAAAACATCCATAACAAATCGAAACTATGCACATTACCATTCATTAACCACACATTTCACAATTATTTTTGTACCCAAATCGACACAAGACATATTTTCCCCAATCTACAACTTTCAGAACATATAAATAAAACTTCCACACATCAAGAATATGCCATAGTACCATTTATTATAAACCACACCATTTCACAATTTATTTTTGGTATACCAAAATCGAAACAAGACATTTTTTTCCCCTTCACATGTGCACATCTTTTCAGAACTGTTAATACATCTCAAAAAAAATCGATACAATGTTCACATGCACATGCATTAACCGTGTTGGGGCACATTTCACAATGTTTTTGGTACAAAAATCGACACAGATACTTTTTCCCCCATTGCACAACGAACAGAACAATAAAACGTGCCAAACAAATCGAAACT